>CM041645.1:26124294-26156268 GCA_023333625.1 Bothriochloa decipiens
ATTCAAATCTATCATCCTTGTCGATTAACAGGTCAAATCGACTGGCACGCTCTGGATATCGATTGTGGGTATTAGCCCGGTGTGTTTGCAGATATAATTTTGCATCAACAAAATCCTATGGCAAGCCACAAACAATGAAGCAGAATATGATTCATACACGGGTTAAGAGTAGCCCACTCCCTAGCAATAAAGAGGTTACTAGTCTATGGTGACTCTGCAGTTGTTAACCAAGTCAACAAAGAATGGGACTGCACAAAAGACAATATGGGCGCTTATTGTGTAGAAGTTAGAAAGCTAGAGAAAAATTTTCTAGGACTAGAGATCCACCATGTTTTAAGAGATTCAAATGTGGCCATTGATACCTTGGCCAAGCTAGGCTCTGACAGGGCAAAAGTACCACCAGAAATCTTTGTGGAAGAGCTAATGTAACCATCCATCAAACCACCTGGAGAAGGTCAAATACCTAGAGCAACCAAAGATGACCCAACGGAAACGATCAAGAACCCTTGACAAGACAACTCATGATAATCTATGCAGACTAGATGCAACAGTTCATAGATTACATCATAGACAAGACATTACCAGAAGATAGAACACAAAGAACCCGACTAATATGTAGAAGCAAAAACTATGTACTAGTTGGAGACAAGCTATACAGAAGAGCAGCTTCTTCAGGAGCCCTACTCAAATGCGTACCAAGGGAAAGGGGTATCAACATCATCGAAGAAATACATGCAGGTTGTTGCGACAATCATGCGGCCTCAAGAACCTTGGTAGGAAAAGCTTTCAGGATGGGTTATTACTGGCCCACAGCAATGAAGGACGCTGAAGAGTTCATCAAAAAGTGCAAGAAGTGCCAAATGTTTGCAAGACAACAACACATCCCGGCACATAACCTGATATGCATACTGCCCTCTTGGCCCTTCTACTGTTGGGGATTGGATCAAGTCGGTCCACTAAAAAGGTCATCCAGAAGATTCGAGTATATCTTCGTTGCAATTAACAAGTTCACCAAGTGGATAGAATACAAACCCTTGGTCAAATATAGCGTAGAAAAGGCTGTCAAATTCATACAAAGCATAATGTTCCATTTTAGAGTACCCAATAGAATCATCATGGACCTAGGATCACCATTCACCACAAAGGAGTTTACATCTTGGGCAACAGATTGTTGAATCGACATAAATTTCGCATCAGTTTCTCACCCCCAAGCAAACAGACAAGTCTAAAGAGCTAATGGGTTAATTTTACAGGGACTGAAGCCAAGACTATATGAAGAATTAGTAGACTACGAAGCAAAGTGGATTGATGAGATACCAAAAGTAGTCTAGGGCCTTAGAACCCAGATAAATAGATCAACTGGATACTCACCATTCTTCCTTGTCTACAAATCAGAAGCAATACTTCCAGCTGATTTAATTAGGATGTCACCAAAGATAGAGCAATATGAAGAAGGAGAAGCCGAAGAAACAAGACGACTGGAACTTGATTCACTAGAAGAAGTCTAAGAGTGTGTAATTCTATAGAACGCAAGATATCAATAAGGCCTAAGAAGACACTATGACAAGAGCACACAACCCCGGACCCTCGAACCCGAGGGCTCAGTCCTTCGACTAATCAAAAAGAAAGACAGAAGACACAAAGTACTCAGTCCATGGGAGGGACCTTTCAAAGTACCAAGAGCAATTGGACCAGGCATGTACGAGCTAATGACGGACGAAGAAATCCCATTGAAGAATACCTGGCACATCAGCCAGCTCCGAACAACTGCAAAAGTCGTGTAAAAGAACCCGTGATGATGAAATAGAAACCTTTTGACCTCCAAAACAACTCGTTCTTTCTGTTTGCAACAACAAGAACAACAAGCATCCAATGCCTCTTTAAGATATCACACTATGGGGTGATCACATAGCGTTCCTCCATGGACTAGAGTCTTAGTACCACTCCATGGACAGGCTAGCCGCATGATGCATAGCTCCAGGCTGGATCAGGACACACCATGTTACTCTAGGATCGGGCCTCTCTAGGGTGAATCAGGGCACTCGTGCCAGGTCATTATTAGAGAGTACTATGAGTGAGAATGCAGTTTGAACCCGAGCACCTCATGCTAGTTCAGGAATCCAAGCCTATTCGAAACAGCGGGATCAGGGCACGCCGTGTCGGTCCAGAACCTTGGCTCCCCACTTTGCCTGCCCTGTGTGTAGAGCACCGAGTTGGATTAGGAAACACCGTGTCGGTCTGCTCGGGCCTTTCTGGGGTGAATCAGAGCTCTCATGCCTGTTCATGATTAGAAAGTTCCTTTTTTTACTACGAGTGAGAATGCAGTTGAACCCAGGCACGTAGGGCTGGTTCAGGAATCAAGACCTTTCTGCTCCAACTGCGGGATCAGGGCACACCATGTCGATCTAGGATCCTTGATTTCCCTTCCCTCTTTGCCTACAATGAGATGCAGAGCACAACATACTAGACTGAATTCAGGCACACCATGTGGGTTCAGGCTCAGATTTAAACAACACTGTGACATGAAGCAGCACACCTCGAAGCAACTCTGGCTCAATGCAAGCCAATACACTACCAGCGGGTTGTACGAAGCAACAAAAACAACTCTACATCTATACTAGCCGCTAGACCAGCAGCGGGTAGTATGAAGCAATAGAAACAACTTTGGCTCAATACTAGCCACTACACTACCATCGGTTAGTACGAAAGCAATATCACGTCAAAGTCGAGATGAAGCCGCACATCAGGAACTCATCAGAAGCAAGTCAAAGTCAAGATGAAGCCCGTACATCAGGAACTCATCAGAAGCATTTCAAAGTCGGGATGAAGCCCGCACATCAAGAAATTGTCAGAAGCACTTCAAAGTCAGGACGAAGCCCGCACAGTAAGAACTCATCAAATCAATTAAAAGTCAGGATAAAGCCCACATAGCAAGAACTTGTCGAATCAATTAAAAGTCAGGATGAAGACCACACAACAAGAACTCATCGAATCAATTAAAAGTCAGGACAAAACCCACACATCAAGAACCTATCGAAGCCCGCACAAAAAGAACTCATCAAATCTAAACAAAGATGAGACGAAGCCCGCACATTAAAAATTTCTCTTATCATGCAAAAGGGCCACAATGGCCCTGAAGTACCATCCATCAAAGGAGATTTACAAAAGAGGCACTCAAAGCGCAGGAGCAGCAGGGTAAACACCCAAGTCTATCCTATCGACGACTCACTCCACAAGAGAAGCAAGGGCAGCCTCCTACTCTCCAACCTGCAGTAAGAACTCCATCGACGGATTGAGATCAACCAATTTCTCTAGATCAACCTCAGGAGCAAGAACCTGGACGTGGCACAAGATGTTGCTCACACACCTCCAGAAGCTATCCTTAATAAAATTGAAGAACCATGATGGAATCAAAGGTGTGTAAGCCGCCACATTGCCATAGAGGTCTTGATCTCCCTCTTGCCCTATAAAGGACAAGAGATAGGTCATGGACCCCCACAGCAACTGGAACCTGGTACTGGACACATCCAATTGGCCCTTCAACTATTGAATAGTGTTCAAAGCCTGAAAAACATCCCTATCAGCAAACTTTCACTAAGCATCCTCATAGTAAGAATGCATCTCTCTTACCACCTTAGCTTGGTTTTCAGAGGTCTTAAGGGTTTCCTTCTATAGGGTTATGAGGGTGCTATAGTAGCTAGAAAACAAAAACTTTTTGACCTCATAAACCATGATCTACTGCTAGTTACAGGTTACGGGAGTACCACTAGACGCGTAGGTGCAGCGGAAGATGACTCGATGTAGTCGTATGCGTCACAGCAGGCAGTGCAGTTGTGTGGTCATCCATCACCTCAGTCCCCTCATGCAGTTCATCCCAGTGCTCCAGATGCAGCACCTCCGAGGAATCCCACACGTGTAGGGAAGAAGCGATGCACATCCGGACTGCTTGGTCCGCGAGGAGCAGAAGGCGCGAGCGTGGGGAGGGCGACGGCGGCTGCCAAAGGCATGTGTGTGTAACCCTGACCGCGCCCCTACCCTTTGCTTATATAGGCGTCCCAATGAGCTCACGAGATGGAGGCCCATTAGTAACCCTAAGCCTTGTCTAATTTGGGTCCAACCCGAATTACGCTTCCAGCCCCTTAAGTGTGCGACCCTATGGGTTCATGCACACATTGATATGGGCCGAGTACTCCTACTTGCCCAATAGTTGACAGTGGCCTCTAGCAAGGCATGACAACTCCTATTTGCACATGAAGATCATATCAGACGAACCACTACGACCACATACAAGTTATTCCCTTTGCCACTCGATATATGGTTCAACTCATGGGTTAACACTTAACCCAAGCATGGCCATGCATTTATTGATCCAATCACTTGAGTGATCCAGTGATATCTCTCTCACGTAGAGAGGGGCAAATTCCATCTTGATTGTCTATGTCACATAGCATGGTTCCCGACCACCCGAAGACCACCTTTATAACTACCCAGTTACAGAGCAGTGTTTGATAGTCCCTAAGTAGGCCGTTTCACATCTTGAGTACATACCACAATCTTAGTTCTAAGGACATAACGTACATGACGTGAATAGAGACTTTCTCATGTCGGGTCAGTCCAGCCTACATGTCTCACATGTGCCCACATTATTAGTTTGGCATCTCCATGTTCATGACTTGTGAAACATAGCGATCAACTAATACATGTGCTGGTCTAATATTCAAGTTTGTTCTCACAAGAACGCCAACCAGGGACAACTTTAGAATAACCATTCAATTGAGTTCCACAAACAATTCACATAATTGCCAATCAATACAAGTTGTCTATAATGGATATTCAATGAACATTTTATTAATCATGGATACAATCAGAATATCATCATTTACATGATTAGCTCTAGGGTATATTCCCAACACCTTCAGGGCCTTCGAGTCTAGGTGCCACCGACGCTGCGCACACTCGAATTCTACAAAAGAAGCAGTCAAGCCAATCAGCCAAAGAAAGAAGTGTGCAACAAACAAATCAAAGACAACAACTTAGCCAAAGAAGAAATACCAGCAATCTGGGCCTTCAAGGCTTGGACTTCATCAGCAGCGACCTTTGCCGCCTCCTCCTGATGACGTAATTCATCAGCCAACTGGGCCTGATGAGTTGCCTCAGCATCCTGA
This sequence comes from Bothriochloa decipiens, assembly GCA_023333625.1. Taxonomy (NCBI): domain Eukaryota; kingdom Viridiplantae; phylum Streptophyta; class Magnoliopsida; order Poales; family Poaceae; genus Bothriochloa; species Bothriochloa decipiens. Next base: position 26,129,460 of record CM041645.1, read on the forward strand.
CGCTCCCCACGCCCATGCTCCAGCTCCACATGAACCTGAGGAAGCTCTTTGCGAACCCACTCAAGATCAGCGAAGCTAGAAGAAGTCGCTGCAGGCTCAGCAGGGCCAAACAGAAGCTCTTGATCCTGCCATAGAGACTGAAAAAAGACAAGTATCAGAAAAAAATGGCAAATCAAAATCAGCACATTCAAAGACCAAGAAAAGAACTCTTTAAGTTCACCATGCCACCAAATTTAGGGGAGATGACCCCTCAAAATAAGTCCTCAATGCCGCAAGACGGCAAGGACGGCTCATCTCTAGATCCACCAGACCAGAAGAAGAAGGTGGAAAAGTGAGTGGCGGTGGATCAGCAAGAACCCCACCACCTCCTCCAGCACCAGCAACTCCAGGAGTCACCGGCTCGGCAAGAGGGAGATCACAACCCAATTCAACAGGTGCCGCCAAGGGAACCGCCTGTAAAGTAGGGCCAGACCTCAGATCAATATTGGTCATTTAGTGTAACACCTCTGGTGTTATATTAACTAAAATATGTCATGTCATCATATGCACTGCAAAGCATTCATGTTTAAGTCAACTTTAATGTGCATTAATTAAAACAAATTTATATTTCATAGGTTGATTGTGTTTCTGGATTGTTTGGTCACATGAAATAATAAAACCCTACTTTCGAATGCCATCGCAAATGCTTAGTTTATAGTCCAACTCTTAAAATGATTTCCATATTTGAAATTAAATTTGGAATCCAAAGCTTATTTCTAAGCCTGGCAATTCAAGTTTAAATTCAAATAGGAAATGCTATAAGAGGTTTTTCAAAAGTCAACTTGGTCAACCAAGGGAGTCATTGGGTCAATGACCTAAAAATGTCCTTGGATGATGTTTGTGATCACAAATAACCAACCAATTAAGTTAGAAACCAAATTGAGTTTAAATTCTATTTCAAAAACCTTTTATTTCAAACCTAGTTTTACCCCCTTTTCTCTAATTCAAAATCTATAAAGAATTTGGGGATACTCTAAAAAGACAGTTTGTAGATCCTGACAAGAGCTACAAAGTTCGTATATAAAGTTTTTCATGTCTCCAAAAGGAATTTCAAATTAATTTGAAAATACAGTTTCCACCATTTATCCCCTTTTGATTTTAAAACCATAATTCAAAAACTATACATAATTTTGGAAAATTTTGTATATAAAAAATGTTTGGTTTGACAAACTCAACATTTCATAGTTTTAAAGATTTTCAAGTTTTATTGAAAAATCAAAAGAAATTTTAAATGCTTGTTTCTAGGGTTTTACCCCCTTTTCAAAACTGAATTCAAATTTCAAAATCTAGACAGAATTTGAGGGTGCCAACTAAAGGAAAAGTGTAGCTCTTGAAAAGTTATGCAAATGATATTTTCGGAAATTTTCAAGTTCTTATACAAATTTTGGAGTAATTTGTATTTTTAAACTGATGGCATTTCTGTAATTTCTGCGAACGGTACCTAACCCTATCGGCGGACGCCATGGCCGGCTTCTCATCACGCGCCGCCGACCATCGTCGCACCTCCTCGACCACCAGAGCACTCATGGACGCGAGAAACTTCATCGTCGTCGTGTCACCTGCTCCTTCTTCAACTCCGCGCTATAAATAGCAATCGGACGCCGTCGTTCTTCTTCTTTCTTCCTCCCGTCGCCGTCACCGACGACCTCGCTCCGCAGCTCAAATTCGCCGTCGATGCTTCATCTTTGTCCAATTGCTCTTGCCAATAGCTCCGCCACATCCTCACGATCATTTTGAGCCAGTCCGTGCTCGCGCTCCTCGCCCGAGCCACCCGCACGCCGCCTTCTGCCCCTCGGCCGGCAAGCCGAACCGCCGCGCCATCTCCGCCGTTTGCCACCGCCGGAGGTGAAAATATTTACCTTTGACCCCGCTACCGTATTCTCCGTGTCATCTTGCACCTGATGCACATCTTGGCTTGAGCAGTGCATTGCCGGAGACCGCCGTGACGCCGTCTTGCCATCGGAGCTCCGCCGCCGCCATCAGCGCCGTCGACCGCCGCTCAGCCCAGACGCTCCGAGCCTCCATTAATGCGCGCATCAGCGCCGTGGTGAGCTCCTGCATCTATCTGTGCTATTAATTTCATCAATCGCGTGTCGTAGCCGCCGGCCACTGTGGCTCGCCGCTGGCACGGCCATGCCGCTCCGCCGCGCGCGCTGTCGCTTTGGCTAGGGACCAGGAGATGATGCCATTTAGTAGCCAAACCTGTCCGCTTGAGTACCCTGCGCATGCCAGTGACCTCGCCGTCACCGGAAATCGCTCCGGTGAGCGACGCCGCCGCGCCCGAGCTTCGCCGCGCCGCCATGGCCGCCGGCGTGGGTGCCGCCGCCGCTCCTCTGCGCCGTTAGCTCGCTTGATGGACTCCCCGTGTCGAGCTGAGTCTGATGGACCAAGTTCAATCGCCAGAGACCTCGCCGTCGGCGAGGAATCGACGGTCAACCGCCGCGCCGCCGTCGGTCAGCGCGGGGGTACTGTGCCGATTTTCTTTTTCTATTTTCAAAAAATGATTTAAATGCTATTTTCTTTGAAAAATCATAGTAATTCATATATAGGTCCAAAAATTCTGAACATTTTTGTGAGTGTTCCTTATGATGTCATCTACCTAGAAAAATATGAAATGCCAAATTTGAGTACCTTTTGCATATGTTAAAATTAGCCCTTTTAATTGAAAAATGGACCTTCAATGATTTTTAATAAATAAAATAATTGGCTTTTGATTCTAAAATTTGTTTTGCCATCTAATTAGGCTAAGAGCTTTCTAAAATAAAATTTTGGGCTTAATTTGATAACTTTAATTTTTATGCCTTTATTTAATACTTTTAAATAATTAATTAACCCCTTTAGTTAAACTTAATCATTATAGGATTTGATTGACTTTGGGATTGATTGATGACCTTAGGTCATTAACCCTAATGACCTTTGGCACTTTAATTAATTGTTTGTGCTTATCTTAATCAAGTCATTAGGGCTTAATTAACGTTATTTTATGTGTTTATTTAATTCCAAAAATGGCGCTGTTAACCCTAAAAAGTTTTATAAACGAAGTTTTGTTGACTTGCAACTTTATCGTAAAGAAAAGTTGTACTCAATCCCTTAATCTGATCATGCATCCATCGAGCATCATGTTTACTATTCCATCATGTTGAAGCATATTAATTATCGAATAGTATTCTGTTAACGGAGAGTTAACGTTATCGCCCAGATCCGAAGGACGAGCAGATTCAAGAACCGGGAGTTGATCCAGAGTTTGAGAACTTCTACCCCGAACATCAAGGCAAGCCCTGGATACATTCAAACCCTATTCTATTTATAAAAGTTTTATTGCTTTTGCTATGATATGTTGCATTAGGTAATAGGAGTTGAGTGAAAACCCACCCAATTGCATTACCTGTCTTATTTCCTTATTCCTTGTTACCTGCTTAGAAAGATAAGTAGTAATGCTTAGCCCTATTTATTTATTTAATTATTCAAAGGCAAAAGAATGAAAAAGATGAGATTGGTTTTCTTGTTGAAATCTTGATGATAGTAATAAATCGAGTCCGGACGGCGAACTTACATTGGGAATGGAGTCCCTCTGTAGTGATCTCGTCTGTTGATGCCCTAGGTCCCGTCCGATGGTGATCTGTCGATAATCAAGAAATTAGAAATCCACATGCATGTAGTGGTATACGGATGGTTGGAGCCGTGTATATCATGGAGTGACCTAGCGTGGTGCCAGAGAATCCCATCTGTGTCATAGTGTGTTTTACTATGGGGTTTAAGTTCCCATGTATCTCGGTACGCTGGGCCGCAGAGCTCACGGGTGCCATGTGGTGATATACGGCTGCGGTTGTTATCCCGGTATATCGGTTACCTGGGGTGCATCGGAGTTAAAGTCTCCGGTACTTCCAGTGACCTAGGTCCCAGCTGGGTATGAAAATGGATTCAAATCGCCGTTGCTTCTCAGAGAAGAAGACTCAATCACTGTTCATCATGATAGTAACAATTTGAACAAAGATTAAGGTTCAATAATGAAGTTGGTTGACAATGGGAGTTAGCCCAAGAAACTTTTCTTTCTGTAAAGCTTTTCTGCAAAATTTCTTATCTTCTACAGACCTCACTTTGTCCCTCTAGCCTGCATTTCTTGATTCTCCACCCTTCTCTTTCATCGGGTCAGTCTTGTTGAGTACTGTTGTACTCAGGGTTTGTTAAACCCTTGTTGCAGGTGAGCCTCATGGGCAGGAGTGTTTCGCATCCTGCTGCATGACAGTCGTCGAGGAAAGCGAGGACGAGTAAAGAGGTTTAGCTCTTGGGCAGAGCTTACTATTTGGTTTTGTAATAAGGCTACCTACTGCTACTCCACTATTATTATGGTTTGTATAATTTAAACTCAGGGTTGTAAATATTTGAAACTCAGAGGTTTGTAAACTTATGCTATTGTAAGTCTTCCGCTGTTTTATTCCGTAGTATATTATTTATATCAAACTGTTGTAATACTGCAATATCTCTCTACAATGATTGATCCTGTTCGGAGAATCGTGGATGATTCGGGATTTACCCGACAGACTTTTTAAGTCGTATGGAACACAGTCATGGTTATTTGGAGTCTGTTTAGACAATAATCATGTGTGTGGGCCATATGATTTAGGAGGTTCTGCCACAGTTGGTATCAGAGCTGGATCATTATTAAAAAGAGTTGTTGTAGTATTCTTTTGTAAAAACTTCAAAAGTTTTGAGTCAAATAAATTTTAACTTGATTAATTTGGGTGCAAACTGCTTACTCCTTATCTATGATTCTTTCTATCAACCCTTATTCTGGTTTTACAACGTGTGGTAGTGGAATAGCATATTATATTGCCCTATGTTATAAAAGTTATTTATACATAAGTGTTGCTCTCTTTTACGTCTAGATCGTAAGTTCGTTCATGCATCATGTTTAATTAATCTATTTAATTACTTTCCCCTTTAAAGTGGTTTGGGTTAAGTAGTGTCAATCCTTTTCATGCTAACCTTTATACTTCTCCCTATTTATCCTATCTTGCTTCAGGATGGCCATTACCAAGAAAACACCTCGTAAGAGCACTGCACCAAAAGGAGTACCTCGACATCAGTTAGCTCCTAAATATGAGATCGGTGAAGGCAGTAGCAATTCGCATCCGGATCCACAGGCTGAGATAGCAAGGCTTAGGTCCGAGTTGGAAAGGGCTGAAATCGACAGGATTGAAGAGGCCGCCGAAATCACTCAGTTGAGGCGATCCTGGAAGCATATGAAGCACCAAAGAAATGATGCTTGGGCAAGAGAAGATGCAGCAAATATTCGTATCCAAGAACTTGAGAATTATGTAGAAGATTTGGAAGAGTATGCGGAGGAAGCTGATGATGAATGTGTAAGGTTAAATAATTTATTGGATCCTAAATATCAAAAATAGGTAGTCCAGGATGACCTTGGTCTTGTAATGGGTCAGGATGAGGAAGAGGAAGATCCTGAAGAATTGGAATTTGTCGATGAGGATGTTATTGATGAAGAAGAAGAAAACCAAATGGATATAGATAATGAAGATGAAGAAGATGTTATGGAAGAAGAAGATCCAGAAATAGTAGAGGAAGAGCCTGAAGAGGTAGAAGATCCTGAAGAGGAAGAGGATCCTGAGGAGGATGAATAAGGAGTTTTGGAAAGTAAGATGTGTAATATATCTTTTCTTTGCTTTCTAAAGCCTAGTAGGTATGGGGAGTCTTGCCAGGGTGCAGACTGATGTAACAAAAAAAATAATAATAATGTATCAAAAGTGTGTTACACCTTTGTACTATATCCTTATGAAATCCGATAAGGTTTTGTAAATAAAATGTAGTTTGTTTATCAACAGATGCCTGCTCACACCCGTTCCCGTGATGTTGCTGGTTCATCTCAGGATGGAGGTGATATCCCTAATCCTCCACCAGTTCCACCCACTCTAGCTGATGCAGTTGCAACATTAGTCACTGCAACTACAATGATGGCTCAAAACCAGAATCAGAATGCCCGACAGGGAAATCATGGGCGGAACCATAGAGATGAAACCACATATGTGGATTTCACAGACACTCGTCCTTCGGTTTTCACCAGAGTAGATGAACCGATGGAGGCCGATGATTGGCTCCGCACTATGGAGCAGAAGTTTGGACTGATTGAATGCACAGAATACCAAAAGCCCATGTTTATAGCCCAGCAGTTGAGAGGTACTGTAGGAGCTTGGTGGGTAAATTTTGTTGCTGCTCAGCCCGAAGCTCATCGTATAACTTGGACTGAGTTTTGAGAAGCCTTTCGAGCACATTTTATTCCCGAGGGAATAATGACTATAAAACTTGAAGAATTTCTTTCCTTAAGGCAAGGTGATATGTCGGTCATGCAATATTTTGGCAAATTTAATCACTTGTCTTAATATGCGTCAGACTATGTTAGTACTGACCATAAAAAGAAAGAGTGCTTCCTGAGAGGTCTGAATAGTAAAATCCAGAGAATGATGACTGGAAGTCCTAATGCCACTTTTCATGAGGCAGTAAACATTGCTATATCCTATGAAGATAAGAATCGTCAGCATCTAGAAACTAAAAAGAAGAAAAGTGTACCCTCTGGATTTTCTGGCGGCAACCTAAAACACCAGAAAATAATCTATCACCCACAGAATCATTTCCGTCCGTCCTATCGTCCACCACAATACCAATCGCCGCAACAGGCATTCGCTCGTCCTGTTGCTAATCTTTCGTATCCAAGACAGCCGAATGCCCCTGGTGTTCGTAACCCTAATTCCCAGCCACCAATCTTCCCATGTTACAACTATCACAAGCCTGGCCATTTTTCATAAAACTGCCCGCATCCGAGGCAGTATAACTCTTATGTTCCCAGGACTTTTGTACCCCAACAACAACCGCAGAATCAGCATAAGCCAGGAAATCAGAAGGTGTCAAACAATAAGAATGAGAAGAAGTCTGGTAGAGTGTTCTACACTCAAGTTGGGGAAATCCTAGAAGGAGAGCCTGTCATGATGGGTACGTTTCCTGTTGCTGATTATCCTGCAATTATGCTATTCGATTCTAGTGCATCTCATACATTTATTAATGGTACATTTGCTAAGACACATGAAATTTCAATAATGGAGATAAAAGAACAGTTCTTTATACAATCGCCTGGAGGGTGTATGTGTACTAAAGAAATGGTACATGATGTGCCAGTAAGTTTGGGTGGGTATATTTTTCCCACCGATATGATAATATTAAAGGATCAAGATATAGATGTGATCCTAGGTATGAATTGGATGAAACGGCATGGTGCTGTGATAGACATCCTGAATAGAACTGTGAGATTGAACATACCCAATTGCAAAACTTCACTTCTTATCCAACTTCCGACCCTTAAGAGGAATGTTCAAAAGGTATGTGCAACTACTGTAAAAGAAATTGAGGATATACCAGTGGTTTGCGAATTTCCTGATGTCTTTCCTGATGAGTTACCAGGTTTACCTCCTGATAGAAATGTGGAGTTTAGAATTGATTTGAAACCTGGTACTGCTCCTATATCCAGAAGAGCTTATCGGATGGCACCACCTGAGTTAGCAGAACTCAAAACTCAATTACAAGAGTTAAGGGATAAAGGTTTTATTCAACCTAGCTCATCACCCTGGGGATGCCCTGCCCTATTTGTGAAAAAGAAAGATCAAAGTTTAAGGTTATGTGTGGACTATCGTCCCTTGAATGAGGTAACAATTAAAAATAAGTATCCTCTACCCCGCATTGATCTGCTTTTTGATCAATTGGCAGAAGCAAATGTGTTCTCTAAGATTGATCTTCGATCTGGGTATCATCAAATCAAGATTCGCCCAGAAGATGTTCCAAAGACCGCTTTTACCACTTGGTACGGTCTGTATGAATATTTGGTTATGTCTTTTGGACTTACCAATGCACCAGCCTGTTTTATGTATTTGATGAACTCAGTGTTCATGCCAGAACTTGATAAGTTTGTGGTTGTCTTTATTGATGACATATTGATATATTCCAAAAATGAAGAAGAACATGTTGAACACCTCAGGATTGTCTTGCAACGTCTGCGAGAACATCAATTATATGCCAAGTTTAGCAAATGTGAGTTTTGGCTGAAGGAAGTAAAATTTCTTGGACATGTGTTATCAAGCAAGGGTGTTGCTGTTGATCCCAGTAAAGTAAAGGATATACTTGAGTGGAAACCACCAAAGACTGTGCATCAAGTTCGAAGTTTTCTGGGAATGACGGGATATTACCGTCGTTTCATACCAGATTTCTCAAAGATATCCAAGCCAATAACTGAGTTGTTGAAAAATGATGTTAAGTTTATTTGGTCACCTGCCTGTGAAGAGGCATTTCAAAAATTGAAGAAACTAATGACTACTGCACCTATTCTAGCACAGCCAAACATTGAGAAGCCGTTTGATGTGTATTGTGATGCTTCGGGTATAGGTATTGGATGTGTACTGATGCAAGAGGGAAGAGTTATTGCTTATGCTTCTCGATAATTGAAAAAGCATGAGGAGCATTATCCAACACATAATTTGGAATTGGCAGCTGTTGTCCATGCCTTAAAAATATGGCGACATTATCTGTGGGGTAATAAATGTAATATTTACAGTGATCACAAGAGTTTGAAATACATATTCACTCAAGATGATCTGAATATGAGGCAAAGAAGATGGTTAGAGTTAATCAATGATTATGATTTAGAAATCTATTACCATCCTGGTAAAGCCAATGTAGTGGCTGATGAACTTAGTCGAAAAGGTCACTGTCATTGTTTAACAGTGAAGCCTTGGAATGTCTCTATATGTCATGATATAGAAAAACTGGGTATAGAGATAGTATAACAAGGAAGTTTGTCTAACATTGCTATTGAGACAACCATCAGAGATCAAATTATTGCTGCACAGAGAGGTAATGAAGGCATCATGCATATTAAAAAGAAAGTTAGGCGAGAAAAGGTTTCTTGTTTCACAATTGATGAAGCAGGTGTCTTATGGTATAAAAATCATCTGGTCATACCAAAAGATTCTGAGTTGAGACAAAAGATTCTTGATGAAGCACATCTTTCAAAATTTTCTATGCATCCAGGAAGTAATAAGACGTATCATGATCTGAAACAGAGATTTTGGTGGACCAAGATGAAAATAGAAATTGCTAAGTATGTGGCTCAGTGTGATACTTGTTAGAGAGTCAAAGCTGTACATTTGAAGTCAGCAGGAGAACTACAGCCATTACCTATTCCTGCTTGGAAATGGGAAGATATCAGTATGGACTTTATAGTGGGTCTACCTAGGACAGTAAAGGGTTTTGATTCAATTTGGGTTATAGTGGATCGACTCACAAAGTCCGCACATTTTCTTCCAGTTCAAATTGCAACTACAGCCTCACAGTATGCCAAATTGTATTTTGAGCGCATCATCAGTCTTCATGGAAAACCAAAGACCATTGTTTCCGATAGAGGCACGCAGTTTGTCTCTCAGTTTTGGAAACAATTACACAAGTCTTTAGGTACTGATCTTTTGCACAGTATAGCCTACCATCCTCAAACAGGAGGTCAGACTGAAAGAGTAAATCAAATACTTGAAGATATGTTGAGAGCATGTGTTCTTAATTTTCCAGAGAAATGGGATGAGTGTTAACCCTTAGCTAAGTTTTCTTATAATAATATTTATCAAGAAAGCATCAAAATGGCACCATTTGAAGCATTATATGGTCGCAGATGTAGAACTCCGTTAAGTTGGTCTGAACCCGGAGAAAGAAGATTTTTCAGAGTTGATTTGGTAAAAGAAACTGAAGCAAAAGTTAAACAGATACAACAGAATATAAAAATAGCACAATCTCGTCAGAAGAGTTATGCAGACCAAAGGCGTCGACCATTGTGTTTCAACAAGGGAGATCACATGTATCTAAAGGTATCACCCATGAAAGGAGTTACCTGGTTTGGAGTCAAGGGTAAGTTAGCACCTCGTTACATTGGACCATTTCAAATTTTGACACCAGTTGGAAAGGTATCATATCGTCTGCAACTGCCTGAGCAGTTGTCGGCTGTACACAATGTGTTCCATGTGTCCCAACTTAAGAAGTGTCTTCGAGTGCCGGATAAGGTTGTTGATGTTGAAGGTATTGAACTTGAACCTGACTTAACTTACTCCGAGTATCCAATTCGAGTTTTGGACTAGAAAGACCATGTTACTTGAAGTAGAACAATCAAGTGGTATAAGATACAATGGGATCAACATTCAGAAGAAGAAGCTACTTGGGAATCAGAAGATTATCTGTTGGAAAAACTTCCCAGAGTTTTATGCTTCTATCTAAGTGATAGTCCCCTCTACGAGTTGTAACTTCTCTCTGTGAGTGGTACAATTCCTTTTCTTTGTAAACCAAGTTAAAGTGTGTTTCCTGACACATTTTCTTTTCCATTACTTCACTCAAGGCTTTAAATCTCGGGACGAGATTTCTTTAAGGGGGAAACGCTGTAACACCTCTGGTGTTATATTAACTAAAACATGCCATGTCATCATATGCACTGCGAAGCATTCATGTTTAAGTCAACCCTAATGTGCATTAACTAAAACAAGTTTACATTTCATAGATTGATTGAGCTTCTGTAATGTTTGGTCACATGAAATAATAAAACCCTATTTTCGAATGTCATTACAAATACTTAGTTTATACTCTATGTACTTGAGATGTAAACTGTGTTTACACTAGTGTCAAGCATAGTGTATAAGTCTAAGTCCAACTCTAAAAATGATTTCCATATTTGAAATTAAATTTGGAATCCAAAGCTTATTTCTAAGCCTGGCAATTCAAGTTTAAATTCAAATAGGAAATGCTATAAGAGGTTTTTCAAAAGTCAACTTGGTCAACCAAGGGAGTCATTGGGTCAATGACCTAAAAATATCCTTGGATGATGTTTGTGATCACAAATAACCAACCAATTAAGTTAGAAACCAAATTGAGTTTAAATTCTATTTCAAAAACCCTTTATTTCAAACCTAGTTTTACCCCTTTTCGCTAATTCAAAATCTATAAAGAATTTGGGGATACTCTAAAATGATAGTTTGTAGATCTTGACAAGAGCTACAAAGTTGGTATATAAAGTTTTTCAAGTTTCCAAAAGGAATTTCAAATTAATTTGAAAATACAGTTTCTAGCATTTATCCCCTTTTGATTTTAAAACCATAATTCAAAAACTATACATAATTTTGGAAAATTTTGTATATAAAAAATGTTTGGTTTGACAAACTCAACATTTCATAGTTTTGAAGATTTTCAAGTTTTATTGAAAAATCAAAAGAAATTTTAAATTCTTATTTCTAGGGTTTTACCCCCTTTTCAAAACTGAATTCAAATTTCAAAATCTAGACAGAATTTGAGGGTGCCAGCTAAAGGAAAAGTGTAGCTCTTGAAAAGTTATGCAAATGATATTTTTGGAAATTTTCAAGTTCTTATACAAATTTTGGAGTAATTTGTATTTTTAAACCGATGGCATTTCTGTAATTTCTGCGAACAGTACCTAACCCTATCGGCGGACGCCATGGCCGGCTTCTCATCGCGCGCCGCCGACCACCGTCACACCTCCTCGACCGCCAGAGCGCTCATGGACGCGAGAAACTTCATCGTCATCGTGTCACCTGCTCCTTCTTCAACTCCGCGCTATAAATAGCAATCGGACGCCGTCGTTCTTCTTCTTTCTTCCTCCCGCCGCCGTCACCGGCGACCTCGCTCTGCCGCTCAAATTCGCCGTCGACGCTTCATCTCTATCCAATTGCTCTCGCCAACAGCTCCGCCACATCCTCACGATCATTTTGAGCCAGTCCGTGCTCGCGCTCCTCGCCCGAGCCACCCGCACGCCGCCTTCTTCTCCTCGGCCGGCAAGCCGAGCCGCCGCGCCATCTCCGTCGTTTGCCTCCGCCGGAGGTGAAAATATTTTACCTTTGACCCCACTACCGTATTCTCCATGTCATCTTGCACCTGATGCGCATCTTGGCTTGAGCAGTGCATTGCCGGAGACCGCCGTGACGCCGTCTTGCCATCGGAGCTCCGCCGCCGCCATCAGCGCCGCCGACCGCCGCTCAGCCCAGACGCTCCGAGCCTACATTAACACGTGCATCAGCGCCGTGGTGAGCTCCTGCATCTATCTGTGCTATTAATTTCATCAATCGCGTGTCGTAGCCGCCGGCCACCGTGGCTCGCCGCCGGCACGGCCATGCCGCTCCGCCGCGCGCGCTGCCGCTTTGGCTAGGGACCAGGAGATGATGCCATTTAGTAGCCAAACCTGTCCGCTTGAGTACCCTGCGCATGCCAGTGACATCGCCGTCGCCGAAAATTGCTCCGGTGAACGACGCCGCCGCGCCCGAGCTCCGCCGCGCCGCCATGGCCGCCGGCGTGGGTGCCGCCGCCGCTCCTCCGCGCCGTTAGCTAGCTTGATGGACTCCCCGTGTCGAGCTGAGTCTGATGGACCAAGTCCGATCGCCGGAGACCTCGCCGTCGGCGAGGAATTGACGGTCAACCGCCGCGCCGCCGTCGGTCAGCGCGGGGGTACTGTGCCGATTTTCTTTTTCTATTTTTAGAAAATGATTTAAATGCTATTTTCTTTGAAAAATCGTAGCAATTCATATATCGCTCCAAAAATTCTAAAAAGTTTTGTGAGTGTTCCTTATGATGTCATCTACCTAGGAAAAATATGAGATGCCAAATTTGAGTAGCTTTTGCATATGTTAAAATTAGCCCTTTTAATTGAAAAATGGACCTTCAATGATTTTTAATAATTAAAATAATTGGCTTTTGATTCTAAAATTTGTTTTGCCATCTAATTAGGCTAAGAGCTTTCTAAACTAAAATTTTGGGCTTAATTTGATAACTTTAATTTTTATGCCTTTATTTAATACTTTTAAATAATTAATTAACCCCTTTAGTTAAACTTAATCATTATAGGATTTGATTGACTTTGGGATTGATTGATGACCTTAGGTCATTAACCCTAATGACCTTTGGCACTTTAATTAATTGTTTGCGCTTATCTTAATCAAGTCATTAGGGCTTAATTAACGTTATTTTATGTGTTTATTTAATTCCAAAAATGGCGCAGTTAACCCTAATAAGTTTTATAAACGAAGTTTTGTTGACTTGCAACTTTATCGTAAAGAAAAGTTGTACTCAAGCCCTTAATCTGATCATACATCCATCGAGCATCATGTTTACTATTCCATCATGTTGAAGTATATTAATTATCGAATAGTATTCCGTTAACGGAGAGTTAATGTTATCGCCCAGATCCGAAGGACGAGCAGATTCAAGCCCCGGATACATTCAAACCCTATTCTATTTATAAAAGTTTTATTGCTTTAGCTATGATATGTTGCATTAGGTAATAGGAGTTGAGTGAAAACCCACCAAATTGCATTACCTGTCTTATTTCCTTATTCCTTGTTACCTGCTTAGAAAGATAAGTAGTAAGGCTTAGCCCTGCTTATTTATTTAATTGTTCAAAGGCAAAAGAATGAAAAAGATGAGATTGGTTTTCTTGTTGAAATCTTCATGATAGTAATAAATCAAGTCCGGACGGCGAACTTGCATTGGGAATGGAGTCCCTCTGTAGTGATCTCGTCTGTTGATGCCCTAGGTCCCGTCCGATGGTGATCTGTCGATAATCGAGAAATTAGAAATCCACATGCATGAAGTGGTATATGGATGGTTGGAGCCGTGTATATCATGGAGTGACCTAGCGTGGGGCCAGAGAATCCCATCTGTGTCATAGTGTGTTTTACTATGGGGTTTAAGTTCCCATGTATCTCGGTACGCTGGGCCGCAGAGCTCACGGGTGCCATGTGGTGATATACGGCTACGGTTGTTATCCCGGTATATCTGTTACCTGGGGTGCATCGGAGTTAAAGTCTCTGGTACTTCCAGTGACCTAGGTCCCAGCTGGGTATGAAATTGGATTCGAATCGCTGTTGCTTCTCGGAGAAGAAGACTCGATCACTGTTCATCATCGTAGTAACAATTTGAACAAAGATTAAGGTTCAATAATGAAGTTGGTTGATAATGGGAGTTAGCCCAAGCAACTTTTCTTTCTGTAAAGCTTTTCTGTCAAATTTCTTATCTTCTATAGACCTCACTTTGTCCCTCTAGCCCGCATTTCTTGATTCTCCACCCTTCTCTTTCGTCGGGTCAGTCTTGTTGAGTACTGTTGTACTCAGGGTTTGTTAAACCCTTGTTGCAGGTGAGCCTCATGGGCAGGAGTGTTTCGCATCCTGCTGCATGACAGTCGTCGAGGAAAGCGATGACGAGTAAAGAGGTTTAGCTCTTGGGCAGAGCTTACTATTTGGTTTTGTAATAAGGCTACCTACTGCTACTCCACTACTATTATGGTTTGTATAATTTAAACTCAGGGTTGTAAATATTTGAAACTCAGAGGTTTGTAAACTTATGCTATTATAAGTCTTCCGCTGGTTTATTCCGTAGTATATTATTTATATCAAACTATTGTAATACTGCAATATCTTTCTACAATGATTGATCCTGTTCGGAGAATTGTGGATGATTCAGGATTTACCCGACAGACTTTTTAAGTCATATGGAACACAGTCATGGTTATTTGGAGTCTGTTTAGACAATAGTCATGCGTGTGGGCCATATGATTTAGGAGGTTCTGCCACAGTCAATGACCTAAAAATGTCCTTGGATGATGTTTGTGATCACTAATGACCAACTAATTAAGTTAGAAACCGAATCGAGTTTGAATTCAATTTCAAAAACCCTTTATTCTAAAACCTAGTTTTATCCCCTTTTCCGTGATTCAAAATCCATAAAGAATTTGGAGATACTCTAAAAAGATAGTTTGTAGATATGGACAAGAGCTACAAAGTTTCTATATAAAGTTTTTCAACTTTCCAAAAGAAATTTCAAATGAATTTGAAAATACAGTTTTCCAGCATTTGTCCCCTTTTGATTTTAAAACCATAATTCAAAAATTATGCAAAATTTTGGAAAATTTTGTATATGAAAAAGGTTTGGTTTGGAAAGTTAAACATTTCATAGTCTTGAAGATTTTCAAGTTTTATTGAAAAATCAAAAGTAATTTCAAATGTTTTTTTCTGGGGTTTGATTCCCTTTCTAAATCTGAATTCAAATTTCAAAATCCAGACAAAATTTGAGGAAGCTAGTTAAAGGAAAAGTGTAGCTCTTGAAAAATTATGCAAATAATATTTTTGGATATTTTCAAGTTCTTATATAAATTTTGGAGTAATTTGTAATGGCATTTCTGTAATTTCTGCGAACAGTACCGAAACCTATCGTCGGCCGCCATCGCCGGCTTCTCAACGCGCGCCGCCGTCCACCGCCGCACCTGCTCAGCTGCCAGTGTGCTCCTGGACGCGTGAAACTTCATCTTCGTCATGTCTCCCGTCCAGACATCGCCTCCACCCTATAAATAGCTCAGCCGTGGCCGACTTCTTCTCCTTCTTCTCCCCGCCGCCGTTGCCGACGACTTCGCTCCACCGCTCGAATTCGCCGCATCGCTCCATCATTCCCAGATTGCTCTTGCCAATAGCTCCGCCACATCCTCACGGTCAATTGGAGCTAGTTCGTGCTTGCTCTCCTCGCCCGAGCTGCCCGCGCGCCGTCGTCTTCTCCACGGCCGGTCGCCGAGCCGCCGCAAGCTTTTTCGCCGTCGACCGCCGCACAGGGTGAAAATATATTCTCCTTAACCCTCCTGTCATGTTCTCCATGCTATCCTACCTCTTATGCGTACCTTGGCCGGTTTGATGGTCCACAGGAACTCCGGTGACGCCGTCCTTGCCATCGGAGCGCCGCCGCCGCCATTACCGCTGTCGCCTGCAGCTCGATTCAAGCACTCCGGGCCTTCATTAACGTGCGCATCAGCACCGGGGTGAGCTCCTGTAGCTATCTGCGCTATCAATTTTATCATTCCCGTGTCATAGCCGCCGGCCACCGTAGCTCGCCGCCGGCGCAGTGTTGCCAGCGCCGCCGCGCGCGTAGCCGTCGTGGCTAGAGTTCCAGTTCGGCCTCATTTTGTTGCCAAACGAGATCGTCTGAGTGCCCTGCGTGTGTCCGTGTAGTCGCCATCGCTGGAAACCGCTCCAGTGAGCGTCGCCACCGCGCCCGAGCTCTGCCGCGCCACCATGGCCGCCGGCGTGGGTGCCGCCGTCGCCCCGCCGCGCCATTAGCTACCTCAATCGACTCACCATGTCGAGATGAGCCTGTAGGGACAAACCTTGTCGCCGGAGACCTCGCCGACGGCGAGTAATCGCCGGTCAACCGCCGGCGGATCGTCGGTCAGCGCGGGAGTACTGTTCCGATTTTTTCTTTTTCTATTTTCAGAAAATGATTTAAATGCTATTTTTTTTGAAAAATCATAGTAATTCATATATAGCTCCAAAAATTTTGAAAATTTTTGTGAGTGTTCTTTATGATGTCATCTACCTAGGAAAATATGAAATGCCAAATTTGAGTACTTTTTGCATATGTTAAAATTTGCCCTTTTAATTGAAAAATAGACCTTCAATGATTTTTAATAAATAAAATAAATGGCTTTTAATTCTGAAATTTATTTTGCCATCTAATTAGGCTAAGAGCTTTCTAAAATAAAATTTGGGCTTAATTTGATAACTTTAATTTTATGCCTTTATTTAATGCCTTTAAATAATTAATTAATCCCTTTAATTGAGTTTAATCATTATAGGATTTGTTTGACTTTGGGATTGATTGATGACCTTGGGTCATTAACCCTAATGAATTTTGGCACTTTAATTAATTATTTGCGCTTATCTTAATCATGTCATTAGGGCTTAATCAACGTTATTTCATGTGTTTAATTAATTTCTTAAATGACGTAGTTAACCCTAATGAGCTTAATAAGCGAAGTTTTGTTGGCTTGCAACTTTATCGTGAAGAAAAGTTGTACTCAAGCCCTTAATCTGATCATGCATCCATTGAGCATCATGTTTATTATTCCATCATGTTAAAGCATATCATTTATCGAATAGCTTCCGTTAACGGAGAGTTAACGTTGTCGCCCAGATCCAAAGGAAGAGCAGATTCAGGAATCGGGAGTTGATCTAGAGTTTGAGACCGTCTACCCCGAATACCAAGGCAAGCCCCGGATGCATTCAAACCCTATTCTATTTATAAAAGTTTTATCGCTTCAGCTATGATATGTTGCATTAAGTAATAGGAGTTGTGTGAAAACCCACCAATTGCATTACCTGTCTTATTTCCTTATTCCTTATTGCCTGCTTTGGAAGTAAGTAGTAATGCTTAGCCCTTCTTAATTAGTTAAGTGTTCAAAAGTAGAAGAATGAAAAAGATGAGCTTGGTTTTCTTATTGGAATCTTGATGATAGTTAATAAATCGAGTCCGGACGGCTAACTTGCACTGGGAATGGAGTCCCTCTGTAGTGTTTTCATCTGTTGATGCCCTAGGTCTCGTCCGTTGGTGAACTGGTGATATCGAGAAATTAGAAATCCACATGCATGAAGTGGTATTCAGTGGGCCAGAGCCCCCACGTTTATCATGGAGTGACATATAGTGGGCCAGAGTCCCCACATATGTCATAGTGTGTTTTACTGTGGGGTTTAAGTTCCCACGTATCTCGGTACGCTGGGCCGAAGAGCTCACGTGTATCATGTGGTGATATATGGCTGCGGTTGTTATCCTAGTATATCGGTTCATCTGGGGTGCATCGGAGTTAAAGTCTTCGGTATTCCAGTGACCTAGGTCCTAGCTGGGTATGAAAATGGATTCGAATCGCCGTTGCTTCTCGAAGAAGAAGACTCGATCGGTGTTCATCATCGTAGTAACAACTTAAACAATGAATAAGGTTTAATAATGAAGTTGGTTGATAATTGGAGCTAGATCCAAGCAAACTTTACTTTCTATTAAGCTTTTTCACAAAATTTCTCATCTCTCATAGGCCTTACCTTGTCCCTCTAGCCTGCATTTCTTGAGTCTTCACCCCTCTTTTTTGTCAGGTCAGTCTTGTTCAGTACTTTTGTACTCAGGGTTTGTTGAACCCTTGTTGCAAGTGAGCCTCATGGGCAGGAGTGCTTTGCGTCCTGCTGCATGACAGTCGTCGAGGAAAGTGACGATGAGTAAAATGTTTAGCACTTGGGCAGAGCTTATCGTGTGGTATTGCAATAAAGTTATCTACTGCTACTCCACTGCTATTATGGTTTGTACAATTTAAACTTATGGTTGTAAATATTTGAAACTCAAAGGTTTATAAACTTATGTTGTTGTAAGTCTTCCGCTATTTTACTCTGATGTATATTATTTATATCAAACTGTTGTAATACTGCAATGCCTCTTTATAACAATTTGTCCTGCTCGGAGAATTGTGGATGATTCAGGATTTACCCGACAGACTTTTTAAGTCATATGGAGCACAGTCATGGTTATTTGGAGTCTGTTTAGACAATAATCATGCGTGTGGGCCATATGATTTAGGAGGTTCTGCCACATTTAGCCAACTTGTAAGATAAACAGTACAAATAAGTCAGAATCATCAACAAAGAAAGAAGTAGAAGAATACAAGAAAAACTCGCAAGAACTTATCAGCAGACGAATTTTGAGCCCTGGGCTCATCCTTGGGGGCTCGGCTAGAGCCCGTGCCACCAGAAGAACCTGACAAGCTCACACCATAAGGCCTGCAAGAAAAAGGCATAGAACTAGAAGTAAAGGAAAAAGCAGAAATCAATTCAAGAAGAATACCCAGGACAGTTACCTTGGTGGAAGCTTGAAAGAACCTACAGCCCTCCTATGCATGATAGGAAGGGGAACAGCTGCAAGGGACTGTGCCATAGATGACACATGGGCAGTAAGAGAAGGAGAAAGAGAAGAAGAATTTTCGGAACCCTCCGTTCGGCTAAAAAGGCAAAAGTAGCATCAACTAGAAGAAGCAACCATAAAAAGAAGAAGATAGAAGTCAAAGAGAACTTACGACCTACGAATAAGAGGAGTCTACACCTCCTCATCCTCCTCAGTCTCAGATAGAAGCACATTAGTGTCCCCTACAAGCAAAAAGCAAACGGGACATGATAAGCAAAAGTAGAAGATGACAGAAAAAGAACTTGACTGTTAAGAAATCAGCTCATTCTCAGTACACAAGATACACATTAGCACACATAATAGCATAATAATAGGGACACAAGATGAACACAGATATAGGAGGGAATGGGGACTCTTTACTATTTCATTGTATGTGTGTCTGTTACAAGAGAGGCAATTGCCTCTTATTTATAGAGCCGTCCAGCAGACCAATGGGCACGCAACACTGCCCTTGGATTCCCTCCTCCATATAATACAAGATAGGAACATCCCCCGAGGTGCACAGTAACCAGGCATAGGAACCGAGGGCCTAGGAATCAAGATGCACAGTAACAGCATAGTAATCGAGAGTGGCACATAAATCGAGATTCACCCACATCAAGGTTAATCATGTTTTACAACACTTCCCCTTGGGTGAATCACCCTGGTGTGCATGCATCATCAAAAACTCCACCCAAAAACCCAGTGGGAAAAAAGGGTAGGACAAAAGAGCATCACATACGCCAGCTATGTTGCATCTGTTGCCTAATCAAAAACCTTGCATGAGAAAACCTAGTGGGAAAAACTCATCAAGGGAAAAACAGTACAACAGTTGGTTCAAGTCTTTAGGGCCAACCACTGCAACTTAGGTCTTTAGGACCTATTGGTCTTCAGGACCAATTTGTATATCCATTCATTGCTTCCAATTCAGTTTTAAGATTTGATTCACAACACTCCCATTTTTGGCAATTTGCGTATATGTGCATGCCTCGTCAAAAACTCCCCAAAAACCCAGTGAGAAAAAAGGGTAAGAGAAAAGAGTACATCACATGCGCAGGCTGTGTCGCACTTGTTGCCTCGTTAAAACCTTGCATGAGAAAACCTTGTGGGAAAAAACTCACCAAGGAAAAAGAGTACAACCGTTTGATCTTTAGGATCAGGTCTTCAGGACCAACACGCAATCCTTAGGTCTTCAGGACCAGATTATGGTCTTCTGGGTCACAATTATGGACGATTATTCTAGGAGACTTCTCCCCCTGAACCTAGCAACCCTCTAGGTCATCTCATGCCCTTTCCGTATGTTCTTGGAAACTAGAGGCTAACAAAGACCTTGCGAACAAATCTGCTAGATTTGTTCATGACTAGGTTTGTAGAGCTTCTATTCCCTCGCTCTTATGGAGCTTACGGGGTATAGGAATTGCTTGGTCTCAATGTCAGTGTCCTGACCCGGGGGCCAAGCACCAATGAGTGAATTTGTGCTGCATGCTCCCTAATCCGGATGGTGATGCAAGATGAACACACAATTTTTATCCTGGTTCGGGCAAGAGAAGGCCTTACATCCAGCGAGGGAGGAGAGGTTGTATTATCTTGCACCGAGGTGCTTGTACAGGGGGAGACAAGCGAGCGAGTATGAACTGAGGGTGAGAAGTTGCCTAATCCTGAGTGAGCTAAACCTATGCCTTGCTTGTGGAGAACCTAAATTTCTCTAAGTGCTATCCAATGCTTGTCCGAATGAATGAAACTAGCCCATGGCATCCCCTTTTATGGGCCAAAGGAAGGCTCAGGTGTACAGGAACCCTAGGCCTGTCTTAGGTAGTGACATCGAGGGGATGATGCCATTCATGTCATAGTTGCTTTAGAGGCGTGCATGGGGCGTGGTCCGCCCTGTAGTGATGTTCTTGGAGACGATGGCTGTCCTTCAGGTGCATCATGATGATGCTGTCAATGGTCAGTGAAAGACTGGTGCCCATGCGCGGGCGTGCGGTTCCCTGTAGATGTCACATCGGGAGTGGTTGGAGTGCTAACCGGAGGCGCCGAGGTCCAAGTCGAGGGGTGGTCGAGGGGGTCAAGGTCTGAACTGGGAAATACAAAATGGGTGTTGATAGTCGCGTCTCGAGGGGGGCCTCTCGAGGCACAATGTCTGGTATGGTGTAACAGTGCGGTATGAACCACTGATTCTCTAGGTATGGGCGGTAAAAGGAAGATTTGACCATTGTACCTGGTCACTGTAACTCTGCTGTAGCCATGAGGTTAGGTAGGAGTTGATGGGTGCATTAAATGCCTTGGATCCCATACGAGGAGTAGGTGAGCCTGAAGGGGAGCAGTGGTCGACGAGGGGTCATCTGCCCGCACAGAGTTCTGCCTCTCGACGGGGGGTTGAACACCCGTGAGATAATCCATCGATCGAGGGCCCCGTCAAGGGAGGATGCATACGAATCGGTGCACCCTACTCATGGGCCAGCCCAGTATAGCTAAGTTCACAGGTGTTGGGGCCTATTTTGTTGAAGAGTCAGGCTTAGTTCCTGGGGAGTATTCTTGGCGATTTTATGCTAATTGCTTGGGGATTTTCTCCTGGGTTGAGGTTTAGGGTACCCCCTTATCTGGGTACCTGATAGTAGCCGCTGAGTCTTAGTGCAAGTGCTGGCACTCACACAGAGACTCATGAACTAGAGTCATAGCACTTGTCATGCTTCGAAGGGTGCACGTGAGCGTACCCTTCGGGGGTAGCCCCCGAGGCCATGGACGAGTAAGATACTCCTCTGAGGGCTTTATGTGATTCTTGCCAAGAGGTGCTAAAGCAGTCAAGCCCCCTAGTGCATTCAACCTTTTTTCGTCATAGCTCGTCCCGTGGTGGCTGAGTGTGGTAAGTTTTTCGGGGGCTGCACGATCATGAACTGGAGTCATAGCGCTTGTCATTTTCTAAAGGGTGCACATGAGCATACCCTTCGGGGGTAGCCCCTGAGGCCTTAGAGGAGTAGAATATTCCTCCGAGGGTTTTATGCACTTTTTGTCGAGGAGTGCCGAGCGTAGTGGAGCCCCCGGGCCTTGTGTGGTCAGGGCTTTGCTAGCTTTTGGTGTCCATCCCCATGTGCTGTTTCGATCGGGTATGGGGTGAGGAGTGTCGTACTACCCTCGATGGGCGAGTCCCATCATCCTATGATGAGCTGTTATCGAGAAATTCAAGCAAGAGCTCGTGCCCCATTCGATGGGGGTCAACTAGTGGCCGTTGAGCCGCTATTATTGATGCATAGCAATTGGACCCATGGATGCCGACCCCTTTTCAGAGAGCTCGATGCCTCCCTTCAACTAGTGGCCAGGGACGATGCCAACAAGGCCCACGAGGAGGCATGAAAGGCTCTCGAGCACCTCTCCCTGATGGGAGAGTGCGTTGAGACGCTCCAGGGGGAGCTCGGGTGGTTCGTGGCGTGCATCATGGAACTCGAGGAGAGACTCGCCCTGACTTCCCGCGACTGCTGTTGACGATCCTTAACTACCAATTTTGACCACCATTATTGCATCAAAATGAGGACAACCAAAAATACAAGTAGCGATTTATGTTTATAATTCACCTAGTTCTAATTATACTTGGAAATTTTCTTTGTATGCAAGAAAATATCAAAAATGGATGAAATGGAACAATGAAGGCAATGGAATGGGGTAGGGCTAGCAACCCAGCTAGGGCTAGGGCGCCCACCCTGGACTCAGGGTGTCCACCCTGGACAGGGTGCCCACCCTGACTCAGGGCACCCACTGTGACCGTGCCAACAAACTGACCTAGCCATGTCACCGATCCGCAACAACATCTTCCCACATCTCCCAACCATCAAAACCAAGTTAATTTGATCCAAGGGCGCTTGATGGATATCACTTGGATTCATGGGCCCCATTGTCATAAACTTGGAGTACCAAAGTCAGTTGGAACTGACTCCAAACTGACTTACCGTGCATGCAACTGACTTGGGGGTGTGATCCATCTCTGTTGGATGCAAAGGCGGTGTCAATGGACAGTATGGCTAGGGCACCCACCCTAGCTAGGGCGTCCACCCTAGACCCAGGGTGCCCACCCCCGAGGTCACAGCTACCGACCTCCAGAGCTTATAAATAGGTCCCCCATCCTTCATTTGTAAAACACACCAGGAGAAGCTCTCTCTCTACTCTTCAATATGTAGCTCTATTAGTAGTCTTAGTGAGAGCTCTGCTCGGAGTCTGGAGAAGTCTTCAGGAGTCTGATATAGCTTTGTGCCTCTCTTGTAATACTTTGCTTATTTCAATAAAGAATTACTTTCTCTGCAAGTACTTTTCCAAGTCTTTACTTCAAGTAATAGTCTTGTCCATTAGCTATACTCCAATATCAATGTTGGCCTTGTTTAGTGTGGTTTATCCTGTGTGGGTTCTACGCCGCTAGCCGGTGCTCTAGTCTTGGCCAGATTAGAGTAGTAGCTTGTAGTGTAAGCAAGGTGCTTAGACTATATGTTGCCTTAAATGCTGGCTAGCCCTCCAGAGGTGGTAGCAACAGGTGGTGATAGCCCTGTTTGCCTGTGTCATCCACCGTGCTTGGATTAGTTTATTAAAACACTAGGGCTCCAGGTGCATTATGTTCGGTTAAATCCGAAGCGCGTGAGCTCCAAAGTGCATGATAAATCGCTCCATTTCTTGGTACATCTATATAATCCATAGCTAGAGTTGTGCTTGTTTAGAAGTAATGTGAGACTCCCTCTTAACTACTCGATCATTTACTTATCTATGAGTAGACCCATTTTAGTACTAGACAGTAGATATAGGATGGTTCACTATCATTATCTTTTACCATTGCTTCCATGTGGATAAATACGATACCCTAGAATACTCTTGGGTGAAGTGCTATAACGATACTCTGTGCACTTGCAAAATCTTCTACATGAGCATAAGAAATATCAACAGGCATTTCTGGCATCGTTGCCAGGAACAAACCTGGTAGCGATGTTAAGAAATGTAAACAAGTATTTTTGGCCCCATTGTTGGGGAAGCAATTGGCGTAACAGTTTTGGTGGTTAGCTTGATATCTGCTAACTTAGTTGTGACTAGTTTTTGTGGGTAATACATTTATCATGAGCCCAAGGTGCCTGATCATTCTTGAATAATCAAACCACCACCCTGCCATCGTGTAGATAGATATGTGTGCACACTAATTCTGTGTAGATGGAGAAAGGTCACCCTCAAGCTGAAGAAAATCATCATATGTGTGATGGAGCGACTACATTACATCATCTGCAATTCAATCACAAATTGTGAGTGACGAATCGATCAAGGTATGAGAGAACCAACCCAAAAATATTTTATGCATTCTAATTTTATTTTCACCACTGCATGTTTGTTAATTTATCACCCATTTAAACTTTCTTCAAACCCATGGCATGTTTGATTGATCATATTCATTCACCCGTTTGTATCACCTTGCATATAAAAAAACTTTGGTTCTCTAATTCATCAATCAATGGTCACACATCCATTTGAATCAATCTCAAATTTATCATTCACATAATACCTTTATCTATGCAAGTATGCTTTGGTTTAGAAATATTGATCCTACTTTCATAGGCTTTTTAAATTAAGCATGGTGCTTAGGTTAATTAGCCTACCTTAATCAAATTAAACATGGTGTTGAGTTTGATTATTGAACTAAAACTGCTTGTATAAACATTCGTTCTGTATCTGGACTAACCCCTGCAGGAAATTGACAATCTAAGCGGATAACGTCTTAGAGATAAATTCAATGGAGAAGTCATGCTCAATTGACTTAAAACAATGAGCCCTTGCCAACAGGTAAACCGGTATGTATCCCATATTTAATTCTTGCATAATGTTTTAGCTCGTGCATATTTAGTTTAAAAAATGTTCTTTTTCCCTTCACGCATAATAAATTAGAACGACCTTATCTTAGGTTAAAAAATTGACTCTTAGCATAATAAGCATGCAACCACACTCCTAATAAGACTTCCCCTTAAAAAAATATGAAGGAAAGAATGTCCTCTAAGATGATTTCCCTTTGGTATCTTTGCTCACTAAATGTTTCAAGATTAAAAAGAACAAGGGGAATGCATGTCTAAAAATTTGATTCTTGCTATTGCCCTGTACCTCAAAAACAAAACATAAGTTGTTCCCTTTTTCATTCTCACATAAAAGAAAGTTGTAATAAAAATATCCTCGTAAAAGCAAGAACCAAATGCATTCGGTAGACTTTGTATCCTTCGGGTATGCTTGTCACTAAACCTTGCAGGATGAACACAAAGAGAATGAAGGGTCAAAACAATGTGGTAGAACAATTTGAGCAAGACATCATTCAACGATAGAGTACATTTCGAGGGATGACCAACATTGACACTAGGCTTTTAATGTCAAAGACATAAAAGTCCTAGTGTGGGGGAGGCTGCGCAATTCATATATACCAACCTCTCAACCTCCGCCATTTTGGCACACTGGTTTGCCCCTCGGCCACTCCTGCTTTTTCATCATAAGCTTGATATCCTGATAATGCTACATGTTAAAAACATCAAGCTTAAAATCATGTGGTGTTCTTTGTTAGAATCTGATGCAAAAAGAGGTGGCATTAATCTTGACTTAAGTACCTATCTTAAATTAACACCTTAAAATTTTGCTGGAAATAATGAATAGTTTCTTTGTGATACTTTACAAAAGCTCGTCATACAACCCTTTACTGCTTAAGTTTTGAGCATGCGAAACTAGAGTTCATCTTAAGTCAAATGCTATTGTGGGTTGCACATGCTATAACCAAGTTTATGCTCTTGTGAGATTAGTTGTGGTAGTGAATAGAGTAAATATTTTAACTTGTCTGAGGAATGGTTGAGACAAATCTGGAGTTTTACTTTGAAAAATCTAAAAACCTTGCCAAAAGTTCCTCGATGGTGTTAAAATCCCTACCACAAGCCATGTACATATTCGCTAGATAAGACAGCCCCACAAAAAGCCACTTGATTGTTTTGAGCTTGGTTAGGTCTTATTGATCTAAGTAGAGAAACTAGTCATGCTTCTTGATCAAGATCACTTACACGTGCACCCCTTGCTACTTCTACATTGGAAGTACGCAACCACCAAATAACTATGCAACCCCTGCTGTTTCCACATCGAAAATACGCAACTAGCTCCATACACTATTTGAGACATATTTTTGAAGGGCATGTGCTACCGAAAGAATAAAATTAAAAGAAAATAGGGATATAATCCCCGTATGGGAGATGATACAGCGGAAGCCTCAATACCCAATGTGAGAGGAAAAAAAGAGTGCTCTCAAATGAAAAAATGTTGAGCAAAAAAAAAAGGACCAAGTGTCCCATATAGAATAGCGGGTAGCCATGCTGTCTTCCAAAATAAGTTACCATCAAAAAGTCTCAAAGGAGTTCCACCAAATATTCACACTTGCACATCTTGATCATTTTGTATGCCTTGTTGCTTCTTTTGATCTAAGTGTCTAACTTAGCAATATATTCAGTTCAAGTCTGCTTATGCTTTTCTCACCTTTTGAGCTCCACATAAGCTTTATTATAGGTGCAAAAGGTCTCTATCTTTGGCCTTAGTGAGAATTATCAAACACCATTGAGCGATCGAGTGTACCATTTGAGGAACTTAGGCATGCTTTTCTTTTAAAATCTTGAAAACCTATAGAAAGAGTCTCAGCTTTACTAAAGCAAGGTATAAAGTTTCTACCTACTGCTCCATCTTACTCTTGCATATTACAAGGTGAAAGCTATAAGCCCCATATGGCTAAGATTAATGGTGGTGTTGATGCAAAATTATATCTGCAAACACACCGGGCTAATACCCGAAATCGATATCCGGAGCGTGCCAGTCGATTTGACCTGTTAATCGACAAGGACGATAGATTTGAATAAAACCTGAACGAGACGACAGCGATACGCCCGGACGTCAAAGCTCAGATGATACT
>CM041645.1:26166268-26213094 GCA_023333625.1 Bothriochloa decipiens
TCCTTCAGCTCCGCTTTCCATCGGCAACCATGCCTCAATCTCTATCGACAACAGCCCTCTGGCTTCATCGGCAATGTACGAGATCAACATGTCCTTTATCGGCACTCATCCATCGGCAACTCAGAATCAACGCGGGAGAAGAACCACTCCCTTGCCGATCAGCACAATTTTCGGTCCATATTGACACGTGTCAAAAAACGGTGTCAACAGGTGGATTTCTAACTCCTGCTCAACTCAACAGTAGTATTGGTTTGTATATGAGTTTTTGCAGGACGTCACATTGTAGCAACTCCTGATCCAACATGCTAAAGCCTACATCTTTGCTTGGGACGAGTAAACGTTTAGTGTGGGGGAGCTTGTTGATGATCCTTAACTACAAATTTTGACCATCATTATTGCATCAAAATGAGGACAACCAACAATACAAGTAGCGATTTATGTTTATAATTCACCTAGTTCCACTTGTACTTGGATATTTTATTTGTATGCAGGAAAAATATCAAAAATCGATGAAAATGGAACAATGAAGGCAATGGAATGTGGCAGGGCTAGCAACCCAGCCAGGGCCAGGGCGCCCACCCTAGACTCTAGGCGTCCACCCTGGCCAAGGCACCCACTCTGACTCAGGGCACCCATCGTGACCGTGCCAACAAACCGACCCAGCCATGTCACCTATCCGCGACAACATCTTCCTACATCTCCCAACCGTCAAAACCAAGTTGGTTTCATCCAAGGGCGCTTGATGGAGGTCACTTGGATTCATGGGCCCATTATCATACACATGGAGTACCAAAGTCGGTTGGAACTGACTCCAAATTGACTTATCGTTCATGCAACCCACTTGGGGGTATGATCCATCACCGTTGGATGCAAAGGCGGTGTGAATAGATGGTACGGCCAGGGCGCCCACCCTGGAGCCAGGGCGCTCGCCCCCAAGGTCACAGCTGCTGACCTCCAAAGCTTATAAATAGGTCCCCCATCCTTCATTTGTAACACACACCAAGAGAAGCTCTCTCTCTACTCTTCAATATGTAGCTCTATTAGTAGTCTTAGTGGGAGCTCTGCTCAGAGTCTGGAGAAGTCTTTAGGAGTCTGGTATATCTTTGTACCTCTCTTGTAATACTTTGCTTATTTTAATAAAGAATTAATTTCACTGCAAGTACTTTTTCCAAGTATTTACTTCAAGTAATAGTCTTGTCCTTTAGCTATGCTCCAATATGATCGAGTGAATCATTTGAGGAACTTAAGTTTTCTTTTACAAAATTTTCAATACCTCTAGAAAGATTGTTGATCTTGGGATGAATGATAAACAATACTCGTTGAACTGTTCTATCTCGCAATCATCCAAGACTTGAGATAGCTAAAAGGCCCCATTTGTTTCTAGATAATAGCAGGGTGGATAGCATGCTGATTTATTCAAATTGCAGTAGAAAACTTTGTTATAAACTTGGTACATTTGAAATATGATCGGCATTGTAGCATCTCCTGATTAACAACCATACTTAGCTATTTGCTCTGGATGAGCAAAGGTTAAGCTTGGGGGTCTTGTTGGCGGTCCTTATGGATCATTTTTAACTGCCAACTTATGCCTAAAAGGAGAGAAACTTTCATGCCTTAACATATAGACATATGCTATTACCAGAGTTCCACTTGTACCCCTAGTGTTTATGTTTTTACAGGATTTATGGTGAAACAAGTGGAAGTACACAACACTAATTGGAAAGTGTAAAGGAGAAATGTGAATTCAGAGAATGCGCAACTAAATTTAGCAAAGAAGCCCACCTTTTTTTCAAATATGGGTCCATTCGTAACCATAAGGGAGGTCCAGGCCCAGAGGAGAGTTGACCACACGAATGTGGTGGCCATTTGGCCCCACCAGGGGGCGGCCGACCCCAGGGGCGGCCGGTCCCCTAGTGGCCCCTCCCGGGCCTAGTCTTTTGTGGTGGTTCTTAGGACGGTTCCCTCCAGATGGTCCCACCTATGATCAGTGTAAATAGAAAGGGCAAACTGCCCTTTGGAGGTCAGTTTGGTGCCTTCCATGTGGGGATGGCCCCTTTGCATAGAGCACCCTCTTCTCAAGCTATAAAAGGAGGCCTCCTCTCTTCACACATCATTCATTCACCAACACAAAGAGGTCATAATGTAGAGAGGAAGAGCAAGCTCCATTCCATTAGCTTCTAGCTAAATTAGTATAGGGAGTGAGAGAGGGAAAGAGCTGGAGTAAGAGCAGAGTCGAAGCAGTTCTACCTCCGGGTGGATGAAGTGTCGGGCTTGTCGGCTCTCGCTCCAACTTGTACCTCTACGATCGTCTTGCTACTTAAAGTAAGAAGTTCGTGTTCAACTTTGGTTTGATTCATTAAGCATGTTACTTTCATAAAGCTACTAGTTTGTGGGATGGTCGTTCGTCCTTTGGACGGATGCTCTAGTAAGAGGACTCCTGATAGAGACGGATGTTCTTGATCACCGCTAGAGTAGTAGTCGCCTTCATAGACATGGTGTCTAGGTTGGGGTCTACCTTCGTATGTTGCACGCGCCCATGGGCAGAGGGGTAGGTGGCAGGTGGTGATAGCCCTGTCCACTTGTACCAGCATTCCCCCACGTTCGGCTGCAGAGTAGTGCTGATATTAGTATCGTTTGGCAGACCAAGTGCGTCAGTGGGCCTGAAGCAAGCAAGCAGTGAGAAAGTTACCATCACTTATATGCGTTTGACCTTAGAAGAACCTCCCTACCCAAGCTACTCTTCATCTTATCATTTTGGGTGAACTAGTTTAGAGATCTCTTACGCTTCTATTCCCTGTGGAAGTATGATACCCCGAATACTTCTGGGTGAAGGCTACAATGGTACTTCCGTGCACTTGTGGACTTTTCTGCTAATGCTAAGAAGCACCAACACCCTTGTTTTTGGTCTTGGTTTTGATATTGGTCTTATTCCTCCTGTCGATGGTCTCCTTATCCAGCTCATAATTTTACTAAGGGTGTGCTGGAAATTGCAACACCCTGTCGATGAAGAAGTTTCTCGCTTGCCCTTGATGTTGAAGATAATCTTGGCAGTGTTGGAGTAGATGATGGCCCCGGCAGTGTTCAAGAATGGTCATCCCAAAATGATGGGGGACCTCTCATCACTGCCCGTGTCTACTACCATGAAGTCTGCAGGGACGTACGAGCTACCCACTTGCACATGGATCTCTTCTAGGGTTCCCATTGGGTAGCAGAGTGACTGGTCTACAAGCTACAAGCACATGCTTGTTGACATTTCTTAAGGTTGCTACCAAGTTTGTTAGTTCCTAGCAATGATGCCAGAAATGCCTGTTGATATTTCTTATGCTCATGTAGAAGATTCCACAAGCGCATAGAATATCGTTATAGCACTTCACCTAACAGTATTCCAGGGTATCGTATTTATCTATAGGGAAAAAGATAATGATAGTGAACCATCCTATATCTACTATCTAGTATGCCAGCTAGACTAAAATGGGTCTACTCATAGATAAGTAAATGATCGAGTAGTTAAGAGGGAGTCTCACATTACTTCTAAACAAGCACAACTCTAGCTATTGATTATGTAGATGTACCGAGAAATAGAGGGATTTATCATGCACTTCGGAGCGCACGCGCTCTAGATTTAACCGGGCACAACGCACCTGGAGACCTAGTGTTTTAATAAATTAATCCAAGCGTGATGGACTACATAGGAAAACAGGGCTGTCACCACATGTTGCTACCACCTCTAGAGGACTAGCCACCATTCTAAGGCAACATATAGTCTAAACGCCTTGCTTACACTACAAGCTACTACTCTAATCTGGCCAAGACTAGAGCACCAACTAGCGGCATAGAATTCACACAGGATAAGCCATACTAAACAAGGCCAACATGGATATTGGAGCATAGCTAAAGGACAAGACTATTACTTGAAGTAAAGACTTGGAAGAAGTACTTGCAGAGAAAGTAATTATTTATTGAAATAAGCAAAGTATTACAAGAGAGGTACAAAGCTATACCAGACTCCTCAAGACTTCTCCAGACTTCGAGCAGAGCTCCACTAAGACTACTAATAGAGCTACATATTGAAGAGTAGAGAGAGCTTCTCTTGGTGTGTGTGTTACAAATAAAGGATGAGGGGCCTATTTATAAGCTCTGGAGGTCGGTAGTTGTGACCCTAGGGGTGAGCGCCCTGGGTCCAGGGTGGGCACCCTGGCCAGGGTGGGCGCCCTGGCCATACCATCCATTTGCACTGCATTTGCATCCATGGCAATGGATCACACCCCCATGTTGGTTGCATGCACGATAAGTCGGTTTGGAGTCGGTTCCAACCGACTTTGGTACTCCAAGTGTATGACAATGGGCCCATGAATCTAAGTGACATCCATCGAGCGCCCTTGGATCAAACCGATTTGGTTTCGACGGTTGGGAGATGTGGGAAGATGTTGTCACGGTGACATGGCTGGGTCGGTTTGTTGGCACGGTCACGGTGGGGGCCCTGAGTCAGGGTGGGCGCCCTGGCCAGGGTGGGCACCCTGAGTCCAGGGTGGGTGCCCTGGCCCTGGCTGGATTGCTAGCCCTGCCACATTCCATTGCCTTCATTGTTCCATTTTCATCCATTTTTGATATTTTTCCTGCATACAAATAAAATTTCCAAGTACAAGTGGAACTAGGTGAATTATAAACATAAATCGCTACTTGTATTGTTGGTTGTCCTCATTTTGATGCAATAATGATGGTCAAAATTGGTAGTTAAGGACCATCAACAATGGTTGTGTACAATAAAGGACAATTAAACATTTTTTCTTATATCACCTTGGGCATGACATTGATGCTTGCGCCGAAGTCACAGATCACCTCGTTGAAGTTAACACTTCCAATGGAGATTGGAACAACCAGTCTCCCTAGATCACCCTTCTTGATTTACAGAGTTGAGTCAATCCATGATCCTCTAGGAGGGTCACTCCCGTAGCCTCCTGCATTGAATATGTCTACCAGATTTGTAGTTTCTAACCCTTCCAGTTGCATCGGAATCTTACCTTGGTCGGCGAAGGGAACAAAGTTGGCAAGCAGTTGCAACTGAGATTCTAGCATCTTATTGAAACTAAACTAATTCTTTATAGCATTGGAAAAACTATCAATTCTATTATTAATTGTTTCTAGAGTTTTATCATTAGATGCTAGCTTCTTAGAGAGGTTATCCATTAACTTGCCCTAATTAAGTACTAACTCTCTTAAAGGTGGCTGATAGAAATTATTATAAGAAGAATTGTTACCTTGGTAGTTACCTAAGTAGTTAGGCCTCTGCTGCTGATTCTAGCCTTGATTTTGATGAGGACAGTAGTAGTTGTTGTTGTTGAGGTAGTTCACGTCCTCCTTCATCTCTGGGTAGTTGGCACCTATATGCCCAGTCTCTCCACACTCTTCACAAGTCATGTGGGAATCATGAATGTGCATGACTTCTTTCTTCTCAGTGGCTCTCTCATCGAGCCTCTTCATTAGCAGGTCCATCTTGGCAGACATTATGTCTACCTCCTTGAGCTGGTGCATTCCTCCACCTCTCTTGTGGGTATGAGTTCTCTCTTCACTCCAACCTTGGTTGGAGCCAATCTTCTCCACAAGAGCTGTGGCTTGAGGTATGGTGAGTGATAAGAATGCACCTTCAGTAGCAGCATCCATGGTTTCATGAGTGCTATTGCTGAGCCCAAGATAGAAGGTCTGCATGAGCAACCAATTTTCCATCCCATGATGAGGTCATTTGAGGATGTAGTCCTAGAAGTGCTCCTAGGCTTCTGGGACAATCTCATCATGTTGTTGCTGGAAACTCGATATCTTCCCACGGAGAGCATTGGTCTTGCCCATGGGAAAAAACTTTGCCAAGAAATTGGTAGAACAAAGTGCCCACGTAGTATTCTTCTCCTTATTTGCATAAAACCACTGCTTCTCTCTCCCCAAGAGTGAGAATGGGAAGAGACGAAGTAATATTGCATCTCTAGGGACGTCCTTGATAGTGAAAGTGTTGCAAACCTCCAGGATGTGTTGGAGATAAGAACTAGCATCTTCATGGGCCTTCCCACAGAACTGGCTGCTTTGCACCTTGTTGATCAGTGAAGGCTTGAGCTCAAAAGACTTCTCAATGTTCGCAGCTGGTCTAGTATGAATGTTGTCCGTAGTGGGAGCTGAGAACTCACGGAGTGACTTGTTAGCCATGGCTTCAAATGTTGTTGTCAAACTTTGAACAACAGATGGATCTTCTGACTCAAAAGAACCGACAGGCTGAGACGATGATGATGATGATCGGTGCTTTCTCAATGTGGCCTTGGTCTTCCTGATTAAAGCTTCTAGATTATCAATGTAGTTTTCTGGAAGATCAAACCTGTTCATACATTACCCTACATATGATATATAACATAGGCAAAAGACAAGGTAAGGCTGTATGAGTAGAGAAGGGTGGGCAGTTCTCAATTACATTAGTGGATGCAATGATGCTCATTATCCATTTGGTAAGCTATCAACCTTCCCCAGCAATGGTGCAAAAAAGGCTTGCTGACACCTCTAACACGTCTTAAGTTAGGTTGTCATCCCCAGCATGGCGCCAGAGGTGCTCGTATTAAATGCATATGCTTTCTAGAAATGAATGAGGAATCCACAAGCGCACAGATAATACTGATGTAGCATTTTAACTGAGAGTAATCCAGGTATCGTTATTTATATTTTTACCACTGGGAAGGGAATGCTTCTGGATAATGAGCAATGAGTACTGTATGTGATAATAGAGAGCTTAACTGTGTCTTTATCTATCTTCTCATATAGGGTAAGTGTTAGAAAATAATATATATATAAATGAATGGTAAGTAACAAAGGATAAATGAGAGCACATAGCCACATAGAATAATGATAATCATCTCAATAGAGTACTCTAAGTTTATAACACTAGCATGGACTAGAACAATCTACAAGAATAAATCCTAAGTTATTCTAACTATAATGTCAAAGTGTACAATGATTAGCGGAGTTACACCTAGCGATCATGGCGAGAAAAGGTTACATCTATGCATAGTGATATAACCAAGGAAAATCAAGAATGGAGCAATCACTTCCCTGTAATAGTGGTGTTCTACTAGTCCTTTACTCGGAAGGAGTACTATAAAGGACTCAACAGGACTGTCACTCCCATGATCTACCTCGTGATCCGAAATATAGGGTGCAATCATAGATAAATACGGTCTAGGAACCACGCCTACACAATATTTACCACTCACCCATTGATCTAATGAGCAAGCGGTATACGACCCTATGCATAAACATAATTCTAATCCAGCTATGCTAAGCGTATAATCAAAGTAAACTAATAACAATATAATTGAGAACATAAACAAGTAGAGCAAAGTCATTTCTGATATAGTAGAATAGAATAAAGTACTATTCATAGTAGCAAGAACAATAATGAATATTACAATAAAGTAGAAGAAATTACCAAGAACGCTGACAGATCTAGACTCTAAGCTAGGCTTGACTCCCTCTAGATCTATTCCTATGTAGCTATGCTACTAAACTATGGAGGTCTAATTGAGATGGTGGCTCTAGGGTTTCTCTTGAGATGAGGATGAATTCTCCAAATGAAATCTTGAATGAATTCAAGAATGAATTAGGGTTTCTCTAAGGGCCAGAGCCTTGAATATTGATCCTCAAACCGACCTAAATGGACGCTTCATATTGATCCTCAAGGTTGGTGGAGGCAGGATCCACGAGGTCGCTCCCCATTGGTGGAGATGGCCGGGCGGCCGCCCCTGCCCTTAGGCGGCCGCCCATGGCTGGCTACCATGTGGGCCCAACTTCACAGGGGAGCCTCCTTGAGTCTTCTATAGTATTCTTTGATTGCTGGACATGGTATTCTCTCTATGTAAATCTGACATGTGGACCTCTTTTGGTTATTTTTTGATAACCCCCTGTAGAAATAGACAATCACCAAAACTCATGGAATTCTATTAGTGTAACCCCTATAACTAGATGGTATTCATGTTTTAATCCTTTCTCATGTTATGTTGACGGTTTAAAATTGATACTTATCTACCGTCAACACCTATGAAGATCCCATCATAGGCTCATCTATCCCAACTTCAGGTGGGATTTCTTTGGTGCACACTGATGTGATGGTACTGGCACATATACCGCTCAACTAAATATACGTAGATGGAAAATACTTAATTCTCACACAATAGTTATAAGGGGGATGTGCAGTTGGCCTGGGTTGGATTAGTGTTGCAGTGTGCAACACTACATAGCCCCAACATCTGGTTTGCGGCTTGCAATTTTGTAGCAATGGCCATGCAATTTGCTTTGGGGATTTATATACTGAAAAACAAGAAATCGACATTCACACCTTCAGGGTAATAACCACACCACTCCTCAAGAGTGTGTCTAGCTATTTAGCATGCTGGTATGCTACCAATGCTCTTCGAGAGCATGTACGGCTAGGTTCTCCTGACACACATGGACCTTGCATCATGATATATTAAGGATAACTCTGGGTCCCTAAATATATCAAGGTCATCATCAAGAAGGTCATCCTCACTTTCATCCATCTGGACATATTCACCATTTTCTTTCATGCCGACAATCATGTCGTCGCATTCCTGAGCTTCAGGCTCGGTGGTGAAGTGAGACTTATGTTGACTTTCCTTATCTTGCTTTAGGAAGAACTTTGGTAGAGATCAATTAGGTGTTTTGGGGCATGAAAACTATGGGACCAATGTTCCGTGCCACCACATCTAGAACAGCAAGCCTGCGGCTCAGATGTTTCACCTATAACAATGAATTCACTTTCAACCTTTAGGCTTTCCCTTCCATTTTCCCTTTCACAGCAACCTTTTGTGCTTGCGAGGATTCCAAACAATGCTAGCATGTGCTTGGGCATAGACGTGCAGATTTTGCCATGCAAAATGATCGTTCGTGAGAACATTTCGCAAACAATAGTATCTTCATCAGCTCACAGTATTTCAGGTACTGAGTTCATGCACTGCAGATGTAATACTATGTTGCCAGGGTGTAGGGTGGAAAGAGTTCCCTTGATCATATATGCGTTAGTGGTCTTCTGGCAACATAGATTTGACACAATCCCATGTAAAGCAGAGTTGTACGCTATAGAGACGTGTAGCCTTAGTAGCGCAGATCGATCCAATCTTGTTGCGCTTTGGAGAGCACAATAAAGCAGTCTTTCAGGGACAACCATAAAATCAGTTGGATCATTCTCCTTTGTATACTCAGACTTCAGGTCTAGAGTAAGTGGTGCTGCAATAGATGCAACGCCTCTGCTTCATTGGGTATTTTACACTCATCTTTGCCAGTTTTAGGCTGAGCAATAACGTGATCGAGGCACGCACTATCAAGTTTGATCTCAACATCAATAGCCCAAGTAAGGTAGTAGCTGCCCTCCATGGCTAGCTCAATGAATTCCCTTTTATCGCAATGTCTGACATGCCCACTTAATCAGTGTGCAGGATTAGCGAATGTCGGTTATACATAATCTTCAGGATTACGACTATGTAATCTTCATGATTACATTCATATATAGTCTTTAGGACTATATTTCCCCAAATATCTCATGCATATAATCTTCTAAATTATATGTTAATCACATTAAAAATACATATTCTTGCAACCAAGTAAATCTGCAGGATTTAAATAAATGCAAGAAAGTAATTGCAACAAATAAATAAATGCAATAATATAATGTTGCAATGAAATAAATAATCATGACATGTAAGGTCTTCAGACCGCAATGATTTCTACTGGCTTCAGGCCGTGTAGTGGCATGTCGTGGTGAACTTCAGGTCACCGTTAAAATTAATCTCGTCATATGTGATCTTTGGGATCACACTGCGACTCACAATTGCAATAAATCATAGACTGCAATAATTAAATCTGTGGGATTTAAATATGGCAAGTAATTGCAGTAAATAATAACAACAATATAAAGAAATATGGTGGGCTTCAGGCCACACATGTTTCACGGGCTTCGGGGCATGCATTTGGGTTTTATAGCGGACTTCAGGACAATATTTTGCACAAAATAAATAAAACTGTGCGACCCAACTTTGATGGGCTGAATCAGGGAAAAAGCCCATTCATAGGCTGACTTGGCCGGCCTGCTAGGCCTGTTCCAAGGGCTGGCCATTCATAGCCGTCCATCAAGATGGGCGGCTCCGTTCGGCCTCAGTCAGGTATAAAATGGGTGGGTAAAACCCTAACCCTAACCCCAACCCCCTTTCCCATTTTCTCCCTCACTTTCTCTTTCTTCCTTATCTCTTTCTTAGCCACATTCAGACAGGAAAAGAGGAGAGGAATGGGGGTGCCGTCCTCACGCGCATGAGGAAGGGGTTACCCACGCCCGCGCCCTTCCCGATAGCTGTGACTAGCTGGGGCCCGTAACCGCGCCTTGGAGCGCTTGCCAGCGTCCTTGGCCGAGGGCTGGGATGGCCCACGCATCCGCGCTGGAGGGCCGAGGCCGCATCGGCGTCGTGCACCCACGTGCCACACACCTGTGGGTGGCTTGCGGCTAGTGGGGCCGACATCGATGTTCATGCTCGTGACCTACAGGGCCGGGCACGGTGGCCTTCGGAGCCGGTAAGCCGACGGCTATGGTTGGGTTCGCGCTCGCATCGGGCCATCGCGCTTGGGCCTGTGCGCCCGTCTGCTTGTGGCCGGTCCGTGCCCGTGCCTATGCCGGGGTGCCCACAGCTGCGCCCTCGCGTTCAGCAACCAGGGATGAGGCTCCTGGGCACCCCGCGCTGCAGGACCGGGGCTGGCGGGCTTCGCGCTGGAGCTGGCCCGTGGGCGTCGGCGGTGTCTGGCCAGGCCTCGTGCCCAGAGGGGTGGCGGCGGCTGCCTGCTGGGCTGGCGGCGTGCTCTCGCATCGGAGTGTCGCACGCCCGTGCCGCATTTGGCCTGGGTGGATTTACATTGCGGCGGCCTGCAGGGCCAGCTCGCCTGCGTCGGTGATCTGGAGGTCGATGGCAGCGACAGTGGAGCCTGAGGCTCCTACACGTTTGTGCGTCAGCGGCCAAGGATAGCGTCCATGGACCAACGCCAGTCGGATTTGCTTGTCTATGCTCGGCTTTAGGATGGCAAGCTCGCCTTCAGGGTAGGTTTGACCTGATCTACTCGTCTCAAGGGCGGCCTACCCTCCTTTGGGGCGGTGGCGACCAGATCCCATCTTGGCTTCCTATCAGTGGCTAAGGTGGTAGCGGTGGTGGCCTATCAAGGCCTGCTCATCCAAGTCCATGATGGTGGCCTATGAAGGCCTACTCGTTCCGTGCTCTTGGCGTCTGGCCACCCAGATCTGCTACAGTGCAGCCATGCTTGCCTCTACTAAAGGTCACTGTGTTTTGTGTGCTCGTCTTTGGGACAGTGGCGTTCATTGACACTTCAGGGCTAGTTTGAGGCGAGCGGAGGTAGAGCCTTCCTTGCATCGCCATGGTCAGCGGAGGCAGAGCCTTCCTTGCATCACCATAGGTAAAGGTGCTTGTGTATGTGCTTGTTCCTATATACAGCAAATAGTGTATAGAAAAGAACAAGCATCTTGTATCGCAGCAAAAGAACCGATTTCCTACCTTTCTTACCATTAGCTTGGTAGAGTCTCATGCTGATAACGTGTTAAGGAATCAGCTCA
This sequence comes from Bothriochloa decipiens, assembly GCA_023333625.1. Taxonomy (NCBI): domain Eukaryota; kingdom Viridiplantae; phylum Streptophyta; class Magnoliopsida; order Poales; family Poaceae; genus Bothriochloa; species Bothriochloa decipiens. Next base: position 26,177,922 of record CM041645.1, read on the forward strand.
TTCGTAGTACACAGGATACACATTAGCACACATAATAGCGTAATAATAGGGACACAAGATGAACACAAATATAGGAGGGAACGGGGACTCTTTATTATTTCATTGTCTGTGTGTCTGTTACAAGAGAGGCAATTGCCTCCTATTTATAGAGTCGTCCAGCAGACCAACAGACAGGCAACGCTGACCTTGGATTCCCTCCTCCATATAATACAAGATAGGCACATCCCCTGAGGTGCACAGTACTCGAGCATAGGAACCGAGGTGCACACTAACGGTATAGTAATCGAGAGTGGCACATAAATCAAGATTCACCCACATGAAGGTTAATCATGTTTTACAACATCGACATTCCCCTCAACTATGATGATATTACGTGTGACCTAAAGAGAACCTGAAACAGCAGAGCTCGACCTCTGAGCAATAGTCACCGGAGGATGAGATGACTCCCTTCGCCTGGAACCATAATACATCTCAACAATTTTGGGGTGTGGACGTTAAGGAACAGTCTCAAATATACCCTCACGGATGCCACAAGGAAAATTAGGGACGACAGATTGTTTCCACATAATAGAAGCAGAACCTGCTTGGACAGCAACCCCCGCAAGATTAACGTCCCCAGAAGTAGGAAGGTGAACAACAAAACCATGGCCAAATCCCTAAAAGAACAAAAAGACGTCGGTCATATGAGTCACAGAATCGCATCCATATAGCATCAACACATTCAGCAAACAACTAACACAGTCATATGAGGCAGAAACAAGACAAATCTTTTTGATCTTACTGATCAAAGACGACACTGAGATTACAACAGAGTACAAGCGGATACAAGATCCAATAATTTAGAAGAAATATATTAATACGGCAAGCAGGAGCTAGATGGAATTCGCAAAGGCATCAAGAAAGTCCTGGTCAACTACAAATATCAACAAGGAATCGAGCAGAGTTCAAAATGATTGAACCTCTACCAAGATTCGATGCCGACAAGCAGGATGGCAACTCTAGAAATGAAATCCCCACAGCAAATCCGCCTTTGAAGTCACTGAGAATGGCAGGAGCACCAAGTACATGGGAGGAGCACCCACATCTTCACACTCCACGACTCCCAAAGAACTCGGATGGATCTCCCAATACAAGCTGATTTGCAATGCAGCGCCAAAATGACATAGCAGAGAAGGAAACAATGGCCTGTCCTCACCATGCAAAGCATGAACAACCTAAACAGCTCGTGAACCACCTAGTAGAAGGCAAAAAGGAGGATGGGTGAATGGCACTAGAAAATGAGGCAGTGGAGATAGCGCCAAGTACATCACAAGCCCTACAACATTTGCCCCGACACCTTCAACAAAGTGATTCCACCTGGGACTAGCCTGCTACTAGCCCCTATCAAAAGAATTACACCATTTGCTAAAAAGATTACAGAACACACCCGAGGGCTCGTCAAGCTCGCTCACCAACAACTACATAACTATAGAAGAAGGAAGCAACTGCTCAAGAAGGCTACAAGAAAGGGAAACTGAGAAGGAAGAAGCGACTCAAGAAGACTAGAAGTGAATGAGGAAGTAACGGGCACTAGCAAGCGATATTTATAGGCGAAGATAGGTGTATGAAGACCAAGTACACAGAAGAAACAAGCAAGGATAGACATGTGAAGAGAACAGAAACTTTGAAGCGACTGAACAAGCACGTGCGACCACCACACAACCGACAAAAATGGCAGGCATGCAGACTAAAGCCATCAAGAGGGCTCGCAAGGCTCACAGGCGAGCAGTAAAAGTCACTGCAAGACAAAGAAGGCATATCTAGTAGTATATTTCAAAGAAAGTACAAAAGCAATGAAGACACTCAACAACCAACAGTACAACAACAAAGAGCTAGATTAACAAGGAACTCTAGAACCCTTTTCTGAGTTATTTCATTTTGAAAAGAACCCAGAAAAGGCTCGGGGGTTGCAGGAGTACCCCGTACTGGAGACACTTTTTCAAATTTTCTATCAAGACCCTCCAGCTTTTTGTTCCAAAAAGCAAGAGGCTCGGGGGCTGCACTCACTGAGTGCAAATTTCTCAAAATTTTCACTTCATGAAAAGACGAAGATGATGACCAGAGGATAGAAGCTACAACTAGGTCCTCTATCTTTTTGTACCAAAAACCAAGAGGCTCGGGGGCTACACTCGGTATGTGCAATTTTTTCCAAAATTACTCTCACCGAAGAACCAAGACAGCACCGAGAAGAAAGAGCATCCCAAGATTTCACCTTGAAAGAACCTGGCTTCCGAGTTCTAAATCCTAGAACGCTCAGGGGCTTGTCGATGGGGGACATCAGAGGTTCCCCAAGAAGACAGAATACGGATGGAGGATTGAAGAACCTGCCGCCCGACTCGAGTACAACACGGAGTAACATGATGTGAGAATTAACATATCCTAGACGGATTGTAATAGAAAAGAGCACAAAACTCTTAGTTTAGGACTCATTCCTAGAATCGACTATAGAACCCGCAACCAGCCTCGCCCCATATAAGGCCGCTGCGGGTACCCCTTGTAAATAACGCTAAGTACACAGCACCACATGATCGCTCATACTCATCAATACAACGCAATAGGCTCACGTCGACTGGATGTAAAGGTCTTTACTCAACACATGTCGAGGGCCTGAACTAGTATAAAATCGTCTGTCTCATCAAGCTTGTTGCCGCAACCTCCAAGTTCCGTAGTCTGCCAAGCTCCTCCGAACAAAAACACCCTCCCGGGTACCCCGGTGGTGGGCTATCGGTGATAAAACATCGACACCTAGCCGAAGGATACAATCTTCTACAAGGTGCATTTGTTCCCACTTTTTACAAATTTGTTTGTATTATGTTTGATCGAGAACCATGGAGCAAAAGCTCCCTGACAACTTATAAATTAAACAAACAGGAAGAAACACAGTTTACAAAGAAGGAACAAGTAGAAAAAAGGGGTGTCTTAACCAGTGGTTAAGCACTGCACTAACCTATAAACTAGCTACGGGAAAAGAGACAGGAGGGGGAGGAAAAGGATGAAAATTACAAGGCATCCAGCCACTGGTTGATACACAAGTGGAGACTTTGCTTTATCCTAAACAAATGATCTTTAACTTCCTTTTTAAATGCAGCCTTCCAAGTAGCCAGACTTGGGGGATTTTCCATCGAAATGAGGGCATTTCTTTCTTTCCAAATGCACCAGGCACCAATGATGAAGATTTCCATAAAGAAAGGGTAGGGGAAAGCTCCTCTTGCATTGGAAAACTTCGTATGAATGTCCCCATTTTCATCCTAGATAAGGCCATTCTTTGTATTATGATTTCTTCTTAGGTAATAACACAAAGAAGAGACATCTTATATTTTGTTTTTGAAAATCATGTTGAAGAGCAAGAATCAAATTTTTGGACATGGCATTCTCCTTGTTCTTTTTAATCTTAAAACTTTTAGTGAACAAAGACACCAAAGGGAGTTTATCTTTGGAACATATTATTTTCATCATTGATTTTTTTAATCTATAATATGGGAGGTCTTATTAGGAGAGTGGTTGCAAAACTTTTATGCAAAGAAACAATGCAAATTTTTATTTTTAACATAGGATAAGGTTGTTCTAGTTTATTATACATGAAAGGAAAATGATTTTGTTGAAAACTAAACATGCAAGAGCTAAAAACTTATGCAAGAATTAAATACGGGGTACATACCGATTTACCTGTCGATGAGGGCTCATTGTTTCAAGTCAATTGAGCATGACTTCTCCATTGAATTTATCTCAAGGACTTAACCACTCAAAGTGTCAATTTCCTACATGGGTTAGTCCATATACACAACCAATGTCTACACAAGCAGTTTTACTTCAATAATCAAACTAGACACCATGTGTAATTTGATTAAGGTAGACTATTTAACCTAACCACCATGCTTAATTTAAAAGCCTATGGAAGCATGATCATTACGCAATAACTAACACTCCCAAACCAAAACGTATTCATGTAGAAGGAAGCATGTAAACAATGAACATGAGATGATTCAAATGGGTGTACGAGCCTTGAATGAAGAATCAGAGAACCAAAGTTTTTTATATGCAACGCGATGCAAATGGGATGGATGAATGCATTTACACAAGTATGCCAGGGCTTCCAAAAAGGAAATTAAATGAGTGATATGCATGCAAATCTAGGCTTTGCCTTTTTTTGTAGCGTGGGCCATCTAAGGGTCATGATCATACCGCCTGGCAAAGAAAGATCTACTCCTAAATGATAGCTTAGCTAATTTGGAGCCACCCAAAGAAAGCACTAGATTTATGAAGCATTAAGCAAACATGCAGTGGTGAAACTAAATTTTAGAATGAATAAGATGTTTTTGATTGGTTCTCTCATACCTTGATTGATTCATCACTCACAATTTGTGATTGAATTGTGAATGATGTAGTCGTTTCGTCACATATGATGATCTTATTTACTCCTGACAACGACCTTCTCTCCATCTGCATAGAGTTAGTGTGTACAAACATATACCTATCTATGCGATGGCAGGGTGGTCATTGATTGTTCAAGAATGATCAGGCACCCTAGGCTCGTGATGAATTTTTTTAAACCCACAAAACCTAGTGGCAAACTAGATTAGTAGACATCAAGGTAACTACCAAAATCTTTACGCCAATTGCTTCCCCGGCAACGGCACCAGAAAACTTGTTGGTATTTCTTAGCATAAGCAGATAATTTCACAAGCGCATGAAGTACCGTTGTAGCTTTCACTCAGGAGTATTCCAAGGTATCGTATTTATCCATAGGCAACCAAGGTTAAAGATAGTGATAGTTAGCCATCATGTATCTACTAATTACCACACCAAGTAGACTAAAGTGGGGCTAAACGATATTCGAATGGATTGGATGACACACACAAAGATCTACTCCTAAATGATAGCTTAGCTAATTTGGAGGATAGGGGTGTTGGATAGAGAGGCACTTGGTCGATATAGCTAGGGCTTACTAATTAATTGAGCAGGATAGCTATTACTAAAATGATCTACTTCGAGCACCTGGGACCAACCAACTCGCAAGAGCTGGCGAGTTCACCCCTAAGTCCTACAAAATAGAACTAACATGGTGGAATACGTAGACTAGAAAGGGCTATCGCCACCTGTCGGCTACCACTGTGATCCATTGAACTGAATGCAAACCAGGGTAATTACTAGCCTAGACCCATGTCTACACTATTAATTACTACTCTACCAGTCGACAAGGTAAAGCACTCACACTAAATATATACTACACAGTAAATAAATATTGAATAGTAAATACTAAGTAGTAAGCAAAGAACCGATAAATAGCTTTATTAAATAACTAGATGCTCAATTAAAGAAAAAGAACACTAGAGTTACCAGACCAAAGACGACTCTCAAAAATTACTTCCAACTCTAGGAAGAACTCCTCATCACTCTATTCCCACTCCAACACTAAGACTACATCTTGAAAGTAGAGAGAGTTTCTCTTGTGGTGTGTCTTGAGAGTGAGGGGTACCCCCTCTATTTATAGTGGAGGTGGAGTAGGGGCTACTCCAATGCCACGTCAGCGATCCATGTGCTTCTCCATCATGGCCCTTGATTGGAAGCGACCTTGAACGGACTTTAATCAAGGGTGTGGATCAACGGTCATGCATGCCTCCATGCATAGAATTGGTGGGGGAAATTTGAGCCTGATGGGCCACCAAATGGGGGTCGACCGTCCCTTCTTTGACAGGTGGGACCAACCCCTTGAGTGTGGGACCTCTTCTTGTGTTGATTGGTAAAAATAGGATGGCTGTATGACTCCATAAGGGGCTTGGCCGACCCCTTAAGATGAGTGGGGCCATCCCCCTTCTTTGTGGTCCCATAAGGGCATCAGCCGATCCTCCTTTGGTGGAATCAAATGATCACCTTTTGCAGGTGGCTTCTACATGCAATTCCAAGCACAATTGTGGTGCTGGCTTCCCCAAGGTGGGATCGACTGACCCATCATTGTGCCTATATTTTGCACATTGTCTCTAGAAGCTATGATATTGATGAATGTGAAGTTGATTTGTCAAGGGCCATACATGGTTGGTTGCCCAACCTTCATATGGAGCTTCGGGACACTGAAATGTACCTGTTCTGAGTGCCTGCAACTAAATAATGATGAGTACACGTGGAACCAAGTTATTTGTACCTAAGTCACTATGTGTTTGGTAGTTTCCTTCCAGAAAGAATGTCTTGTTGACGGTTTTGATGGGGTAAAAGCATGGTACAACTACCGTCAACACCCTTGAGCTCTCTAGCATGAAATGACGTCCAGCAAAAGCAAAGTGGATGTACTCGTGATCTGAGGTGACCCAAAGTGAAGCATAAAACTCACTGACCCAAGTGTCAACATATCTACCACTCTGCCTAAGAATATTTGTTAGGCCAGGAAGATAAGTGAGAAGAGGATGGATCTGCTCTCCACTAGCTGCAACTATAGTCTCTAGAGGGCACACACGCTGAAGTCTGAGCCTGGCATTCCCATTGACATATGCCATCCTCATGTAATACAGAGAAGAATTGCTCTGAAGCATTTGAATCTCGCTGAGGAGGGAGCCATTTTGCAAGATTTCCTAAGCGAAGCTACTGCACCTCTCGAGTCTTGAGCAAAAGCAAGTTCCTGTGAACTGCTAGTGGCAAACCACGTCGCCTGGGAGGTGCTCGAGAACCACGTTGCTGCATCCCAGGTCTAGGAGTCACCTGAAGGCTAGAACGAGTAGATTGACGAAGCTGTGGTGTCGATTGCTCTACTTGCTCTATGTGGTCCTCCTGTGGTGGTTCAGTCTCTCTCCTCTGAGATGGTGTCGACTGCTTTGTAATCTATAGACTGCCACAAGTGCCACCTGCCACATCTCTCTGGTGTGCAAGTACTGCTAGATATACCTGCTCAGCCCCTTTATTCTTTTTCGTTCGCTTCTTGGCCTGTAAGATCAACTCTTCCTTGTTTTTCGGCGGACGCGGAGGGTACGGACCATCAACACGTCCACCTGGAGGAGGAAAGGGACATGTACGCTTGGTACGAGCCATAGCTCAACTACCACTAAAAAAGTCCCCCTAAATCTGAGAACAACTGCCAAGAAATAATGCTAAATTGATTTGCCAGGAAAACCAAATTATCTAGCACTGATAAGAGAAACTGACGAGAAGTCCCACCGACTATCCCATTGCTGCACCAGTGACAAGAAATCAGCCCTCTCTAACAACAAGTACTCTCTCCATTTCAAATTATAGTTCACTTTGACTTTTTCGGTGCATGCATTTTGTTATGTATCTAGACATATTATTTATTTATGTACATAGTAAAATGTATGCACCAAAAAAGTCAAAACGAACTACAATTTAGAACGGAGGGAGTAATCGACGGATCAAACTGATAGAACTGCTGCCCAACAGTCACTCGAGAGGCTTGGCCTCAGTCCATACTCTAAGCTTGGCCTCGAGTTTAACTAACACTATCATACTGCCACACTGACTCACTGCTCCACTCGCTGTCAAAACCTAAACACGAGGGGGCACCAGATAGTCAAAGACAGAACACTGCAAAGAAAATTGGCGAGGAAACGGATCATCAACAGGTGCTGGAAAAGGTTCAGACATTTCGTCGAGCACCTGCAGGGTAGGAGAGGGTGCTCCCCAAGGTGGACTCCCAGTAGGCTAGGATGACGCCTGGCAGCGAGCATACAACACAGAGAAACAGGGAGAAAACTAGGCACGGAGAACGCCGCGGAAATAATCAGGACGAAGCTCGTCGGCACATTCGAAGAAATTCGGCGGCGAAAGTCGCGAGCAGGCGCGCCCAGGACAGAGCGTGCACGGCTGGGGCCTGTGCGAGAGCGGCTTCGCGAACGCACGCAGTGGAGAGCGAAACGCGCAGAGGTGATGCTTAGAGGCGGAGGCACGACACGGCAGCAACAAACAGGGCGGAGCGCGGGCGTGGCGAGCAGGAACGCGAGCAGGGGCGCGTGCGCAGACGCGCAGTGGCACGGGCGCCGACTCAGGCTTCGTGAGAATGAAGCGAGCGGTGAGGACGAGCGCGCGGCACAGAGTAGTTGGCCGGCTGCCGGAGAAGCCTCACGGCGATGGCGGGCGCGTGCTCACAGCGAGAGGAGTCGCTGGCTCTTGTGATTTCCGATTTGGAAAAAGCAAGAGTGGAGCACGGGCCCAGTAGGACAGAGAGAGAGTGAGCGGTGGCCAGAATTGGAAAGAGGCGGTGCGGGCATCACGCGTCAGACTGGAATTTTAGTTTCATAGTGCCTTCGACCAAAGCATAGTACGCACCAGCTGCAACCATAGGACATGCATACAGAGCGTCATATGTCGTTCCAGAAAGCTCTAGGAGTGAAAAAATCACATAGGACGCATCCTTTTCCCTGCATACGACGCTGATCGAGTCCTTTGCGTACAGGAAAGTTTTCAAGCCTTTCATAGGACGCTCTGAGGCTACTGTCCCCGCATCCTTTGCTTCGTCCTTTGCTATTCTTCCCCTTCCTTCACAACACTTTCTCACAACCAAATCCCAACCTCAAAAAGAATCAAATAAACACCAATTGGGACTTATGTGGGTGACCTCTCTCAAATCCTCAAATTTTCAAAATAATTTGCCATAGGCTATTTATGTTTTTATGAAAATAATTGATAAAAGGCGAGGAGCAACATGTGGCCACACAATAGAGTTTTCGAACCATTAGGATCTTCAAATGCTCACTTTATTTGTGGACGAACATAGCGGATGCCCAAAACTTAACAAAAAGAAACGACAAAGCAACGCAAATGCATATGCAATGCAATAAAAGAATTTGAATCTAGTTGCTTGTCAAGTTTGAACCAAGGTTAAGCTTGTTCACACGTTTTACGGCGGTTATCTTAACCATGTTAGACAAGCTCTATATGCATTACTAGAATTTAAACATGCACTATATTACATGCAATGCAAGAGACAACACATTTCATCTTTTGGTGAAATTGCTTAGGTCAAGAATGTTGAGCTCATTCCTTAACCTACAAAAGGTCGATTCATCCAATGGCTTAGTGAAGATATCCACGAGTTGATCCTCGGTCCTCACACCAACTAGAGATATATCCTTTTTAGAGACATGATCTCTAAGAAAGTGGTGGCGGATATCTATGTGCTCTATGCATGAGTGTTGAACCAGATTGTTGGCAATCTTAACTGCACTTTTATTATCACATAATAGTGTTACTTGACCAAGAATGACTCCATAGTCAAGGAGGGTTTACTTCATGTATAAAATTTATGCACAACAAGCCCTCGCAGCAATGTACTTCACCTCGGCGGTGGACAAAGCAACACTATTTTTCTTTTTAGATGACCATGAAACAAGTGATCTCCTAAGCAAATGGCACCCTCCGGCTGTGCTTTTTCTATCAATTTTTGCAACCGGCATAATCCGAATTGGAGTAGCCAACAAGTTTGAATCTTGCTCCTTTGGGATACCATAGGCCAATGCTTGGGGTTAGCTTAAGATACCGACGGATTCTTTTATGGCACTTAGATGAGCTTCCTTAGGATCGGCTTGAAAGCGAGCACACATGCACACACTAAACATGATATCGGGCCTAGATGCGATAAGGTACAACAAGCTATCAATCATAGCATGGTAAAGAGTTTGATCAACTGAGTTACCTCCGTCATCAAGATCGAGATGCCCATTAGATGCCATGGGTGTGTTGATTGTCTTGCAATCCTTCATGTCAAACTCTTGAGGAGGTCCTTAGTATACTTCTCTTGAGAGATGAAAGTCCCTTCTCTCATTTGCTTGATTTAAAACCCAAGGAAGAAGGTAAGTTCACCAATCATAGGCATCTCGAACTCTTTTGATATCATGTTACCAAACTTCTTGCATTCTTCTTCATTTGTTGAGCCAAAGATGATATCAACAACATACATTTTACAAATGAAGATTTCTCCATTATGCTTTTTGGTGAATAGTGTGGTGTTAACCTTCCCAATGGTGAAGCCCTTTGTAATGAGGAAGTCTTGAAGGCGCTCGTACTAAGCTCTTAGGGCATACTTTGGCCCATATAGTGCCTTTGACAACATATAAATATGATTAGGATATCTAGGGTCCTCAAACCCAGGAGGTTGATCAATATAGACAATCTCATTTATGAAACCATTTAAAAATGCACTCTTCACATCTATTTGAAATAGTTTCATCTCATGGTGTGAAGCATATGCAAGGAGAATATAGATGGCTTCAAGTCTTATGATCGGTGCAAAAGTCTCTTCAAAATCTAAGCCTTCAACTTAAGAGAACCCCTTTGCGATGAGCTTTGCCTTGTTTCTCACATATTGGCTTGGTCATCATGCTTGTTGCAGAACACCCACTTGGTTCCAATGATTCTTGCATTCTTGGGGCGCTATTCAATTATCCATACTTGATTGTGGGTGAAGTTGTTTAATTCTTCATGCATGGCATTCACCCAATCTGAATCCTTGAGAGCTTCATCTACATTTTTACGCTCAACACAAGAAACAAAGGAGTGATGTTCAACAAAGTTAGCCATTCTTTGAGATCTAGTCATTACACCCCTTGAAGGACTCCCTATGATGAGATCTTGAGGATGAGCTTGGAGTTGAGGGTTTCTTCATTCAACCACTTGAGGTGATGGTCAGGGAGCATCAACATCTTAAGCTTGTGCCTTTCTTTGCTCATGGGAAACATGAGTATCTTCATGTTCGTGTCTCCCATCTTTATCTTCATCTTGAGGCACACTTGATGAGGAAGAATTCTTGTCAATGACTTGCACATTATCATCATCTTCTTTAGGCTTGATGTCTCCCACTAGAATATTCTTCATGGCCTCCCTCAATGGTTCATCACCTACATCAACAAAATTCTCAATTGCTCCTTGAGAGCCGTTAGATTCATCAAACTCCACATCATATGTTTCTTCTACCAAACCAATGGCATGGTTGAATACACGATATGCTTTGGATTTTGATGAGTAGACAATAAGAAAAACAATATCAGAACATCTTTGGAACTTCCCTAGGTGTTGCCCTTTCTTGTAGATGTAGCATTTGCAACCAAACACCCAGAAGTATGTCCGGCTTTTCCCATTTAGCAATTCATAGGGTGTCTTGTTAAGGAACTTATGGAGATATAACCAATTGGATGCATAGCATACTGTGTTGATAGCATTGACCCACAAGTTCTTTGGTGTATTGTACTCATCTAGCATTGTTCTTGCCAAAGTGATAAGTATCCAGTTCTTCCTCTCTACTATGCCATTTTGTTATGGTGCGCAGGTGGAAGAGACGTCATGCTTGATCCCAACTTCATCAAAATAAATCTCAATGTGTGTGTTGTCAAATTCTTCCCCATTGTCACTTCTAATCTTCTTGATCTTCACATCAAACTCATTTTGTGCTTTCTTGGCAAACTTCTTGAAACAAGCGGCCACTTCGGTCTTGTCATGAAGAAAGAATGTCCAAGTGTATCTTGAATAGTCATCAACAATCACTAAACAATAGAGTTTCCCTCCAAGGCTCCTGTATGTGGTTGGTCCAAATAAATCCATGTGCAATAGCTCTAGCACTCTTGATGTTGATAAGTAAGCTTTCGTTGGATGAGTGTTTGCAACTTGCTTGTCTGCTTGACATGCACTACAAGGTTTGTCCTTTCCAAACTTGACATCCTTCAAGCCTCTCACTAGCTCTTTCTTCAATAGCTTCTTGAGTGTACCCATACCAACATGTGCTAGCCTCCTATGCCACAACCACCCAAGTGAAGTCTTGGTGAATAACCATGTATTCAAACTTGCATCTTCGGAGGAGAAATCCACTAGATAGAGATTGTTGTATCTAAAACCCTTGAATATGACTTGAGCATCTTCTTTTTTTCTGACAATCACTTCTTTCTCATCAAACAAGCATTGAAAGTCATGATCACACAATTGACCAACAGATAGCAAGTTGAAGCACAATGGTGCAGCAAAAAGCACATTTGACAAGGAGAGATCATTTGATATTGCAACTTTGCCCAAACCCTTAACCTTGCCCTTTGAATTGCCAACCAAAAGCAATCTTGTCTTGATATTGGTCCCCATCATCTAGTGAGATGAGCATACGAGGATCACCAGTCATATGTTGTGTGCAACCACTATCAATAACCAATGACTTTCACCGGTCTTGTAGTTCACCTACACACAAGAGATCAAGCTTGTTGTTTAGGGACCCAAACTTGATGAGGGCCCTTAGCTTTCTCAACTAGTGACTTTGTAACCCAAATTTTATTAGGCATATTCTTGTTGGGAGGTCCTAAGAATGAGACTTTCATCATTCCAATAGAATCCTTTCTAAGCAAGTAGTGAGCATTGAAAGCAAAGGGTCTAGCATCCTTGGGCAAGGGTTGTTGAAACATCCTCAATTTTCCACAAAGGGAAAATACATAGAATGAAGGATAAAATGATAGCCTAGAAGGTCAAATCATCAATTATCCAATAACAGTTGATTACAAAGCCATACATCAAATAAAAAATACAATAGAGGGGTTTACATAAATTATTACATCGCCACATGGCAGAATCATCAGAGTGACTAGCATCCAGAATAGCTACGGAAGTAGAAGGGATATCGTGGAAGCAGCATCTTGCACCATCTTGAGTGTAGGCACGAGACCATTTAATCCTCGAGCCCCTCGTCGTCGGGAACTTAGTCGGGCTCACCTGCCAAATAACTTTCAGTACGATTTGTACTGGCCACCGGCTCCCACCCTATGCTTTGCTTATGCTTTGTGGTAGGTGGATGCAAATTGATACAATCAAGAGACCTATTATTTGGTTGTGGTTTCCTATGCAAGTGTCATCAATAGTTCATCAAGTTTTAATCCATTCCCATCCCACACCTGTACCACCAACCATCAACCTCTCATCTCACTTAGCAAACCACGCTCACACGTGGCCGGCAAGGACAACTCCCTCTCATCCATGCCTAATCGGCCATCATGCCGTAGGGTGACAACATCACTCAGGGGGAGGTAGAAAGGACTCATCTCACTACTCAAGAGAAGCTTAGGTCACGGAAGAGCCATACCAAGGTTGCGGACTATATATAGATTTAAACAACTCTACAGAGCGTGTACACCTGTAATCGGCTAGTACCGACCATCCACAAGATAGCCATCATCGACGATGCGCACCGCCTAGGCAGATTCCAAAAGAGCTCCTAACTAAGAAGGATGCCACCCTACCTTTCAGCCTTAGAACACCCCAAGTCTAGTCTGGAGTGGCTAAAACTATGAAGTCATGCACCCGCTCTCGGAGGGGCCGATTCTCGAAGGGGTCTGCATGATCATCTCAGAAGGGTGTGAGATCCTCCCATAACTTCCTGCACTACTTGCTCCTAGTAGTAGTGGCACCGCCCTAGCTAGTCGAAGATCCATCCCCGGTTCATCTAGGGCGAGTGGTGTGCATGAAGGGGTCCGTGGTTTCGGCCCTCAAGAGACAACAAGGTCCTAGGGGTAACTAAATAGGATATCTCCTCAAACTAGGCCTCCCATGCCCTGTGCCTCAATAACACCTCCTACCCGGGGCTTCACTCCACAAAGGCTCTCGACCCCGGGATCTCCTCAAGTCACCATGTACCCACCACAAATACTAGGAACATAGAGGTGCCTAGGATACACCCTGTTGGTAAGACTCGCTCCAAAAGCTCATCGTAGATCCTATCAAGTCGACTCAACCGTCACCAGACAACCCACCCATGTTATTTACCTGGAGACACCCATACGATCACCAAGTCCTACATCCCAAGCCGAAACCACCTAGGGTTCACCACCAGCATCACATCATAGATATAATGCAAGCAGGGTAAAGTAGCAAGTAACAAGCATGGATAAGCATGTCTATCATATAAGCAGGTGAGCAGGGTAAAGGTTTAGATAAGGAGTAGGCATAAAATTAAATCTACCATGCAACCCTATCATATCATATCATAGCATAGCATTGTTGCATAATTATAGAGCACTAGCATTCTATCATGTTGCATGCGTAATAGGATCTATGAGGCTAGGTGGGACATGGTACCTGAACAGCGGTCACTCAAGTCCTCCCTCAATTCCTTGGTGCGCTCCTAGTCCTCCTCCTCGGGCAACTCCTTTGTAGGATCTGAAATCAAGACATAATGGTCGTGAAAGGGACCTCTATAGATTAACACAAAGAACCAAGTGAAATCCAATAACTCCAAATGCAATCATACATAAGCCTATGACATAGAGCTCGCTTTTATGAAAATTTGGACACTTGGTTCATATTTCTCAGAGTTCGTATGGAGAAGTTATGAATTTCCAAAGTTTAAAACTATATTTGAAAAAGAAAAAGGGCAGTTAAGATAGGTGGCGCACGGTGATTGGTCCGGAGCAGGTCTATAGCTTACAGGTGGGACCAGGGTCAACGGTCACTGACTGGTGAGGCCAGGGTCCATGGGAAACAATGACCGGCCTAGACCGGGCCTTGGTGGGCCTAGGCAGGGCCGGACCTAGGCCGGGTTGGGCCCGTGCCACCCTGGACACGTGGAGGTCATTGTGGGAGTCCATGTGGTGCTGGTGGGCCTCTAATGGGTCTGGTCTAAGGTGCTGGCTGGCCGGACTTGGTCCACGGTGGACCGTGGATAGGCAGTCCACGCGTCCTCCGTGGATTGGTCCAACTAGGCCATGGTGGACTTGGTGCATGGAGGTACAGGAGGAACCGACCTCTTTTCCCCATATCCAATGCACGGCTGAGCACGGCCGGCCTCGCCGGCGATGAGCGGCATGGTAGCGCCGGTTCTTGAGCCAAGGAGGGTGGCTAGGGCATTGGGAGAGGCTGGCGAGGGCGACAGCGGTGGTGTGGTGATGAGGACATCGCTTCTTCTTGTGCACCTGCTGATCCTCTCCAAGGCCCAATGACCCGAGCTCGAATGCGTCAACTACATTTACAGGTGAGCTCGTTTTTAAGCGATACTTTTCATACTTTTGAGAATAGATTACTACCTAATGATTTAATATTGCTTAGGAACAATGGAGAGGCTTCTGAAGTACTTGGGCGAGGAGTTGGAGACGAGCTGGGCCAGCAAGGGCGTGCAACACAAGCTGATTTCGCGTCTGTCTCGGACTGCCAGACCAGCCTGGACTAGAACTGGTCATACGGACTCATACGGACTCCGTTTTCGACGTTCTACATATGGTTGGAAAGCTAACTTCATAAGGAAGCCAATAGAAGTGGTCTCACGTCAAAACCTCTTCGGAGTCCACGGGAATTGTCGAAGCAAGTCAGCATTCCGAATCTGTCTTGGTGCTGCGTCACCTTATTTTGGTCCAATGGGCCGTGTATCGTTTATGAGCCTGTTAGTGGGCGCGTCCAGGGTAGGCGACGACCCTAAGTCCTTTATAAACATACGCCACCGCCGTCGTTAGGTTTTGGGTTTTGCTTAGATTATTCTGTCCATCGACAGCCGCCGTTCATCGGTTTGTGGAACCCCAACTCGAGTGCTTAATCATTCATTTGCAGATTGTCCCATTAATTGAGCTGCGTTCTTTCGAGTTCTTGCTTGTGTTCTTCGTTTCTCAGGCAGGGATTAGCCTTCGTGGCGAGGTCAACCGGTTGGAGACACGGTTGATAACCAGAGGAGTCGTGGTGCTAAGATTGCAGGGTTCGGGTCTTTGGATCTGAAGCCGGATCGGTGTGTCGTGCTCCACCAAAACGATAGTTATCTCAATCTGACGGAAGATCAGGGAATCACGTCCCCATCATGTGGCGTGCTCAGGGCTCTCCGGCTAGACGAGGCACGCCCTGCAGAGGCACTGAGTGGCATGGCGGCGATAGTGGGCACTACGATGCTCCGGCGGGTCTGCTAGTGTGCGTGCGGGTCTCGTGAGCACCAAGCGAATAAGACCTGGGCTCCAATTGAGAAAATGGGGCTTGTAGCTCGATGGCAGGGTGTGGCAGCGATGGAGCTCCAAGGAAGTGTTGATTCAGCCTCCATCTTTCCCTTCTTAATTGGAGCAGCTAGGAGCTCCAGTTCCTATCTAATGTTGATAAACGGGGCTCAGCGGGGTGCATGCGGCTGCATGGCCGCGGCGGTGCTCTGGTAGCTGGGAGCCATGGCAACCAAGGGCGGCAATGCAGCATGCCCTCGCTGTGGTCATTGCCATGCTCTAAGATCTTGCCAAAAGGGGCTCGGTGTGGTGTGTGCGATAGAAACAACCATGGGGTTAATGAAGCTCGAAGTGCAGTGAAAGACAGGAACATGGGTGGTGAACTCAGCCGGCGGCCATGGCGAAGCAAGGAAAGAGGATGGTGGCATGGCCTCACCTCAGGCTCGGGGGCAATGCGATGGCGGTGCTATGGAACGGCGCCATGGTTTCAGCCCTCACGAAGATGTGGAGGCGCTGTGGAAACGGTGATGGCTGACGGTACAGGGCTCCGGCATCGTGATGGCGTGGCGATCGCGTACGAGGATGAGACTTCGTGGTGGGTACGAGGTGTCATATGGCGTGGCCAGCATGCTGCAGAGGACAGAGCTGGGTCGAGGTAGCAGTGCTCTGGTGCGTGAGCTGGTTGTGCTCCCGGCAGTGCGTGGCATCGACGGAGCTCCGGTTGCTCCGCTGCTTCTCTTCCCACTTCTCTCCTTCTTTCTCTGGCTAGACAAGTGTGAGGCGGTGCGGTAGATGGCTTACCTTGTGATGACATCACTAGGGAAAACCTAGGGGCTGAGCTCCTCTCCTTTTATAGCCATGGTGGTGGCCATGGATGGCGAGGATGTTTGATGCCAATCAGGCAACTGTGCATGGCTCCGGCTAGGTTTAGGGTTGTGGGGGAGGTCACGGTGCATGGCGGGGTGCGTGGCACACATCGGCGTGGGTACAGCGTAGGTGGATGGCTGGACGCAGCCATGGCCATATCTGTCCATCGGACAAGACAAGGGAGGAAGCAAACAGGAAAAAGGAGATGTTGATAGGCGGGACCCAAATGTAGCAGAGGTGGACGAGTTCACGGGTGCGCGCGCAGGCTTGTTAGGCCAGTTGGCGAGCTGGGCCGGCTAGGCAAACATGGGTGTTGGTATAAATTAAGTGCAACTAAAATATGAAGGATTCCGCAAGTGCACAGAAAATACCATTGTAGCATTTTACCAGGAGTATCCAGGTATCGTTATTTATATTTTACCACAGGGAAGCATGGGTTAAAGAATCTAATAATTCACCATCACATATCTACTAACTTAGTAAACTAACTAGATTATAGCAGGGGTAAATGATAAATGATAGGATATATGAATGAAAGCACACACATGAGAATTCTATGATAAATGAGTAGCTAGCTAAAGTGAGAGGACAACGAGAGAGATCAAGGTTCCTATATTCTTCTGTAGTACTTGAGTTCTAAACTAACAGGGGATGGATAGATATAGCGATCCCACAATAGCACTTTGGGACACTAGAGCACTAGCCACGGAAAGGGATGATAAGGGGGCTAGGAAGGTCCAGCTACAGTCACGAGGTGGAATACGTCGACCATCAGGACTGTCATGATCCTGGGGCTACCACAACAATCTGCTGGATTGGGTGCAATCTCAGGTAACCTCTAGTCTACACACCATGTCTACACTATCAATTACTACTCTAACCTCATGAAAACTAGAGCACTCGATGCGAGTGGAGATCTCATGCTAAGTTATTGGCGGAGATCACCATGGTCGTCGGATAAAACTGACCTTAATCAATGATTTAGATTGGACCTCAAAGGCGGTGAGAGCAGGATCCGCAAGGGTGAAGCTGATTGGTGGAGCTGGCCGGGTGGCCGCGCACGTGGCATGGGCTCCCGCCCTTGGTTGGCAGCCAAGTGGGCCCAGCTTCGTAGGGGTGCCTCCTCGAGTCTTCTAGAGTATTCTTGAGTTACTATACGTGGTATTCTCTCTATGTAAATCTGACATGTGGACCCCTTTTGGTTCTTTGCTGATAACCCCCTGCAGAAATAGACATTCACCAAAACTCATGGAATTCTATTAGTATAACCCCTATATCTAGATGGTATTTATATTAGTCCTTTTTTGTCTCATTGATGGTTAAAAATTGAAGTTAACTACCGTCAACAAGCTCCCCCAAGCATAACCTTTGCTCGTCCCTGAGCAAAGCTAAACTTAGCCATGGATCAAGAGTTGCTACAATACTTTCACACCTCAAAAGTACACATGTTTCAAACAAGAACTCTCCTCCGGATTAGAATCAACCATCCTGACTTTCAAACTTACCCATGTTACCTTCAACCATGGGGCCTATAGCCTTCATTTGGGTCTTGAGCAATTGAAAGACAGGATGATCAAATCAAGCACTATGTCTCGAGTTCTTCGATCAACCTTCATTCTAGAGTTTTTGTAAGTTTTCAAAATCAAACTCAGAGATTCCTTTGTATGACTCTCTCAGGTCTCTCATATGTGGTATTTGTGGATCCTCACCAAGGCAACAATGGTGTTTTGACTTCTTCTCTTAGAATATGTGGTATTTTTGGAATAAGGCAGAGTAACATTGTGCCTCATCTCTCTCAAACTATAACTAATGAAATTATGTGGAGTTCATAGGTGGAAAAGAAATAGCTCATACATACTTGCAATACATATGTTGCTTAATCCAACCATGGATCCAGAGGAACTCGTTATACAATCAAATCAAGATGTGCATGTGTGGTTACAAATGAGTAGTGAACAATAGAGAATAATTGTGGAAGGTAGAAGAGGTGGAATTCTAATTCTACAATGCTCCTTTACAAAGGGCAACTTCTCTCAACTTGGAACTTTGAGGAACTGAAAGAGACTTGGGCTTTGCTCTATTACTTATTATTATTATTTTTTCATCATACTCTTTTATTTCTTTGTCTCTTATTTTTTATCTCTTTTTTTATATATCCCAAACTCTAATACAATAGAGCCTTTGAGAGAAAAAGAAAATGATAAAAACTAGGAGCATTTATTTTGGAACTGGGGGTAGCAGACAAGGAAAACCTATGGAAAATATTTTTTGTGTTTACTCCCAGTGTAGGAGTAGAACATTTTTGGAATGAGTCTAAATAGGTAAATATGATGGTGCATGCTTTCAGGGTAGAAGTAGCAAGGGGTGCATAGTGTGCGAGATCTTGATTTTAACCACAGGAAAAGCTCCTAAGGGTCGACATAGCTGGACCAAACTCATGCACACAAGCAGTAAATAAATGTGGAAGTTCTCCTATTCTAGCAAGCATGCATATATGGCTGTGGTAGGAATTTAAGCTCTCATCGTACAGGAACTCATCATGTAGCATTTTTATATTTTTCAAAAGATAAATCTCCAGAACTCTAGTGTTACTAGGAACAAGATAAACAGCAGCTCAGACCTTCTCATATCATATCCGTCAATTACCTAGACTTAGATCAAGCATTCGCAACCCACAAGTTTCAAGTTCAGAGAAAATATTATGCCAAAATAATTTGATCCAAAACTCGAAAGAGTTTGAGGCTAAACACTAGGTACTTGAAAGGAATTACGGCAGAACAACTATTCATCGTTTCCATGCAAAGGGATTATCTCCAAAGTTCATTTAGGAGGCAAACCTTTGTATATTCTTACTTTATATTTTATTAAAGATCACACATAATATAAAAAGAAAATTTTGTTTGGTTTTAAGGTTGTGCATCTTTTTATTGTTTTTAAATAAAACAAACTCAATATTAATAACGGTAGAGGGAAAGGAATACTTATCTAGATACAAGGGGGATGCTCTCCCCCAAGCCGGTTGTAGGCATGGTCGTTTACTCTTGAAGTGTAGAAAACTAGCAATTGGGTTGTTCTTCCTCTCGTGGAGCATCAATGTTGGTCACTGTTTAGACATCACTCCGATAGTGAATAAAACATCCAATTGCTTGTCAGCTCTTCTTGATTCCTTCAAATCCTCCCTGGTGGGGGTTCAATGATTAAAGTCCTTCTTCCTCCTTTCTTTCATTATGTCCTGACCTTTTGCTCTACTCTCATTGTTTCTTTTTTGCACAGGATTAGTGGACAACACATACCGGAAGGAATGTACAAATAATGACAAGGAAAGTGTTGTCATAGAGCTAAAGGTCATATCCTATGCTATAGAAAAGTTGGTTTGAACATTTTAATTAGCATATAGCATTTACTCACCATTATTTCTTCTCTCAAGGATTTATTTTATTTCATCTTAGATTTGTATTTGTGGAGTAAGAATTATTAAACTTGTAGAGAGAAAGTAAAAGTGAGTAGAGGGATTGCAAACTAGCGTGATGGAGTGATGAGGGCTTGAGAGGAGGAAGAGCATTGTTGGATCAACTTTAGAGGAATCATCAACCTTCCTCCCCAAGCTTGAACTTTTCTGCCACTCGTTGTGTTGGAGAGGGCTCTTGATTTTAGGTTCATTGAGCAAAGACCTTTCCCTTGCATTCTGCTTTCTTTGAACCATCTGATCCAGGAGGTGAGCATACAGAGAATTGCATGCTCTTCTTTCATCAACCTTTGTTGATTTTCATTGGAGCATAGTTGATGAGTTGATGTCCATTGGAGATGTGGACTTGAGTTCCTCCTTGATTGTCTTTGTCATCTAGTGGCATGGCGATGATTGTTCTATTAAATGATATGCTAGCCATCTTGAAGGTCTAGGGAGGAACTTCTCAAGAATTGCATAAAAGCTTCATCTCCAATGACACAAGAACATCATCTTGCAATCGTAGTTGTTCATAGTCCTTTTGAGTCAACAATCCATCATTGATAGATGTATGTTGACACAAGGATGCATGACATATTGGAATGCCATCCTTGTCTTTGTTGTTGACGTGCTAGATGATGTCTTCAAGGATAATGAGAGTAGGTCTCTGATTGGCTAATATGAGGTTAGTTGCACCCTGCTTCTCATTGGCATTCTATCTTGAGTTTTGGCAAAACTCAATGCTATGATGTCTTCACTTTCTTCATGGCTAATCACATTGTTCATCCACTTTCTTTAGGTGAGTGCTTTTGATGTAGATCTTCTGTAGGGTACTCGTCTCCTTTTTATTGCATTATTAAAGTGGTGTCTTGGCAGGTTCATGCCAAGCCATGAACATACATAGCTTATAGTCATTTTTCCTGCAAAATGTTAGTGGACACATACCCAAAAGATTGCAATAAATTTGAAAAATAGGTTGTTGTCCACACTATGCAATCTTCATCTATGCTAACAAAGAGAAGGTTGTTGAATTATTTTTAGCATAGAGTTTGCTTATCATATTTTGCAACATTTTTTTTATGGCACTCTAACATGGTTCAGGGCAAAGGTAACTTGCAGCAAAAGACATTGTGAGTGACATTTGATACTTACAGTTCTTCCATCAATGATTAATGAGCTGTATTTTGCATGAAGTTGTTGGAGTTCATCATATGCCTTGCTTCATCTCTAATGTGAGTTCATCTCTTGACTTACCTGAATTGGATTTGAGACTTTTCTGCAGGGGTTACTCCAACAAAATAAGCACTATCTACCCTAGCAATTTTCAGTTCAATAACCAATCTAGACGCCATGTCTAATTTAATTAGGGAAGACATTTTAACCTAAGCACCATGCTTAATTGAAAAGCCTTTGGAAGTACTTACGTACAATACTTCCAAACCAAGCATACTAAGGTAGCATGAAAAGCACCATAGAGATTTACTCATTTATTAGAGATGAAAGAACATGATCATGGTGAGTTTTTTATTTTCTTTTTAGTTGCACACGACATGGATGCATGCAAGGAACTAAACATGTAATAGATTTGAGAAAAAATAAGCTAAATAAAGCGGAGAGGATGCATGGATGATTTAAAAGTAAACATGCAGTGGACTGATAATAAAACCTAAACTAAATGAAGCACATGGATTATTGAAAGCAAACATGCAATGTAATGCAAGAATTTAAAAATAACTATTCATAAATTTAAAGTCCATGAGCAAGACTATCCCACCTTTCTTGATCATACTTACCATAACTCATATAATGGTTGTGAGTAGTGCAGCTTCAATGTTTTTCACTTGAGATGTGAGTTGCATTATTGTGACGATGACCTTTTCTCGAATCTACACATGGTTAGAAATATATATGTATACAAATACCTGTGAGATGGCAGGGTCCCAATGTTGATGAATGTTGAATGTTGTGGTACCCTGGGTTTGTCAAGGTCTTCTCTTTCCTGTGGAATCTTTTTAGAAGGTCGAAACAACTTCTTTTGTCCTGTCTATTCCACAACTCAATAGAACAAGGGGTAATCCTACTAAAGCTAGTGATACACTAAATTAGTGGACATCAAGATCATTATCAAAATCTTTACGCCAAATGCTTCCCCGACAATGGCGCCAAAAAGGCTTGTTGGTATAAATTAAGTGCAACTAAAATATGAAGGATTCCGCAAGCACATAGAAAATATAATTGTAGCATTTTACCGGGAGTATCCAGGTATCATTATTTATATTTTACCACAAGGAAGTATGGGTTAAAGAATCTGATAATTCACCATCACATATCTACTAACTTAGTAAACCAACTAGTAGGGGTAAATGAGAAATGATAGGATATATGAATGAAAGCACACACATGAGAATTCTATGATAAATGAGTACCTAGCTAAAGTTAGAGGATAAGGGAGAGACCAAGGTTCCTATATTCTTCTCTAGTACTTGGGTTCTAAAGTAACAGGGGATGGATAGATATAGTGATCACACAATAGCACTTTCGGACACCAGAGCACTAGCCACGGAAAGGGATGAGAAGGAGGCTAGGAAGGTCCGGCTACGGTCCTACAACACCAACCCGAACGAGGTGGAATGTGTCGGCCATCAGGACTATCACGATCCTGGGGCTACCACAACAATCCGCAGGATTGGGTGCAATCTTAGGTAACCTCTAGTCTAGGCACCATGTCTACACTATCAATTACTACTCTAATCTCATGAAAACTAGAGCACTCGATGCGAGCGGAGATCCCATGCTAAGGTATAACAACTATACTAAGTAATCAAATGAAAGGCAGAGAAGTACATAGAGAAGATAAATATATTAAAGCATAAGTCTTGCAAAGAGTACATACAAAGACATACCAAATCCCTGAAGACTTCTCCAGAACCGAAGCCTAGCTCCGCTCTCCCTAACTCTCAACTAGAACTAATCTACTACATTAGAATGTCTATCCCTAATTCCCTAGAGATGAGAGATTATCCTTTTGAGGGACGCCTCTACATCTCCATGATGAAGAATGAATATTGAATTAGGGTTTCTCCCAGGGCCAGGGGCCTTGCTTATATAGCACCTAGGATGCACCATGGTCGTCGGATAAAACTAACCTTAATCAATGAATTAGATTGGACCTCAAAGGCGGTGAGAGCAGGATCCGCAAGGCTGAAGCTGATTGGTGGAGCTGGCTGGGCGGCCGCGCACATGGCATGGGCGCCCGCCCTTGGCTGGCAGCCAAGTGGGCCTAGCTTGGTAGGGGTGCCTCCTCGAGTCTTCTAGAGTATTCTTGAGTTACTATACGTGGTATTCTCTCTATGTAAATCTGACATGTGGACCCCTTTTGGTTCTTTTCTGATAACCCCCTGCAAAAATAGACATTCACCAAAACTTATGGAATTCTGTTAGTATAACCCCTATATCTAGATGGTATTTATATTAGTCCTTTTTTGTGTCTCGTTGATGGTTAAAAATTGGAGTTAACTACCATCAACTGTGGGCGGTGGCGATTCCATGCTGGGCCGTTGGCCAACCTTGCTAGGCTGCGGTGGAGGATGGGGCAGTAGGCCAGGCGAGCATGGGAACAACGGGCCAGCCTTGCTAGCCTTGCTTGCTCAGGCTGGTGCTGTCGAGCTAGGCCACGGGGATGGTTGAGCTGGTTGGCTGATGTGGGCTGCCTTGCCTCTTCCTTCTTTCTACCCCTTTTCCTTCCTCTTTTCTATATTCTAATCTAATTCTTTTCCAAGCTATGTCATGATCAAAAGCAAAAGTGTTAGTGTTAAGGAGTTAGTGACCATGCACATATACTTGGTGGGTCTACTAGGGTCTCTTGGGGATGTTGGAAGCCATGTCCAAGGTTAGTTACATACATGTATGCACATGATATAAAGGTTATTTGATTTTATTAACCATTACATAAAATCAAATAAGAAGCAAATCAAACCTTGTGGTTAAAATGCAATTGCTTTACTATCATTAGGTGCTACTTGTGCAACAACTAGTGGGTTTCCTACATAACACTCATCAACCATAGGTTATTTTAGAAAAAAATTGTTGGTTGTGATTTTTGGTGTTTGGAAGTTTAGGGATGTTACAGTTTTGGTGAGGGTGTTTCACATTCATGAGCAAAGTGACCTTCTTGTCCACACTCAAAACATCTCTTTGTCTTTGGCTTTTGCTTTTGTTGAGTTGCTTGCTTTGCTTGAACAGCTTTTCTTGATGTGCTTTGAAACCAATGCTACTTCTATCAGTCTTCATTATGGTGTTCATCAAAAGCTCACTTTGAAGTGACTTGCCTTTAGAAAACTTACTCAATCCAATCTTGAGGTGCTCCTTTTCTTGCTTGAGCTTCTTGTTCTCTTCTAAGAGTGACTCTTTGGTTGATTGCTTCACACATGACAACTCAAACTTGAGCCTCTTGTTTTCTTCTAAGAACTTCTCATTCTCAAGAACTAGTTCTTTATCATGATCATGGTTCTCAATGGTGATGGTGTTGGCAGCCTTAGCTTGTTCAAGACTCTTCTTAAGTTCTTCATTCTCATTCTTGAGCTTGGCATAGTCATCATAGTTCTTGGCCTCAATAACCTTCTTTCCCTTGCTACTAGAATGCTCAATGCTCTCCACAAGCAAATCATCACATGATATAGCTATGTCAATCTTAACAACATGGTTAGTAGTATTATGTGTTTCGAAGAGAAGATCATAAGCCTTGACACAAAACAAAGAGAATATCATAAGCCATAGCAAGATTATCATGATTGACCTTGATAGGTGTATACTTCTCTTCCAAAGAGTCATAACTAGTGTTGAGCTCATTACTTCCTCTCAAGTTTACCATGTTTTTCTTTGAGCTCTTTTTTAGAGGCTTTGTTGGGAAGACACAATTTCAAATTGTTCTCTAAGCTCATCACTAAGAATTTGCAAACTTTCACATTTTTCATTTAGAGAAGTATTTTCACTTTGAAGCTCATCATTTTAGGCTCTAGTTTTGATGATGATTTTAGTGTACTTGTTAAGCAATTTTACAAGTTCATCATAAGAAGGTGAGTCATATTCATCATCACTATCACTACCACTTTCATCATCACTATCCTCATGTTTAGAGTTTACCTTCTTATCATGTTTACCCATGAGGCAATAGTGTGTAGAGGATGGAGACAATGGTAGTGATTATGGTGGTGGTGGAGATCCAATACCAATGGCGGCAACCTTCTCATCATCACTTTCTTCACCGGAAGACCCACAAGAAGACTCAATATCATGAGCCAATCATCAACAATGTATGCCTTGCCATTGGTCTTCTTGCGGTGCTCCTTCTTGTGTGACTTGTCTTTCTTCTTCTTTTCTTGATCTTCGTCATCACTAGAATCATCTTTCTTGTTGCCCTTCCTCTTGCTCTTGTCTTTTGGAGGCTCTGGGCATTGATGCGAGAGATGCCCAAGCTTGTGACAATTGTAGCACACCATTTCGGAGATGGGCTTTCTCCTGTGACCTGTAAAGAACTTCTTTTTCTTGCTATCAAACTTGATGCCATTCTTGTAAAGCTTCTTCATTGTCTTGGTGGTCTTCTTCACCATGAGAGCAAGACTAGCATCATCAACTTCACCATCACTTGATTTGTCATAGGAGACCTTCTCTTTGCCTTTTCTTTGGTGACTTGCATTGAGAGCTAAGTCCTTCTTCTTGGATGATGAGCCATCCTCGGGAGTGAGATGCATGTACATCTCATGAGCATTGACTTTTCCCAATATTTGAGTTGGTGTAGCATTGGAAAGGTCACCTTGATGAAGCACGGTGACAATATGGCCATACTTCTCAATGGGGAGGACACAAAGGATCTTTCTTGCAACATCAGATGGAGACATTTGATTGAGTCCAAGCCCATTAAGTTCCTCTACAATGATATTCAAGCGAGAATACATCTCATTAGCACTTTCATTGGATTTCATTAGAAATGCATTAAGCTTGCGCATAACAAGATGATAGCATTCCTCACACTCACTCTTGGTTCCCTCATGGAGCATACAAAGTTCCATCCATAGTTCATGGGCGTTCTTGTGGTTTCGCACACGGTTAAAAACATCCTTGCAAATGCCTCTAAAGATGTGATTTTTGGCCTTTACACTCCATTTCTCTTGTTCCTCCTCATTAGGAGTAAGAGCAACGCCTTCTTTAGGTTTTGGGAATCCTTGAGTGGCAGCTTTAAGGCATAGAACATTTTGTGCTTCTAGATATAATTCCATATGGACTTTCTAATATGGGAATCATCTCCTTCAAACATGGGCGGTGGACCATCCCCATTAGACATCTTGCTCTAGGCAGTTAAGCCTAATTAATGAGCACTTGGCTTCGGTACCAATTGAAAGGATCAAGATGCCCAATGGGCTATTCTAAAAACTCTTGCAATACTTAAAACTTAAACTAGCCCATTTCACCTCTTGTGCCTAAAAGTGTTTCTATTTTTGCCACACAAAAGTTTTACACCCTAAGTTCCAATCCTACTCTAGCATGGCAATTCTAAGAATGTAAAGACTTGAATTGAATTGCTTGAAGGTAAACGCTCAAAGTAAAGAGAGGAAGAAGAACACTATGATGTTTTTCTGAGATATCAGAGAGTTGTCACTCCCCACTAGTCCTCGTTGGAGCACCCACGCAAGGGTGTAGCTCCTCTCAATTCGCGCAAGGATTGAGTGCTCTCTACGAACTGATTCTTTTTCTCTCTGACGCGATGAATCACCCCACATCATGAGTTGAGTCATCCACAAGCTCCACCGGATGATCATCAAGCTCCTAATCGCCACCAAGCCGTCTAGGTGATGGTGATCACCAAGAGTAACAAGCACAAGACTCTCACTTGACCATGACAAGCCTAATGAGATGGGTGGATGCACACTTGCTACTCCTATGCACTAATGAGGTCTTCAACCTTGAATTGCAATTCTCTCAACCTCACTAGGCTCTTGCTCTCTCTCACACTCCAAAGGGTTTCTTCAGCTAAACAAATGGGCAAGAGACCTTCCATGGACGAGATGGGCAAGTATATATACTCCCCACACAAGATTATAGCTGTTGGAGGCAAAGTCTGCTCTCTGTGCATGCATAGTACATTGTTTAAAGTAGCACAGTACGTGTGCTGTGTATAAAAGATAGTTGACGGCAACCAGGCAGTAAGCTATAGCACAGTACTCAACCAGCATCATGTGCCAGACCATAGGCTGCATCCTATGCAAGAAAACTGCCTTCAAAACCTTACTGGATTGCCATAGGATGCACCAACAGGTGCGTACTATGCTGCCCTTTGCTGCATCATTTACTTCTGCTGAGCCATAGCTGCTCATACTCAAAGGACACACTATTCCTGTGTACTTATGCCTGTCTTTAGCGTCCTATGAGAAGAAATCACTCTGAACAATTCCAAATTGAGAACTTCTAAAAACAGGAATTGTAGAACTTGATCTTCAGGCCTTCTTTGAGCTACCAAGTGTTAAGTTTGACAAGTGTGCACCAGACCCAAATTATTAGACTCACCTAGGTCAAGTTACCCATCCATGCCCCCCTTTATAGTCCTAAACTACTCTAAGTGTCTATCAACGCCAACCAACACTTAGAACTTACCATCCTTAACCTTGTTTTTCATCCATTGAAAATCGAAACAGTTTCCATCATAGGGGCATGAAAACCATTGATTACCCGAACAATCATCATTATTGTGACCTAACTCAAATTGCCTCTGCAAAACACACATTAGTCACAATAATGCCATGTTATCATTAATCACTAAAACCCACTAGGGGCCTAGATGCTTTCAGGTCCATAAACAGAGGCTATCACGAAGGCTACGGTGTGTAGCAGCTCATTGTGGTTATGGTACTAGCATGTAGGTGGTTGAAGAAAGGCCATGGCAGAACAATGCTTCTTCTAAAGGATGTGTTCACACTCTTGTTGATAGTTGGTACCCTGCTTCATGTCCTCATCGAGGAAGCACAATGCTGACATCTAATCATGGGAGATTGGTGGTCCCATCATCATGCTCCCGCACGCCTTCTACAGCGCTGACATTGGTCTCCCCGTCACCCTTGATGATGATGTTCACGACATCGAAAGCGGTAGCTCGCTCACCACCGGTGCTCCTATGCGGTCCTCCTCGCCATTGCCGCCATCCGCGTCACTGTCCCACTCTTCATCGCCCTCGATAATGGTGTTGATGCCACTAGTAGTGTGGGTTCGGTTGTCAATGCCACTCTGACAGCTATGGTTTTCCTTGCCATCATCACAGTCCTACTCGTCGTTGTCGGATCTGGTACTGCAGTGCTTCACAGTGGAAGCTTATCTCCTCCATCATCTGTGTTCAGCTTGTCATCCATCTTGGCCATCTCTAGGAGGGCTCTCTATTGTACTTTCTTATGATAGACTCGGAGAATGAGCATTGCAACAGGTACATAACTCATGCCCCCAAGGAGCCAAAGTTGGAGATGGGCCCTAGAGGGCAAGTACACCATCATCAAAAACATTTGCCACCATCATAATCTGGCAAGGAACTAGTGTTGGAAGTAGAGTACTGAAGGGATCCTTTGGAGAGATCAGTGGAGGCACTAGATTTTGTTCATGCCTGTTGGACCCTCGTTTCATGTGACTCGCTTAACATAGAGCTATGTCCAGTGGGATGGCACGTTTCTCTTCTTATTATGGTAGATGATGGCATGGTTATTATGTATGTATGAACTCATAACATTGCTATAATCCAAATTTATATCTCCCACTGTTCCTGAATACATAGATTTCTAGAGTTGACTGTTTTAATAAAAGATGATTCAGGCTCGAACCTGGGTCTCTGGAATGAGACAAGCTCTAGTTTCTAGTCACCCAATGTTTGTGTCCAATTAGTATCATTAGAATTAAAATGAAACATTTTTGCTATGCTCTAGTTATGCATGTAATGTGCGCATTTGTGGAAACAATTTCACTATAGAAAGTAATGTTTAACATTCTTGAAGAACATGTGATAGTCCAAGCACTGCAAATCAATGCCTGGTCGGACGTACTCACATTATCATAAAGGGAAACTTATTCTGTTTGAATACTTTTGTTTGTAATTCATTTCAAGTATGCATATTTCTCTTGATCCACGCAATTAGTTTCTCCACATGTTGTTCTCTAAAGGCGTGGTCCTGCTATCATCCTGCATCTTACTGTTAGTCATGCTCATCCCTTTCTATAAAAACCGAGGAAACAGAGGGGAGCTGGTATAGTTTCCTTCTAGTGTTGCGAGCTCACCTTTTCCTGCTCGCGGCCTCCGTCCTACTGCCTCGTTCTTCAAGATTCAACCAAGTTGGAGGGACCAATGGAGGAGGTGAGGCTGTTCGAGGGCCCTCCACGAGGAGATCTGGGAGGCAGAGGGGTCGTGTCTCTGCGCTTTGTATATGGCACTCACTGTAGTGGTAGTGGATAGAGAGACATCTACGGTTGATGCCGCAGTGGCTAAAGGGAGAAGGCGCAGCTCACTGGTTTGGAAGTGTCATTACCAATTTTTCTTTTTCTCTTTTTATTTGTGTGGCACTGCAGCTTATTGCTCGGGTTTTCTCATTTTTGCTCATTCAACCATCCAGGAGCAGCTGGCCGCTGTGCGGGCTGACATGGCCGGTCTGCACCAGACCAAACATAGGTCTAGTTCAGCAGGTGGTGGAGGTGATGCTTCTCTATGATGAATCTTCAAAGGATAAGTTCAAGTTTCTTTTCTTCCAATTTTTCAGTAGGCGAGGCGATTTTCCCACGTGAAGATTTGAATTATCTTGTATATTTGGGACTGCGCTGAGGAGTGCCGCGAACATGCTTTCAAAAAAGCAGTGCTGCCAACTCGCTCTGAAAATTAGATGTCTCATTTTGCCCTCAGCATAGGGAATAGGTTCATCACAACATCAATTTCAGCCAAGGGCATTTGTGGTATTGTGGTGCCCTCCAAAAAGTGCGAGGAGTCGCTGTCTCCCGCCTCCACCTCCATTCTAGTTTTGACACAGTGTCTCTGGCTCTAGTCGCCCCTAGATCTGCTCTCTCTAGATCTATAATCTCTAATTGCCTCATCGATCTGCCACCCCGCCCTATCCACTATCCAGCCACACCCTCTCATACCTTCCTGAACCCTAGCCGTAGGTGGATCCCCTTCCAGGTCAATAGCAGGTTGGCTCAAGGAGGAAGTATTGGTCTCGACGATGGTACAGGCAGGATCCGGTTCCCTACCTTGGCACCATCACCGAACCCTAGCTAGATTCGGATCTGGATCTGGTATCCCTAGCATCAACAACTACAGCATAATCTCCGAGAGCATGATGGCAAGCGTATCCAGTTAACGCATGGGAACAGGTACACAAATTCCTTCTATGATGTGTGTTGTATTGTAGTTGTTGAACCTATGGTATGGACATAGCCATGTGATTACTCTTGCTTCATTATTTTGACATTCAGTAGAAGCTTTACTTAATAATTGGTTTTATGATCTACAGAAATAGCCACTAACTAGTTATGAATGATGACAGACAGAACAAATGACTATGCGAGCAGAACCTAAACCATGGGAGGTACTTGATGGATTTGGTGAACCATGTGAGATACTTGAGTTACTATTTGGATAGCAATGCAATTTGTACATGCTTGCTGCTTAAGTTTTTCCCCAAACTTCAATTGCTGGCTCCAATAACCCATAGAGGTCCCGATGAAGAGGTTGATGCCATGGCATTCTCTGAGGTCTTCAATAGCAGTGGCAAAAAGGGCCTAAGCCATACTGCAAGAGAAGCAGTTATAAGTCCCTTTGTTTGCTTTATGTGAAATCTGCTGAAGCTGTTGCAATAAAATAGGCAAAATCACTGGGAACCTGATGTGGCATCATTATTTAATTTGAAGTTGCAATTTGCACAAATCAATATGGTGCCTAGGCACTATGCTTATGTAATCTATACTAGCAGTAGGTTGAGAAAGTCTTCTACCACTATGTGTGAAACCAAGTATCTATAGTACTTTGCAGTAGTCATGTGTGGCTTTGATCTCTATTGAACTCAAGTCGTCTTATTCACGTCTTTGGTAGGATTTCTTGGACATGCAAAAACCTTTCACCAAAGACTTTCTTGAATTAGAATTTGGATTTTCTAATGTGAACTATTGCCTAGGTAGCGCAACCGATCACCAAACACTAGCATTACTTGTTATGTATGAATTAGTCTGTTGGGATTTCAGTTGAAGTCCTCTTTAACTATCTGTAGCCTAATGTTTATAGCTTGAATTTTGTAGGGAGCTATGGAGACTATGCGAGTAGAACCTGTTGCTCATGGGCAGCGACCAATGACTAGTGCTGATGCTGCTTCCAAGGTCCTTTGCATAATGTCTTGTCTTTTCAATTGAAGTCCTCTTCCACTATCTCTAACCTAATGTTAACTGCTTGCATTTTGTAGGAAGCTACTGAGACACTACGAGCACAACCTATTGTTGATGTGCAGCAACCAATGACTAGTGCTGATGCTAATTCCAAGGTCCTCTGCATAATCTCTTGTCTTTTCAATCGAAGTCCTCTTCCACTAACTATAACCTAATGTTTACTGCTTGGATCTTGCAGGAAGCTATGGAGACATAGCGTGTAGAACCTGTTGCTAATCGGCAAGAACCAATAACTAGTGTTGATGTTATTTCCAAGGTTCTATGCGTAATCTCTTGGGTTTTGGATTGAAATCTTCTTCCACTATCTATAGCCTAATATTTACTAATTTAATTTCATAGGAGCCTACAGAGACACAATAAGAAGAACATGTTGCTGATGCGCATCAACCAATGTCTAGTGATGATATTGTTTCTACAGTTCTCTACCTAATCTCTTAGGTTTTGAATTGAGGTCCTCTTCCACTATCTGTTAGCTAACATTCATTTCTTGCATTTCGCAGGAAGCTACAGAGACACAGCGAGCAGAACCTTTTGCTGATGGGCACCAACCAATAACTAGTGCTGATATTGTTTCCAAGGTTTTGTCCCTAATCACATGGTTTTTCCATGGAATTCCTCATTCACTGTCTGTAAGACTGTAACCTAATGTTTATTGCTCGAATTCCCCAGGAAGCTACAGAGACTATTCTAGCAAAAGTTATTCTTGATGGGCACTAACCAATGACAAGTGCCAAAGTTGTTTCCTTGGTCCACTGCCTCTCCAAGTTCAAGGCCCCCTCCAGGGTAAGCAGCAATGGCCCTTTTTGGAAGAAAGTTGGAGATCGGACAAGATCCACTCTAACAGAGAAATCAGAGGAGAGATTGCTTCGGGAACAAATTGTCGTTGAACATAAATATTCTATTATCATCACCAAACAACTCGATGAAGTAAAGAGGATTACAGAAAAAGACTCGTATGGAGTTTGAGGAGTTCAAGAGAGCTCGACAAGAGGAGCTCGATAAGGTTCATGAGGTTACCATGTGCGTTGCCTATTCTGATAACCCTCAGTCTTCAACTCCTATGGGCTCGGTTGAGTGAACATTTGTATCTTGATGTGGATTTGTGCTGGTTTGATATGAGAAAACTCTGTTAGTGGCCTATTACATGTTGAATAATTATGTTGTTAGCCATTGATATCTATGGTGAATATGCCATTGTGTTAAATTACTTTTGTGATGTAATGATATTTGAGCACCTGGATGAAACCTGATAGGTAACGTGGGAAAATATGTTTGCGACATGTTGACAAACCAACCAGGATTCGAAACGTGGATGACTAAGATCATGACGCATCATTTAATAGGAAATGAACACATAGACTAAAAAATGCTACATGGTTCAATGGACGTTAGACATGGGTGCCAATAAAGCTCTGAAAGGTGGCACAACTTTGGCGTGACACGTGGTCCAGTAAGAAATTCAAATGTGGTCCACTAGGAACATCACATGTTTTGCAATAACAAACCAACATGTGCTCTATTAGTAATTTGACACGTGCCCATAGAAGAAACTGACACGTGCTTCCATATAAACATGACATGTGGTCTTGTCAGAATGAGACGCGAGATCAAGTTAATACATGATACACGGTCCAATAGGAGAAAGACATGTGGAAAAACCTAAGGGCGCCATGTTGTTCTACAAATGTCGCCTGACTATAGCCAGGTCAGCAATCTATAGCCTTGTCAGCTGACGGTGGCCATGCCAACATAACGGCCATCTTGTGTCATCTTGTAACGTATGAAAAGACCTCTATGACAGACATCGTTTGGTCGTCGTAGGTGTATCTTCGGTGATGGTAATTTAAGATCTTCATAAGCACATATGTGTGACACGACTTCCACAATGGTTGTGTTTTGGTCATAGATTTGTCATGAAACTAAAATAGTGATGAATTTTCCACCTATTGTGACAAAAACAGTTCATCAGAACATGTCATATTTCTACTAGTGATAGAAACTAGGAGAACACCCCACGTGTTGCTATGGGAACTACTGATTTAAAATGGAATTTTAACTATTTATACAATTATTAGGAAGTAATTAACTATTATGAACTAAGGTTAATGTGGATAATGTGCATGCTAACATGGGCAACTAAATGTATGTTAGTGGATGCTGTTTTCCGCTGGCATGGATATCATAATTACATGCAAGTGAACTTTAATTGCAAATGATAATAAACTGACGAGATGGACACCTTGCATGTCAAGAGAATTGCTTGTCGAGTTTTGCTTTTATAAGAGTGATATATTGATGTGTTTTCTCTTTTGTGTATGTTTGCGCGGTGAGCTCTGATTGGCTAAAAGTATGTATCTTTGTCTTCTTCATGTATTTATCTACATTTCCACCTACATGCAAATAAACACTAGCAACTTTGGAATTTATTAGAATTATTAAGGGCGCTGTGTAACACTCTGGTGTTAAGCAAGCATAATCATTTGCATTCTTAAGCATAAGCATCATTATGCATAGCATTAATGACAAGAGTGATTGTCATTTCATGTATCATGCTTGTTTATTCGAATTTTGCTTGCCTTTCACATGAAGTGCATATGTGGTATGAGTGTTTGGTATTGGATGACCTCTAAGGTAACCTAGACATGTTTAGGACACCAAATGAACCTAGGTTTATGTTCATGGTTTTGGTTAATTAAGCTTTGTTGTCATGGTTGACCAAGGTGGACCATTAGAGTAGTTTTGTTTGACTGAATTGAAAATTATAGCTAGATTGCTTGCATGTGTGTGCACCCTAAATGAAGTTTGTAGAGAATTTTATAAGGAACAAAAGTTGTTTTTACCACTTTTCATGAAAAAGCTTGGAAGGTGTTCAAAAATGTTGAAAAAGGGCAAAATTGGGGGCTGATTTTTCCATTTTGGGAAATTTTAAAAGGTATTTTATTTGGATTTTTGTAATTCAAAATCTATGCAGAATCTGGTGAAACTTCTTTAAGATGAAATGTTCTACTCTTCAAAATCTACATTTCATCTATTTTGAGTTTTTGCTAATTCGGCTTAGTTTAAGAGTTATTAAGCAGCAAAGTTTGTTCTGAATTAGTGAAAATAGCTTTTCGGTGACGGTTGGTTCCTGGCCGTCAGGGAAATCCCTGACCAGGAAAGCACCGTGGCCGCCCGCGGCAGCATGCGTCGGCCGCGTGGCGCTCGGGGTCTACCGAGGCCGGGCTGTTTTGGCCGCGTGGGGCGTCGTCCGAACGTGGTCATTCGTCCACTCGCCCGAGCCCTCGCTCTCTCTCCCTCGGCCCCTCTCATTTCTTTCTCTGCTCGCCGCCGCGTCGCCCGAGCTCACCTCGCCGCCGCCCAAAAATTCATCGCCGTCGGCCGTGCATTCTCTCGATTGACCCCGCAATCGAGTGCACCCGAGTCCGCTCCACCTTCCTCCACCCTCGCCTCGACCGATTACGTCGAGGTATACCCGAATCGCTCCATTTTCTCCTCGGCC
>CM041645.1:26213104-26346780 GCA_023333625.1 Bothriochloa decipiens
TCGCCATCGTTCCTGGACAGTGAACACTTGACTTGAGCAGCGGCATCGTAGTAAGAACTTGAACAA
The DNA here is from genome assembly GCA_023333625.1 of Bothriochloa decipiens. Lineage (NCBI taxonomy): Eukaryota > Viridiplantae > Streptophyta > Magnoliopsida > Poales > Poaceae > Bothriochloa > Bothriochloa decipiens. Next base: position 26,213,171 of record CM041645.1, read on the forward strand.
GAGGTGAGATGGTTGAGCTGATGAGGTGGAAAGACACTCAACCGAAAATGGTTACTTTCTGTTGAATAATTATTACCATGCTTGTTTAGTACAGGTGCTAATGTAGCATGATAAGGATAATCAGATTAAAATACATTGCTAGAAGGTTCTTATTAATTGTTTCTTTATGCAAGCTTTTCCGCAATTTAAATGAGTCAGCTACCCTACTTATACAGCCTTGCATACTCCTTGGAGTCTTTTATTTTAGTTTATGACGGGTAAGTCTAGCTAAGTACATCCTCGTACTCAGGGTTTTATTTCCCATGTTTTTGCAGATGGTGAGATGCTTTATGGTTATTGTCAGAACTGTTTCTATCCCGCCTTGGGCAATGACTAGACCTTGGGCATGGTCACTCTTCTTGACTTGATGCTTTTGCTGGATGTGGACCAAGGACCTGGCACTGTATTTCGAATGTGTGTGTGTGGTATTTGAACTAAATCGCTTCCGCTTTTATTTGAATTTGAACTTGGTTTGTAATAACTCTATTTCATACTCCGATGATGTTTTAAACTTGATGCTTGTGAATGAGTACGCTAAACTATTACGATCTTGGTCGTGCCGAAAAAGTTTGAAATCCTTCGAGATTTCACGGACTACCGGGTTTATTAGGTCTCAATCATATGATTTGCTGACTTAATGGCGGATTATGTGCTTGTGCTCTAATAAATTGGTCGGTTCTGTCACACGCTGCTAGCACTAGGATGTCTTATAGATAGGACGGTCCTGTGTGTGGTCCAAGTAACCAAAATGCGTGCCTGTTGAAAGGTTGAGATGGTGGACTAGAGGGGGTGAATAGTTCTTTCTAAAACTTATTGCACATGCTAACCGAAACAAATGCAGAATCAAAATTATCGATCTAGCCAACACTTCATCCCTCTAACTATGACTAGATGCACCTTATAAAAGATCCTAAACAAGAAACTAAGATGTCAATCTAGCTAGTGCTCTCCTAAACAATTCTAGTACAAGGTCACACAAACCTATGAACCTAGTACTTTAATAAACAAGGGAGCACCTACACAATTCTATGTAATGAGCAAAAGCACAAAGCAAATCTAAGCTCACTAGATGCTCAAGGACAGGGCTACACAAGCCAAACCCAAGAGCTCAAGTTCAGTTAACTACACAAGATAAGCAAAGCAAGATACTCTACTTCTAACTACACAAGCAAGAAGATGATTAGAAAGCTGCACAAGCAACTAATCACTAGAGCAACTATACAAGCTATATATATATGAGTATAAAAATGTAAATACAAGCTTGTGAAGGAGATTGCGAACCACCACTAAGTGTGGAAACAAGATGAAACGGCAATTTTTACCGAGGTTCACTTTGTGGCCACCAAGCTATGTCCTCTTGTGGTGATACACTCACTTGGAGGTTCACTCGCTAATTGTCATCACCTAGTCAAGCCAACAGCCTCAGGTGCGACAAAACTAACATAAGAGTCCTCCAAGCCACAAGCTCAACTAGAGTAGCCAATTTGCAACTCTCACAGGGAAGGCTCAAGAACCCCTCACAATCTCTTCTCCGGAGCATCGCACAATCTCCTTGTGTGCTTCAATGGAGTCTCTTGCCAACAAGCTGTCTAGGAGGTGGCAACCTCTAAGAGTAACAAGCACACCGGCTTGCAACATGAACACCTAGTGCCACTCGATGCAAATCTCTAAATGCAACGCACCAAAATCACTCACTAACTCAATCAGATGAACACTATGAAGCACATATGAGTTAGTAGGCTCCAAGCACTCTCCAAGCAAGGACATAAAGTCCCCTATGTGCTCAGCCACGTCCAAGGGACGGTCACCCCTCTATTTATAGCCCAAAGACCACAACTAGCCATTATGCACTTGAAGAACCATGGATGACACATCCAGACGCGTCCAAAGACCGTCTCCGGACGCACAGCCCCATGTCTGCACCATGCAAAGTCAGCTCAGCCCGAAGACAACTATTGGACCTCCAGATGCATCCGCGGTGAGCTCTGGATGCTCACCCTGGCGTCCGACATGTGCAATTCGGCGCATGGGAGAACTAGCCGTTGGAGCTCTGGACACTTGGACCAGCATCCGACGCCTGCAAATGGACACGTTCGGCGACGCTTGGCAGCAGATCCTACGGACGTTGACGTCTGTGTCTGCACCATTCACTTTTTTCGCACCCAAACCAGTGATTCGAACAAGCCAGCTTCGGACACTGATTTTGTGAGCGTCGGACGCGTCCGATGCTCTCCAGGGCAGCAGACCACCTCACGCTAAAACAGGCATATCTCTTAGCTCTGAACTCCATTTTTGATGTTCTTAGACTCGTTGGAAAGCTTACTCAGAGGGCTGCACAACCCATATGGCCAATTGATCTAAATCGCAAAGGATCAATGTAGTATTCCACTCCAAGAGCCATCCTAGTGTCCAGAGAACACCAAAACATCTCCAACTCCTTTGCAAATGTGCCAACACCACCAAGTGTACATCACCATGTGCATGTGTGTTAGCATTTCCATAATTATTTTCAAATGATTTTCTCTTGCTCTCACAACACCACTTGATCCTAGCATATCGTAATGTTAGATCGCTCACGTGGCACTAGATGACCGATATGCAAACAAGTTTGCCCCTCTTGATAATACGGCTATCAATCCTAAACCCGGTCATCAACTTCTCTACATACCTCATGACCGATGAAATGACATGCCCTAGGTTGTACCTTTGCCTTGCGCATTTCCATTTCCACCATCTTCCTCCAATGTGCCAATGCAACATATGCAGTGACACGATCACCAAATGATATGATCCAGTTCATATCATCATGCAACCTTCTTGGTCCATTGATCTTGACCTCACTTGCTCTTTGCCGTTGAGTCAGTCCATCGGCTCCAAGTCTTGCTCAAGCTTCACCATCTCCTAGGTCCATCATTTTAGAGCCTTGACTTGCCCTTCACATATCTAACTGGTCCATCGAGCCAAGCCTCATCTTGATCTTCTCCATCTCGGTCACATGACTCCATGTCATGTCTCATATTCAATGAGCTCATTCAAAATCACATGTGAATGGACTAATCTCCTATGTATTCTCACATCAGCACATTAGTCTATCTAAAGTTGTCACTCAATTGTCAAAACACATAGGGACCTTTCACCTATCCGTGGCTACGCTGCGGCCCAGCGTGCTCTCCTCATTTGTGCACCTGATACTCACCTGCTACTACTCACATGCTGTTGGCACATCATGTGCGCCTGTCTGGTGCGCCGCTGACTATTGTGTCTCACCACTACCTAATTTGCACACTACGTGCGCCTACTCCTCCGGTTGCACCTATTGCCTCGTGTCTGCTATTGCTACAGTTATCGTACTCCCCTTCCTCTCCCACCTGCCGCACTCATCTACGCCTATGAAACAAAAACATCAGAAAAACCACTGCAAAGAAATTGGAACAAAAAAGTTATTGCAACTTCAAAAACATTTTAATGCAACAACAAAAAAATATTATCTGCAGCATAGAAAAAGAAACTACTGCAACTATGAAAAAACATCGGTCGCAACACAAAAAAAATGCCACAACAACAAAAATATGAGCTGCAACATTAAAAATAATCTACTGCAACAATGAAAAACATTGGTACAACATGCCCCGGCACCCATGGGGTTTGCGAGACACACTCTGCCTCTCCCGGTCCTGTCTTCGGAGCTACTCGCGTCACCTACAATCAAGCCCGTCTGCTCGCCACACCCCATGTCGCCTCCTTTTCAACCTCTCCATCGCGTGGGAGAGCTCATGGACCTCTAGCGGGACTACAATAAGGGTTCAAGGAAAAACTGCTGCAACATCAAAAAGGACACACCATAAGCATATATACTACAAAAACAAAGGAACAATACATACAAAATTTGGGATGAAATGGATAAAAAACCATGAAATGTATTATTATTACAACAATAAAATAAAATCAATTGAAACATTATACTAAAGCCAATGAAAAAACCATGAACATATTAATGTAACAGCACATGGTGAATCGCTGCAACAAAAACAGATGAAGGAGCTAAAGCAAATGGAAGCAACTAAATCATTTCATAATGTAATTATTCCAACATTTTTGACAAAAGCATAAAATGAAAAACACAAAAACTAATGCAACAGATATTGCTTCCTTCAGATCCATATCCAGAGGGGGAGGAGAAGGAGAAGGAGGAAAAGGGGAAGTGCCGGAGGATGTGGATGAGGAGGGGCGAAGGGCTTAGATTAATACATACACCACCGGAGTCGTCGTCGTCTTCAATGGGGAACCCAAGGAGGCTGCTGAAGGTGAGGGAGATAGAGAGAGTGCGGTGCACTTGGGTCCCTTCCTGGGCCTCCCGGCGTAGCGTGGTCCAGACCTCCCTGCGCACTTTGGTGGATCACAGATGCATCCGACTCCTTCGCCATGAGCCTGGCTCCGATCGATTCAAGAGGTCTCGAGCAGCAGCGGTGCAGGAGGGCGTGCAAGTGGAGCAGCGGCGGAGGAGCACCGGGCATGGGCGGCGGCAAGGCTAGCACCGTGCATGCTCACGGCTAAGCGGCCGGAGGTGGTAGACGAGCGATGGAGAGGAGGGAGACGAGTCATGGAGAGTGGATGAGGATAGGAAACAAGTAGAGGAGGAAGCACGAGGGAGTACAGGTGAGTTGAACGAACATTTTTTAAACTAATAATAGGTGGAGCAGCTGAGGGGGTGGGCGGCCGGGTCGGCCCACTCTACCCGTGCCATGTCCATTGGGTAGGACGTTCGAGTCTAAGCATTTCCGAATTATTAAGCCCTACAATATGTTGGATGTTGCCTATTGGTTTCTTTTATGCCGGTTTATTGATGGCAAAAGTAGTAATTAAGTACCTTCAACATATAAGATAATACATCTACTTCAAACTTAACGTAGGGTACCATGTATAATGTGAACTAAAAAATAAATATGTGTCCCATGTGCTACCCTTTTGATTCCCTATTTGTGATACACTGATCTCGATTGCACTAGTATAAACCTCAAACAAGAGGAATTTTAACTATATATCATGGTACACTATGCTGCATGCTACTTTATTTTAAGACATTTACAATTTAATCTCAAATTTCCATCGAGTTTCAAGTAATATAACACAAAATGATGCACAAGTTCACAAGAATCTGTTGAAGACATAAGAATTATGGTATTTTATTGATGAAATGGTCAACTTCAAACTTAACCAATGCAACATTGGAAGACAATGAAAAATGAAAGCATGTGTCACCCAAACCACGCACAACCACTTGTTCCTCCATGCCCCTCATACTATTTTAATTCTTTCCCATTTTCCCCATCATATGCACTACCATCCTATTCTTGTCTAGTCCCTGTCCTACAACTTTCCTTTTTCTCTGACCACCATTGCCCCCAAATGTCATACAGGTTATCTCTCCTCCATATCCTACAAATTTTGTGATCCTGAAAGAGAGTATTATTACTTAGACTTGCTCATATAGGTGAATGCAGGGTGGAGATATTGGGCAACAATTGGTGTGGAGGAAAGGTTGAAGTTGATTTTAATTAAGAAAGGCAACACGACAGCAATAACGACGACGCCAGGAGTAAAGATGGCAGCACCATCAGGTGGTGGATGCAGTGGCTGCCTTGACTGCCTGCAGGATATTGTGCGAGCCCTATCGTTGGGAGAACGGCCAGCCATGGTTGCAGGTGCCGCGCATAAAGGGAGAGATGGAAAAGAGAGGAAAGAGGAGGTGCATGGTAGGATAATAGGAAATGGAGTGGGTAATTTGTCTTGCATGTTCACACGGCAGGGGAAGAAGGGTACCAACTAGGATGCCATGGTTGTTTGGGAGGTATGTACCTAGCACTCTTACTTATGTTCCCATAGACCCTGATTTCTTGACATTATGAAATGGTTTAACTTCTTTATAACGCCATCTTTTTAAATTGGTAAAGTTAGCTTTCATTCAGATGCGTCTTTAAGTATCAAGAACAAATCCATTCATATAATAAGGTATATGAACTAGAAAATGAAACATTAAGAATCAAATTGTGTTGAGCCATCCGACCTTGCATTTTCTATGGAGAACACTAAGAATTGAAACAATTCAATTTCCTTACGTGATTTATCGGCATGGAAACAATTGATGACATAGAGTCAATATTGGTTAATCTTCATTTTCTGTAACAAAGCAATTAGGGGATGTAATAAATCATCCTTTAGAGTTTTATCATCCTTAGTTATGTTTCTTGCTAGTATAGAAATGATGTCGTTGCTTACTATTTTCCTAGTCTGTCTTGATGGAATGGTCAATATATGTTCAAAATATGAAAAATAGAAAGATTGTAGAATTGTAGCTCCTAAATATGCATCGCCAAAGCTACGCACTACCACTTCCTCCTCCCTCATTGTTGTATTTTTGATATCTATTATCACCATCGGATCCACCACCAACATATTCTTGTCCATTACGCATGCGCTACCACCCTCCCTTTTTTAAGCTAGCCTCCTGCACCACCAGTCCACCACCTCTTGATGTGTTTTTGTCTTTGTTAATTAGTTTTTATTCCCTCTTTTTTGATGTGTTCACACTAAGGAGCACCACTGCTAATGCTTTCTTGAGCTAGAATCGTTGGTAACAAAATGACACAGAAAGGTGGGATCTTGAGCGACATGGGTATTACGAAAGCTCACAAGTTCATTAATTAAGATACCACAAAATTAGTGGCTACAAATGATAGTGTATATGAAGACATGCTAGCACTACGAATGTCATGTTGAAAAGTTAAACTTACCACGGTAGTTTGAGTCGAGTCCAAGGTTTAATTGCAAGATGGATTGAGAAGGTTCCTAGGACACTACTACAGAAAGGTGAACACTGTTGACTCCAGAACCCCCTTTTTTCGACGGATTTGGCCGCCATTGGTAAGAGTTGGTGGTGATGTCGGTGTTCACCACTGCCGGTTGCGCGCCGACAGTGGTATTTTGTATTTCCACCAGTCTGGGCACCAAACCAGCGGCCATGATGAAGCACCTACGATGGTCCAGCGTACCAATCAATGATGATAATAAGAATATTTATGCTGGCTAAGTGTACCATCAGGTGGTGATAATGAAACTCTTATGCCAGTCCGTAGTAATGTTTGATGATGATCAGAGAAATAGCAATGCCGACATACCGTGCCATATATCAGTGATAATTGGAATACCAACGCCAGCTCAGCATACCATCTAATGGTGATAATTAAATCTCTTACGCTGGTCCATAGTACTGTTCGGTGGTGATGATAGAAACAGCAACCCTGGCATGATCTGCAATGTTGGACTTGTGTACTATGTGACGGTGATGTAGGTACAAAGGCAACTGGTTGGGTTTTGGTTTGACAGTAATGAGGGTATCATCACTGCCATTGTGGTTATGTACATGTTTTTGTTCTGTCGACAATGTTTTCTCCATTGTCTTTAGCTTTGCCACTAGACATCATTTTAGTTTTGCATAATAATATAGAAAGTTCATCACTTGCATCACTAGTAACCTATCCATACAAACAAATTTCCATCTTTACTTATATGTATATAGTTTTTAGATCACATAGAGTCCAAATACAACCACAATGACATATACTCTAGAGATCGCTAAGAACGAGGTAGACTACGTGGCTTAACTATTTGTGTGGAAGGGAATAGGAAGGGAACTAGATGTCATGCCTATCTTTGTAAGAGTACCCTACAAGTTCTTTTATTATTTTTTAATTTATCTTATCAATTTTCATTGCTATCTAGATGCACCCTCCTATCTAGATAAGCCAAACTAGAAAACAAATAGTATGAATCCAGTGTGCTGATCGGCCCACCATTTCTCTTTTGAGGAAGCATGCATAGTGGAAACAATTGAAGTTGCTAAAATGGAATATTTTTAATAGAAATAAAACATTGACACAAAAAATCAATATGGCTTACCAATCTTCATATTTTCCCTATAAGCATAGTATCTTCAAATTAATAAATGATTGGATGTAATAAATCATTGTTATTTGTTTACCTTGTTTTCTGGACTTTATGCTATTGCATAATGAAATGGTTTATTTAATCTTTGAAGAATGGATTCTTGCAGACAATGTAGCAATGAAGCATCATCACCAAACTACACATCTAATGTTTCTCCATGCCTTTCATATTGTTCCCTCTCTTTGAGTTCCTTGCTGGATGCACCAGAACCCCACTCTTGACCACTCCCCATCTAACCTATGATCATTGAAGTAGCCACATTCATTATAGCTTGGCATGTCTTCATCTATGCTATCCCTTCCAATATGATACGGTCATGATTGGGATCACCACCTCCACCACCTATTTCTTGTGCAAAGATAAATATAAGAAGGTGCCTTAGAGCAACCACAATGTAGCAATAAGAGTAGTCCATCGGACTTAAATATTCCCTACTAGGTAGGTCAAACATTGTAGAACCTTTCAATAAAGTTGTTCAAAGCAAAAAGATACCCATAATATTATGGAATATACTGATAATAAAAAAATATCATTTTTTCATTCTCTCTTGTTAGCTGGAAGGACAGAAGAGAAATTTTTTATCTATACTGGACTACTTGTTGGCTGAATATTGTGCGAAAAGAATAGTAGATATGGACTAGTCATGTAGGTCCCATTGTGGTTTCCCTCATGCAAGGACATCGGATATCGGGTTGAAGAGCAAGAGAAGCATAGGCTAGTGCTTTAGTTCTAATCGAGGTGTGTGTGTTGATATGTCATTGGATTGTTGAGGTAACATGTTGTCGGTGTTTTATAAATTGACTGCTATGATTTATGAGTGTTGTGTTGCTCTAGCTAGAAAAATGATGGTAGCATCTATACAACACGAGGATTTATAGAAAGGTTAGGCCAGAGCCTTACGTCTAGTCTTAGAGATTATAGAGTGTGTGCTTATTGCGTGAATGCTGAAGTTCTTACAATGGGGTGCAAGAATGGTGAAAGAGGTAGGAGGCTAGAGCATATGGAAGAACATTCTGAATGAGAGCTTAGGGAGTTTAGAGATGGAGAAATTGGTGTTGTGGCCTCTCTTACATAGAGTTTGATGCCAGGGCGCATACCGAGATGTTGTAGCTAGCTTGGCTTCCAAGAAACACTATCCTATGGTGAACGTCTCAGCATGATTGTCATCATGGTCTTGTGCCCATATCCCGACATGGTGTGCGTGACCTACAATGCTAGGCATGGTAGCACTGTTAGTGCATATAAGATTCACCATCAACCGAGTGCATTGTGATCTTCTAGAGGGATTCATACAGTTGTTGGAAACAACCCTTGATCTTATTGGTTGTCTTGACGCTTGAGGAAGCCATGATTCCCTATGTTGGGGTCATGGCTTTTGCTGGCTCCTAAGGTCTCTAAGACAAGGTCTTCATCGTAACTCTTCTTCCATAGTGGGTGAAGACATACACATGTCTCATCAGGTCATTCATGGGCAATGGCTTCCTATACTAGCCGTTACTTTCATGGTCGGTGTTGTCTTTTCATGTGGCGTGGCAGGGATAACCTCTGATCGAATCATGGTGACTATTGCCCTCTTGGTCCTTTTGAGGCCAGTGTGTCATGTTGTCCTACGCTAGAGTAGGCACGCTTTGGTGGAATTAGTTTCCTTCCTACCCCTTCAAGAGGTCATGCCCGAGGAGGTCAGGTAATGTTGCCTTGGTATTGGCCAAGACTAGCAAAGAGGTCATAGCAGACCTAGGCTCTAGCATTTATTCATTCTTCATAGCATAATTAGGCCTCGATCACTTAGGCTTATTCTGGCTAGCCTATTTGGCCTGCTGATGAATCCGTGCCTTGAGGTACTCGGGGTATCATAACCCGAACACATGTGGCTTGACTATGTGCAGGATGTGGTGCCCACTTTGAATTGTATCATGCCTAAAGATGGAGCAATGACTCACCACAATAGCAAAGGTGTGACTTTAAGTATTGGAAGGAGCTGCCAAGTTGTAGTAGGAGGCGGTGTCTGGGAGGATTACTAGAATATGGTGTGTCAGAATACTTGCTATGAAGATTAGCGCATCACACATAGGGAATAAAAAGGGCAGCACATGATGACTAGACTCTTATTCTCGTGTGCTAAGGTTTATAGTCATGTTGATGGCAATCGAGATGCCTGTGGTCGTTGATATGAACTTGTGTTTAGATACCGAACAGGGGTCCCTACCTCTCATTATATAATCCAAGGGGTGAGGTTGTAGATAGAGTCCTAATCAATACATGTGGGTTACATAGATTCTTACAAGGAAATCTACAAGATAGAGTTGGTTTCTAAATACATTTTGTTGTGCCTTGTCTTCCAAGTAAATAAACTAGGAGAATTCTCTGCACGTTGTTGTAGGTATGCAGCAGAATTTTATTTAATTGCATAGAGAATAAATTTAATTGGTGGAGAGATCAGTTTCACATAGCATTATTGCCTCTTCACGTCATCAGTTTGTGGTGGTGGGACCTTTGGAAGACGCTGCGTAAGGAGGCACTAGAGAATTTGGTAGTGGAGTTTATCTTTATTGGAGTGTGGGGGTATAGACCCATATACCCTTAGGGCTATACATGGACAAGCCGCACGGGCCACCAAACTGGTTGGCATATGGTGCAAGCATCCAAGATACTCTTGGCGAGGAAACTTGGTCAGTTAAATTAGGAATCATATCTCATGCAGAGATGGCAATTGTAATCGGCTACGATCAACTTTCTTGGATCCGTAAGCCTACCCTCAGAATTATAAGGCGAGCAAGGACCCCATGATTCATCTCATCATATATTAATACAATCCACAGAGATGCAAGACATAGGGTATTATGCGACCCTCACGACCCAAACCTAGATAAACCCTTCTGTTCATCTTGCGTCACCATCTATTCTGTTGTCTAGCGCACCTCCACACTGATTAATCTACTACTATGGGCATAATACTGAGTATACTGCCACCGATATCTCATCTACAAGGAGATATTGATGAGGTACCTCTCTAGTTTGGGATTGTTGTGTAGCATTCATGGTGTACCTTATGCCCTTTGAGTTGCTTTCTATGTGGGGTGAGGTACATTAGATACATATAACTGATATAGGATGGACAATGTATGATGTTCTTTGATATAAAATGTAATAAGGTTCCTGACAAAGTCAACATGGCTTCATTGTAGTAGGTATGAATGTATGTATGTAAAAATACCTATCTCTAATTTACTTCTTGGTTTGCTACAACAAATACCTATCTCATAGTGCAAACTAAGCAACAATGATATGCAAGAAATCAACTTTTTTACTAGTTCCATTACCTTTGTTATGTGGTTTGCTAATACAAAGTTGATGTCATTGTCTACTATGTTTGATTGCCTTTTATTTATCAACATTTCTTTAAAGAGGTTTAAAAATGAAGATGGATGGCAAGCGTCTGACCAGTTTGTTCATATCGTGTAAGAACAAGGTCAAATCTTCTGTTAGTTTTGATGCTTCAAATGCATACATCAGTGCAGTTCCACTTGGAACATATTAATTTGGCTTTGCCACCTACTACACTGCTACCTTATCCTATTTCCACAACTTGGTTATTCCTTGACCATATAGGTGGAGAACTGATCATTGTCTCTAATGTGCTACTAGGGGCTCTAGGGAAGGCCAAGGCGAGATCACTGATCTTGGAGTGAGCATAATACTTTCTCAAAACTTTAATGCTCAAACTTAATTAAAAAAGTCTAGTATAGATTGCAACACCAAAACATTATTCTTCCTACTCCTTGCACATCCATAAAGAAAATAATGAATTTTGGATTTCTCTTCATGTTCTCATGGAATCTTTGATTTATTTTTATTTTTTCCTAAAAATATAATCTTACATACAAATAACATATCAAAAGGAAAAATTGAAAAGATGGTTTAGCACCAAGGATGGAACAACATCTCCATAGAGTTTCAAGAAACTTGTAGGCTTAGACATTTAGAAACTACAAACAATATATTGTTTTATAAAAACCACTTGTGAATTGATCCTCTAGAAATAATACCATTATTTATTACTAATGTAGTACAAAAGATTATGTGCTTTGAGATGTGTGCAGTCAAAACATATAAATATTGGTTCGTAGTTGTTTGTTGTGAATAGAATTTAGACATTTAAAGTTGGTATGACAAAAACTAGCTTTAGAATAATTATGTTTCTATGTAAATACATATAATATATATAAATTAGTTTTCAAAGTTGTATTTATAGATTGTGTAATGTTAAAAACAAACTTCCTATGACCAGGTCAAGTATATTTTTCCTAAAGTATTCACAATTAAATTGTTGAGATTTAAATAGAAAAATGTGACATAGGAAAGACCTCACAGGGGCAAGGCCCCTCTATGTGGTGCTAGTGCAACCCACCAAAAATTGGGAGAGCTACGGAGAGGTTGGCTGAGGGGTCCCTTCTCCTTGAAGCCATGCACAGTTGGGTCTAGGTGCTGGTGTCATGCACAAAAATTTCATTGGGCAGCATGGGTCCCATCGACGGGATCGCTAACAACAACCAAATCTTGGCTTTGGAATGCCTATAATTGCAACACTTATGGATCTGAATCAAAATCCTATTAAGTTCTAGAATTGATGTTGGGGTGCATGTTGTGGTGCTGGGGTGGCTACCCCCTAGTGTCAACAGCTATGTGTGGCCGATCATGCATCATGTGGTGAATGTGAATGTTGAATCAGGTGACCATAGCTGGTGCAGATTCATAAGGTAGTGAGGTGTAAAGCTTTTGATTGGTTTACGTTTACCCATTCATGTGTAACTTAATATCTAACTGGCTAGACGGCCCTTTAAAAAGTAGCCAGAAAAATGGGCAATTTCCACATGTGGCAGATGGCTAGCTAATGACCATTGTGTGTGGCAATGTGGGTTGTGTGTGAGTGGGTATGCTTGTAGTAGCATGTGTTAGCCTTAGGTTGTGTGTGGTGGTGTTGCAAGTTCAATGCATTTTTTTGTTTTGTTTGTTCCTACCATTTGGGTGCTAGTGAGGTGTTGCATTTGCTAAAAACATTGACAAGCATATATCCAATCCAACAGTGGTTACCCTCTAGGCACCACACTCTTCTTGGAAGCATAGTCATGTTTTCTTGAAATCTGGTGGAACTCAGCATGTGTTTTTAGGGGAAGAGGTGCCGCCTAGGTGGTCTTGCCCTGCTTAGTGCATGCCAAACTATATAGGTTATTTATAACTCATTTCATGTTATGGTTTCTTCGACGTGGGCCATGGTATGACTACATGCTTTACAGAGCATTATCGGTAATCATGTTTTTGTGGCGATGGAATTGAAGTTCTAAAATTTGCTGTGGGATGCAGTATATAGCTTGGCGATGATGACATCGTATGGTCCTTGCAAGGTGCGCTAGGGCTAGGTGTCTATAGATAGATGAGATGCCTACCATAGGAACCTAGAGTTGGTCTTGTGACAAGATCACAGATGGTAATAGAGATGGTTGCATTGGTTGTGTGTTGTTGTCGTGTCATTTGGGTTGCTTTAGGTTGATTTGTTAGTATGTTGTGTTCAAGTTTTATGATGGTTTTTCTCAGTGATCCTTAAGTTGCAAGGTTTTTGAACATAGTTTACCTTATAAATGAGTCAATTGAGTTTCTTCTACCTATAATGAATAGTTGGAAATCCATCCCATTTAGATAGACTCGCTAACTATCTTAAGTAATATATAAGAAAATATCAATGAATCTATACATGTATCTTAAAGAAAAAAAATCATTATGAAGCTTTAGATCTTGTCGAGCACTAGAAATTAGTATATAAGCATTTGTCCATCTCCTTGCTTGGACTAATTAAGAAATTGGAATTTGAATTTTTGAGTACTTGAAACATATGTATAGGCCAATAGGCAATCTCAAAACTAATTATCATGTTCTACAATTTTAAATAAAGTTTGTCTTCATGCCACTTTATTTATACAAGTTATAAATTTTGTGCAGCACATATTTCTAAGGTGCTCCACATTACCTAAGGTCCCTTGAAATGCTTCTATTTCTTGGGTTGGTTAGTACACTGACCATACGAATCGCTTTCCATGGAGGGTTTGTCTCAACATCTATTTATATGAGTAGCTAAAATTATAACTGTGTCAAACAAATGCACCTATAATCTAGTTCGTGTTATCCTCCCTCCATTCCTTTTTACATGTCACATTAGGTTATTATAAATTAAACATTATTATCATTAACAATCATTTAAAAAATCCATATAGTTTTACAACCTATGAATTATATACTATGAAAATGTTTTTCATAGTCAATTTTAAAACATAAATCTTATCTCATGAACTACATTCATTTTCATTATTATTTTGTTTTGATGCAAACATAACTGAAATTTTGGAGTTAAAATCAAAATGTTGTTTTGCTAACTTGGATCAATAATTGAACCCAGTTAATGCAGTTGGGGGGCATCTCATAAATAATAGTATATATGTATGTAATAATCACTGGCATCCCTCTCATTGAATATAAACTACGCAGTCTCCTTCTCCCTCTCCCTATCACACCTACACTGCTCTCTCTAACACCGTAGTACTGCACACCACTAATCTTCTAAGACATACGAGACATAGCAGAACGGGCTACGGGGAGGCAGGGAGGGAGAATAAGTATATGTGAACTGAAGGTGCATAGCTCAAAGGTGGTGGCATGGCGCATGGGCAAGTTGAGGGCGGTGCATGGATAGGTTTAGGGTGGCTGGGGAGAACCTTCTGATCTAGATCCAGGTCACATAGGTGAAGCTCTATGATGCTAGAGGTGGCGGCAGCACAGAGCGCCAAAGCCATGGTGGCGGCGTGATGGAGTCACTGGTAGAGAGGATGTCTCAAGTAAGATTATAAGGGTTTCCAGTAGATGGGGGTGCGAAATGGGAGCAACCAACATATTTCACATGGTGGAAATGGGCTGAAATCACCAATTCAATTTTAGAGTCAGCCAAACGTACCAACATCTAGAAATAGATTCAATTTGGGCTAATTAAGGTGAACCAAACAGGCCCTTATATAAGTTATATACTCCATCTTGAACAATGGCTCCTTTAAACGAATAATTACATTTGCCTCTTTCCATTTTTTTATCTTATAATATTGTCTTTTCATAAGATCATGACTCCTTGAAGATGTTGTTGCATTATGTACAGAATTTTAATGGAAGGTCAGACACGGTTTTTTGTGGAGTTTTTGATGGCCATGGTCCTCATGGCCATATTGTAGCAAGGAAAGTTAGACATACTCTCCCTTCCAAGCTGCGTGATTTGATATATGATGACTTTGGGGAGAGCCCCATTTGCAACTTGGATGGCTCAATTCTAGAAGAAACTTTATCTCCGTACGCAGACGAAGAAGACAAGTCTCCAATGTCTGTACAGAAAGAAGAACGTCAGGATTTTTTGTTGTCAATGAAAGATTCATTACGAAAGGCTTTTAGAGTAACAGATAAAGAACTTAAACTACATCGGAATATCGATAGCATTTGCAGTGGAAGTACAGCAGTTACTTTAGTCAAGCAGGTAACTTGGTTGCCCATTTACATTGAAAAAGTGGTCTAATGTTACTGGAGATTTTAATGTCTATAATTTCAAGCTTTGCCTTCATTTTATCAGGGCCAGGATCTTATTGTTGGGAATTTAGGTGACTCTAGGGCTGTATTAGGCACCAGAGATCAAAACGGCCGTTTGGTCACTCATCAGTTGACCGTTGATTTGAAACCCGACCATCCAAGTAACTCTGTCACTTCCAAAATTTTAAAATATATGTGTTTTTTGTTTCTTTTTCAGTTCCAATGTGAACCTTGGCCAGTTGTAGAGTTGTTGCTACTTATTATATGCTCAAATGTAAAACTAGTGGCAATGATGTGCAGCCGCCAACCTGCCACACACATGACAGAAGTTAAATTCTAATAGACCAACTGATAGGAAGACGGAGATGACAGAAATTAAGAAACCTATCTTAGAGACTTGCTCGATTGAGGATCGAATTTCTAATCATGGGACTCGACCCAACATGTCACTCACATATTATTCAGTTGTATTTTACATCTGCACCTGTGGTCTTTTGTCAACCATAACATCTCGATTATGCATGACTATATATACAAAATTATTAATAACAAATGCATTCTATCTCCCTCGAATCAGTAAAATCTTCCACATATTTTGATTTTAGAGTTGTGTAGAACACCCGTATCTTCACACATATTCTGTATCACGATTTATTAATTTGAGTGGAATGACTGGTGTTAGAGAAACCATATGTTATTGGATAACTAGCTTAGAGCATATGTCTCTTTAGGAAGATGAAAAAATATGAGCAAAGGGTTTTCTATATATAATGTCATTTTCCTACTTACATGTTTAGCTCGTTGCTTGTATCATGCCTATGGTTCTGTTACAGGTTAAATCACACATCTCTTATATGTTATCCAATTTTTTCACCTATTCCAAGCTTTGAACTAGGCAAACCAACGACAAGTTATAAACTCATCTTATTTTTAAATTGTATTCTCCGTCCGATCCAAAACATGGGTCGTTTTGATTTTCTTCTAAACCACTTTTCTTTAGCATTGATTAAATTTCTAGAAAAGTGCACCGACATCAGAAACATCAAATCAGTATTATAAAATCCGCCAGAATTCTTTTGATGGTGCATTTATTCTATACTGTAAAATTGATATATTTTTGGTAGTTATAAACTTGGTTAAAATCATATAATATTAAGCTTAACTAAAGTCTCATGAACTTAAATGGCTTATAATTTGGAATAGTAGAATATGTAGTTTGTGTTTAGTTTCCTGGTCAACTTCTAGCCTGACTAGTATGGGCAACCTTAGCCTGCTCTCACCTAACCAACTCTTGGTTGTTTTGCTATCTTTACTAGGTTGCTAGGCTAACCCCAGAGTGTGTTTGGGTAATTTTAGTATACAAGGTTAGGAAGTATGCCATGTGAGGAAGAGCTATTAAATCGTTAAGTCTACCCTCACCGAGATATTTAGTCAAACACTTGTGGGCACCCCGTGAATGGGTGCACACAATGAACATCTAACAAACAAAGCATCCAATGAGCAGAGCATGAAATACGTGCATGGTGAGCATCCAACAAGCACGGCTAGAACCTCAACGAGCAGGACGGTGACGATGAGCGACACGGTGAGCAAGTGACGTTGAGCAGCACGCATTCAGACTCCAGCAACTGACGGTGAGCAGCACAGTGAGCACCCGTACCTTGAACAAGCAGCAGACGCGGAATTGCATCAGTACAGGGATGGAGCCGAGGAGGTGGGTGGGGAGGTTGGCGTAGCCCTCGTCCATGGCCAGTGGTGTCGTTGCGCTCGTACAACCATAAGTAGGGCATCCTCCACACGGAAGCCACAACTAGGTCCCAAAATGGCATGCTCCAGGCCTGAGGCAGAGCACGGCAATAGTAGGGCATCCTCCACACGGCAGCAACAACAAGGCAGCCGCGGCCAGCCGGTAGTGAGCTCTCCACGGCTGAGCTCGTGCAGAAGCGTCGCGGTGCGGCCGGTTTGTCCTCCTTCTGAGCTCAGTGCCAACATGGCCTAGCCTGCTACCAGCATAACATTCAGCCCCGCCACCGGCCACACTACCTCCGAGCCAGAGGCACTACCGTCCAAGGCCACAGTGGCCACCTGCTCGACGAGGATGATGGTGGCATGGACAGGGACGAGCTTTGTGTTGGACGATTCTGAGGAAGGAGAGTGGTGGCCCAGAGTTGCCGTGGTCTGGTGGTGGTTGGAGAACGGGAAGGCGATGGCCCGTTGCGTTAGGCCGATGGCTACTCACAAGAAGATAATTAATAACCGCATAAATAACCAGTATCACTTGCATGTAGATGATCATAGACTATATCTTCCCGACAGTAGAGCAGCGGAAGACTTGGCAAAACACGCGTATTTGATGTAGTCGACTTTGAGGAAGTAGTCGTACAACATAATGAATTGTACGATACAAAGAAGTACGCAATGCAGTAGCACCTCTACGGACGTCCACATGTACAGAGAGGAGAACGGTGACGATGAAGCGTGCTAGCGCTTGCCGGCGCACAAGGACAACAACAAACCAAGCGCCACCGCTATAGTCTTTGCAGGGCCCTCTCTTTCACGCGATCAGAGGCAGTAGCCTCCTGTTCACGACAGTAGAGGTGGCGGCGGCCTCCTAAGTTGTGTTAGGGTTAATAGAATTTTTTAGCCCCCTTGGCCTGTGATTAGCTATTATACTGCAAATGTGGTTCATCGTTTGGGCCATATGGGCTGCATGTCCCATATAGTCTTGGGCATATAACGAACAATCTCCTACTGGCACAAGGCAATTAGTGTGGCCATAATACTGGCGTCATGGACTCAATCCAATCAATCCATTCATCCTTTTTGTCCTCCCTCCTTAATTGTGTGACTCCATAGGTTTATGCAATCAATAGTCAATGATTTGGAAACCATTTCCGCTCAATAGTTAGCATTGGCCTCTAGCAAGGCATATAACTCCCGAAGACTCACAAAGATCACATCTTCCACAACCTTTTAACATTCACCATTACCATGTACTTCTACCACATGACACCTAGCCAAGTAAAAGGTGAGTGTAGTGCTACCCTCGATTCTTAGCCATTTCTCACTCTATGTAGAACTTATTTTATCGACCAACCATTAGTTGAGTTATGGCCATGCACTTTTAGTTCCTACACATCGAGAGGGCCCAGAGGTATCTCCTCTTGATATAGGAGGGGTAGATCCCATCTTGACTCGACGCACCCTGTGACTTGCTTTAGATCATACTCGGAAGCTACTTTTATGATTACCCAGTTACGGAGTAGTGTTTGGAAACCCCAAAGTATGACTTACATGATCTGGGACTCTATGTCGATCTCAGGTTAGAGGACGTTAGCATGTGTGTCATTTATGAGACTAACCGATAGCACAATATTCGCAGTGTCTCAAAGTTGGTCGATCCAACACTATGTTCCCAACACATGTCTACATTGTCAGGGCAATATCCAATATTGCTATGGCCCATGAAATGTGATCATCCACTCAACATATGTACCAACTTATATCTATGTCATAGTCCCACATGATGGATAACAGTTGGGGATCTCATTTAGTACATTTTCAATTTAAATCATGGAGTTTCACTAATTAATCACACATTCATTAAACACATATAATGAAAATGTCATGGAACATGTCATTGAAATAAGAAAATTACAAAACATTGACATGATGTCATCATCCTATGATAACCTATAAGGTACACATCATCATAAGCCTGTCACTCCCACTAGAGTTATTTATGCCAGCATCTCATGCCCATCACTCTTGTGTGTGTCTCATGCTTTACTTATGGCAATGGCTTAGTCAACGGATCTGGCATGTTTAGGTCCGTGTGCACCTTGCATATCTTCACATCTCCTCATTTAACAATCTCTCAGATCAGGTGATAGTGCAGCAGTATATGCTTGGATTTTTGGTGGGACCTTGGCTCCTTTGCTTGTGCAATAGCACCACTAATGTCATAATAGAGATCTGTCAGACTGGAGCAACTAGGGACCATGACCAACTTAGAAACAAATTTTTTGATCCATATACGGCTTTCTTTGCAGCTTCAAAAGCTACAATATACTTGGCTTCTAGTGCTAAATCTATGACTATCTCTTGCTTGGAACTTTTCGAAACCACCGTCCCACCATTGAGGCAGATGACATATCCTGATTGTGATTGGCTATCGTCCCTGTCAGTTTGCAAGCTAGCATCAGTGTAACCATTTACAATGAGCTCTTCTAAACATCCATAGACTAGAAACTTATCCTTAGTTCTATGTAAGTACTTTAGGATATTTTTAACTGCTACACAGTGAGCTTCACTGGGTTTGATTGGTATCTGCTTGTAACACTTATAACATATGAAACATTTGGACGCATGCATATCATGGCGTACATGATAGAGCTAATAGCCGAAGCATAAGGCTCATTAGGCATCGAGGCACACTGAGTATCGCTCAAGGTTACAACATATGACATAGGTTTGAACCCTCTTTTGGACCCATACATGTTGAACCTATTCAACACCTTGTCGATGTACATGCTTTGACTTAATCCAATTAAGCATTGAGAACTATCTCTATAGATCTTTATACCCAAAATGTAGGATGCTTCTCCACAGTCCTTCATAGAGAAACTCCTTTCCAATGATGCCTTAACATCATCCATTAGTAGAATATTATTCCCAATCAGTAGTATGTCATCCAGATACAAGACTATAAATACGAGTGCGGTCCCACTGACTTTTTGTAAACACATGGTTCTTCTTCACTTTGCGAGAAGCCAAACAATTTGACTTCCTCATCAAAATGAAGATTCTAGCTCTGAGATGCTTGTTGTAGCCATATATAGACTTCATAAGTCTACAAACTTTTCTAGCATTTTGTTGGTCAACAAAACCTTCAAGCTGTGTCATGTACACATCCTCACTTTGGTTTCCATTAAGGAAAGCCATTTTGATGTCCATTTGCTAAATCTCATAGTCATATTACGCAGCAATCGCTAGAATTATCCGAATAGATTTAGCATAGCGATATCATAATCAACACCTTGAATTTGACTAAAACCTTTTGCTACCAGCCTTGCTTTATAGACGTGAACATTTCCAACAGCGTCTATCTTTTTCTTAAAAATGCATTTACACTCAGTGTCTCTCATGCCATCGAGTGGATCAACCAGGTTCCAAACCCCATTATCTCTCATGGCTTCAA
The DNA here is from genome assembly GCA_023333625.1 of Bothriochloa decipiens. NCBI lineage: Eukaryota > Viridiplantae > Streptophyta > Magnoliopsida > Poales > Poaceae > Bothriochloa > Bothriochloa decipiens. Next base: position 26,234,028 of record CM041645.1, read on the forward strand.
GCCATCTCTCAGATTTTGGTCCCATTACTGGCTCTGTATAAGTGTTAGGATCCTCATTGTCCAATAACGAGATGTCACGTGGCCCTGTAGTCATCAGTAATGTGTACTTTTTAGGTGCGTGATGTGCCCGTATTGATCTTTGTGGTTGGGATTCAGCATGTTGGTCAGCAACCATCGTCGGCTCATCTTGCTGCACCTCCTCATCAGTAGAAACTAGAATATTTTCTAGTGTTTCTCGAACCTCTTCAAGTTGCACAGTGCTCCCACTAATTTCTTTGGAGAGAAACTCTTTCTCCAAAAAGACCGCATTTCAAGCAACAAACACTTTCTTATCTTGATGGTTATAGAAATAATATCCTTTGGTTTCCCTAGGCTATCCCACAAAGATACACTTATCAGATCTGGGCTCTAGCTTTGTTGGCGTCAAACGCTTAACATAGGCATCGCAACCCCAAATCTTTAAGAATGACAAACTAGGTTATTTCCCAGTCCATATCTCATATGGTGTCTTCTCCACAGATTTAGATGGTACATGGTTTGTCTCATCATTGACCTCACCATGTCCATCAAGGTTCGATTTCTCCACTCAGACACACCCATTCCATTATGGCATTCCAGGCAGAGTCAGTTGTGGAACAATTCTGTCAGTTGCTTGGGAAAGGGGTACCCTAAGCCCTCGTTTAACTAGGCGGATCCCCAAAGTCAGCAACGCAAGCCCTCCAACGACATCCCTCATTACCGCTTAGAAATCCACAAAGTAAAGCATGCTGGACTGGCCCACAAACGGGCATCGACAACCCAAAGCCACAACCTGCTCGATGGACCACCGCACGGACTAGGACTGTACTCTCGAGGGTGTGACTCGGGCGACCCCTCGAGGACGGAACCCCACCCGAGCAAACGGGCTGGCCTCGAGGACGGAACTTCGCCCGTGCGAATGGGCAGCCCTCAAGCATGGTAAAACCCTTGGCTACCTACTCCCAATATGGATCCAGGCGTATTCAATGCATTTTACCTACTCCCGCCTAACCGTATGGCCACAGTTATCGAAACAGCTACGGGTATGGTAGTAAAATCCTGCTTTTACCGCCCATACACTGGAATCCCACGGATGGTACCTCACTGCCGTGCCATACCGAGCACTGTGCCCCGTCCGGCACCCCCTAGAGACGCGTATTCCCCGCATATCCCGAGATTCAACCTTATCCGATGAGCCTCGACCCCCTCGACTCGAGCCCCTCGCCTCGACCCAAGGCCTCGACCATCGCCCCTCGACACCGTCACGCTGACCCTCGAGCGGGACTTCAACAACTTCAGTCAACACTTCAACAACTACCGACGCGATGGCAGTAGGGCTTCTGATACCGAGTACGCCTCTACAGCGACACTGACATGATCGGCATCAACGTCATATGTCACCGACCATGTGAGCCCCAAAACATGTACTCCTGTGCCCCTCCTTCGCCTATAAAAGGAGGAGCCAGGACTTTAGCTAGGGGAGAGATCCGAGAGCCTCATACGCTAAGGCTTAGATCATAGAACAACACTGTGAGACAGTGTAGAGAGCTAAGCACCCAAAATGCTCGAGCTCAATCCCATACTTCTCACACCCACTTATATTCACCCCTGTACTAGCACTTCGGTGCAAGATAACACGAACTATCCTCTTCCCACTGGACATAGGGCCTTCTTTGCCCGAACCAGGATAAATCGCTGTGTCCTTCTTGCATCACCCACCGGACTAAGGGAGCATGCAATTACGAATTTACTCATTGGTGTTGGCCCCCGGGGTTGAAACACCAACAGTTGGCACGCCAGGTAGGGGTCCTGTGTGTTACCAATGATTTCCCGCCATTCTTTCCAGATGGGCAACTCTGTTTCACCACTTCCTCGTGCTACAGTGATCTGGTTTGGGAGCCTGGAGTTCATGTCCCTTGGACAGGGCTATGACATGACCCTGCTCTCAATCAGTGACCCAAGCGGAGGTCGTAGTGTGCCCCCACGCTCAGGAAGGGGAACTCACCGGTCTCGCCACCATGCGGCTGCAACCAGGAGGCGCGATCATCGCCATCATCGCCATCAACCTGAGTCAAGATTGGTGCCCGCTGCATTCCCCTCGCTCCTGACCGGTGATGAGGAGCCCCTTGTTGGGGGATTATCTGACCTAAGTTTGGGAGCAGAGGAAGGACCGGTAGGGCTCCACGACAACCTCAACTTCACCTTTGCAATGCACTCATTGAGGGAGCTCGGTAGAGCTCCCCCGATGCGCGTAATCCCCACTACATCCAGCCTACTTCCGCACGAGCTGTTCGAGCGTTGTCGACGGTTCCCATTCGGCCTCAACAATGCCGCAAAGGCGTTCTTGACCTTGACCCATGCCAACATGAGCACGATAGGGGACCGCCCTGGTGCCCTCCTTCAAGTAATGATGGACATGGGGACGGTCATGCCGGCCTCCGTGGACTTGGGCTTCACGAGAGCACCCAGCCTCCGAAGGTACATCATCGGCACACTCCGACAGCAGCAGTAGGAGGAGTCACGGGGACAATTCCCCATCTTCTATTGCGGTGACCCTGACTCCAACTCTGACCATTGGGACCCTACCCATGAGTATCTCCACATCGATGATGACTTTGCCTCTAGTGAGGACACTGTTGATCCGATGACCGATGCGGCTGCCGCTGCGACGGGAGGGGCTCCCCCTAGAGCAGAGGTTCGACAACCAGTCACACCCCAAGAGGCATGCCCCCGTCCTAACGAGCAGGATGCACAGCTGGCACAAATTCAAGAGTTGCAGGCTAAACTCGCTGATGACCAGGAATGACTACGCCAGCTTGAACAAACCCTCGAGCAGGAGCGACCACCACCCGACGAAAGAGCCCAAGCCAGGGCCCGAGAGGTCAACCGGTAGATCAATGAGGCAGGGGCACCCAAACATCCTGTCAACCGTTACCCTCAAGCAAGCCAGAATGTTGTCGCGGCAGCTATGCTTCTTTGATATATGCCTGCGCCATCCAACTCGCAAGCTCAATGGGTACAACGCGAGATCGAGGGTCTCCTCCGAGTTGCTGCTGTTTAGCAAGATGAGAGCTCAGCCTCGAGGCGTTGAGGGGCAGCTTCTGAACCACAGGACGAGCCCTCCCGACCTAAAAGGGAGGGCTCAGTCGATCAAGAGGCGACCGCCTGAGTGAAGAAGACACCAGCCCAAGATCGTATCATCGACAACTGCACGCCGCGTGACGCGCACCTCGATATCATTGAGAACCGCAAGCGCAAACACGAGGAAGCCGAGGATCGAGGGTACAACACCCATCATGGGGGACGTTACGACAGCGATGAAGACCGACGGGCCTCGGAGCCACCGGGCCCTTGAGTTATCAGCCGGACGATCCGCAACGCCCGACTGCCTGACAAGTTTTGACCCCCCATGAGCGTCGTTAAGTACAACGACGAAACCAAACCCGAGCTCTGGCTAGCCGATTTTCGACTGGCTTGTCAAGCAGGCGGGGCACGTGATGATCGCATGATCATACGTCACCTTCCCCTGTTCCTATCTGACACCATGCGTAGGTGGCTCGAGCAGCTTCCCCCTGAACAGATTCATGACTAGGTCTACCTGGTCTGAATCTTCGAGGGGAACTTCAAGAGCACCTACGTGCATCCTAGAAACTCCTGGGAACTGCGCAACTACATGCAGAAAGTAGGGGAGTCTCTACGTGACTTCGCTTGGCGTTTCTCCAAGCTCTAAACTGAACTCCCCCATATCTCTGATCTCGACGTAATTCTAGCGTTTGTTGTGGGTATGACCTATAAGGACCTAGTTCATGAGTTAGGGCACAACCGCCCCAACACCATTGATGAGCTCATGGATGTGGTCGCCAACTACGCGGCTGGTAAGGAGGTGGTCGGAGCCTTCTTCGACGACAAAAAAGACAAGAGAAAGGCACCGGCAGTCGATACCGGGGGCTCGAACAAAGGTTCAAAAAGAACAAGAAGAAGAAGAAGAAGAATCAGCAAGGCAAGCGTGAGGTTGTAGACAATGATCTCATCGCAGCAGCCAAATGCAAAAAACCCCGAGGTCCCCCCGAAGGGGCCATCTTCGACAAGATGCCCGAGGAGCCCTGTCCTTATCACAAGGACGGGGCAAAACACAAACTCAAGGACTACCGCATGCTTCGAAAGCACTTCAAGCAACTGGGCATCAAGAAGGGTGGCGACAAGAGAGACCAGGGCGGCAATGAGGGAGACAATGGGGAAGACAAAAAATTCCCCAAAGTCTACGACTGCTACATGTTCTACGGAGGCCCCTCGACCCAGCTCGCGCCTCGACAGCACAAGAGGGAGCATCGAGAAGTCTTCTCTGTCCGAGTCACGACACCCCACTACCTCGACTGGTCCGAAGCACCCATCACGTTCGATCACGATGACCATCCAGATCACGTCCCCAACCCCGGGGCCTATCCGCTCGTCGTCGACCCAATCATCGTCAACACCCGCCTCTTGAAGGTCCTCATGGACGGCGGCAGTAGCCTAAATATAATCTACCTTGAAACCCTTGACCTCGTGGGGGTCAAGAGGTGCCGACTCCAACCCAGCACCGGGGGCTTCCATGGCATCGTACCAGGGAAGAAGGCTCTTCCCATTGGTCGCATTGACCTTCCTATCTGCTTTGGCATCCCCGCCAACCCCCTCCTCCTCTACGTCATCGTGACCACTTAGGTGGTAAGCGCGGCCATAGTGGTCGAGAGGCAAGAGGAAGGGCATGCCTTGCCAGACCTATGGCCAGTCTACTTCATCAGTGAAGTGCTTTTGGAAACCAAGATCCGCTACCCGCAAGTGCAAAAGCTGCTCTACGCCATCATCCTTATCCGTCACAAGCTCTGACATTACTTCCTCAGCCACCCGGTTACCGTGGTGTCTTCTTTCCCCTTAGGGGAGATCATCCAAAACCGGCAGGCTGCTGGAAGAATTGCTAAGTGGTCGATCGAGCTCATGGGTGAGACCATCACCTACGCACCACGGAAGGCCATCAAATCTCAGGTGCTGGCGTATTTCATCGCTGAGTGGACCGACACCCAGTTGCCAAATTCAAGCCGAGCTGTGGACGATGTACTTCGACGGGTTGCTCATGAAGACACTACCAGGCGCAGGCTTGCTCTTCATCTCACCCATCGGAGTCCACATGCGCTACGTCATCCCCATCCACTTTGCCGCTTCTAATAACATTGCGGAGTACGAGGCTCTTATCAATGGATTGCGTATTGCCCTCAAACTCGGGGTCCGATGCCTTGACGTTTGAGGTAACTCGCAACTCATCATCGACCAAGTGATGAAGGCCTCGAGCTGCCATGATGCTAAGATGGAAGCCTACTGCAATGAAGTGCGCAAACTAGAAGACAAATTCCACGGCCTTGAGCTCAATCATATTGCTCGACGCTACAATGAGGCTGTGGATGAGCTCGCAAAGATTGCATCAACTCAAAGAACTATCCCTTCGGATGTATTCTCAAGGGAACTCTTCGAGCCCTCTATCGACTTGGGCTTGAGGGCTAGCACCACACCCTCGAAACTTGACACCGCGGCCTCTACCGAGGCCCCCTCAACTAGGGCCGAGGTCATGGAGATCAAGGGGACACCTTCGGATTGGCGAGTCCCTTTCCTCGACTGCCTCATTCAAGGGAAACTCCCAGAAGACCAGACCAAGGCTCGTTGGATCGCACGATGGGCCAAGTCCTACATCATCTACGGTGATGGCAGGGAACTCTACAGGCGAAGCCCATCAGACATCCTCCAGCGCTGCATCACTATCAAAGAAGGCAGGAGGCTCCTCGAGGACAAGCAAACGCACCTCCCAACTCACGCCCTACAGATGATCCCTGTCACCTGGTCATTCATGGTCTAGGGGCTCGACATCATGGGGCCTCTCAAGAGGACCACCAAGGGGTACACGCACCTAATTGTTGCTGTCGATAAGTTTATCAAGTGGATCAAGGCCTGGCCTATCGGCAACATCCGCTCCGAGCAGGCGATCGAGTTCTTCACTGGCATCATCCATCGCTTCGTGGTCTCGAACGTCATCATCACTGATAACGGCACACAGTTCACTGGCAAGAAGTTCTTGGATTTCTGCGATCGCCATCACATCCGTGTGAACTGGTCCGCGGTTGCTCATCCTCAAACTAACGGCCAAGTCGAGCGCGCCAATGGCATCATTTTGCAGGGCCTCAAGCCGAGAATCTTCAACCGCCTTAACAAGCACGAAAGGAAATGGGCCGCGAAGCTGCCTTCGGTCCTATGGAGCTTAAGGACAACACCTAGTCGAGCCATAGGGTTCACACCATTCTTCTTGGTCTATGGGTCCGAGGCCGTCCTCCCTACTAATCTCGAGTATGGTTCCCCTCGACTAAAGGCCTACAACGAGCAAACCAATGAAGAAGCCCTCGCAAACACCGTCGACCAGCTCGAGGAGGCTCGAGACATGGAGCTGATTCACTCCACAAGGTATCAGCAGAAACTTCGATGCTACCATGACAAACACGTGCGCTCGAGGGATTTCCATGTTGGAGACCTCGTCCTATGTTGACGACAGACCAACAAGGGGTGTCACAAGCTGACTCCACCATGGGAAGGTCCATACACCGTAGCTGAGGTGCTAAAGCCCGGAATGTACAAGCTGGCAAACAACAAGGGCGAAACCTTCACCTACACATGGAACATTGAACAACTACATCATTTCTACCCCTAGGGCACCGATGCCCTTGTACATTCTGACATGTTTCGTACATTTTCGCATGGCAAATATAAGAAGTACATTCAATTATAAGTTCAAACTTATTATTATACATGCAAGAGGTAGCCTTGACCCTGTCTCGCCAGAGTCGAGCCTCCCTTAGGGGCTAACGGGGGGAACCCCCTAAGTTCCTAAAAATACGAATGATTTTTTCAAAAAATCAAGCGTCTCCTTTTGCTTCATAACTAAGTAGAAAATGCCTCGAACTCCCTCGAGGTTGATGAGGGCTATCGAGCAGAGAGCTCTCCTACGCCCCAGGGCTATGGTACCTCCACTCACTCCCCCCTTTGAGGGATACGAGCATCCGTTGAACACTTAGTTGAAAAGCAAAGGTTAGATGATCGAAGCTCGAGCGTCTCTTCTTTCCTTCGCTTCAACGCGCTTCGTGACTAAGAAGAAAACACCTCGAATTCCCTAAGGGTCGAGGGCTGTTGAGCTGGGAGCTCCTACACCTCTGGGCTATGGTACCTCCACTCGCTCCCCCCTCAAGGGATACGAGCACGTGTCGAACACTTAGTCAAAAAAGCAAAATCTAGGCGAAAGAAAATAGAGAAGACTCAAACTTGAAATATCCAAATGCATTACGATAGATGCATAGATGTTTTAAAGGCCCCCGAGGCCATACTGAATATAAGTTACAAAAACTGACTTATTTACATGGGCACCTTCGCCCAGTTTTGCCCTACAGGCCCGCTCCGCCGTCTCCGTCGCCGCCTTCCTCGACGGTGTACCCTTCATCTTCGGGGGGAGGACTTCATCCTCGAATAGCTTCACCAGCGCTTTCCCTGGCCTCTCAGCATCCCGGATTAGCCCCTGGCATCGCTCCTCGTTCTGGACATTGATCTTTGAGATGTCGGGGATGAAGCCTTGGGCAACGACGTCCATGTCAAAGATGAAGCCGGAGGAAACCACCGCCAGCGCGCGCTTCACGCCGGTATGGAGCGCCTCCCACACGTGATCCCAAAGGGTGGCATCGAGGTGGTAGAGCCAGTCGATGAGCGCGGCCCCCAGGACATCTTCTTCAGCCACCTCGATGGGCTTGACCTCCCAGGAGGTACAGAGCCTGTTGATGGCAACCCGGAACCTACCGAGAAGCACCCCCTCCGCCACGAGGCCCTCCTGTAGCACCTTGGCAGCAGCCTGAGTGGAGAGTAGCTCGGACTCAAGGCCCAAAAGACAAAACAAGAGTTAAAAAAGTCCCACGGAAAGAAAAAGGTCAAAGCCCACCAAGGAACTTACTAGCACAGCGGGTCTGGAGGGCGCTGCGGTCCTCCAGCATGGCGTCGCGCTCCTCTCGAGCCTTATCTCGCTCCTGCTAGGCCTCCTAAAAGCTCGAGTCAAATCAATCTTCTCGCACCGGAGGGTCTCGAGGGTGCCACTAGCCAAGATGATGGCTTGCTCCTTCTCTTGAAGGGTAGCCTTCATCGCCTCGAGCTTGGTGTCCAGGCTATCGGCTTGACCCTTTTGCTCCTTGACTAAGGCGGAGAGGGTGTCGTGCACCATGGAGACCTGAGCCAGATTGGCCTTGAGTGAGTGGATACGCTCCACGGAGTAGCTTGACGTGCAGGAGTGCATTGACATGCTCCTCCGTGAGTAGCTTGACGTGCTCCGCGAGTAGCTGAACTCGAGCCAGACTGGCCTCCTTCGCGAGTAGCTTGACGTGCTCTTGAGCCCGAGCGCTATCGCTTTTGGCCTCCTCCACTTCGCCCATGGCCATGTCGACCTCCTCCTTAACCCGCCGGAGCTCCTCCTTGACTCGGGCGGCTTCACATCGAGCTACCTTGGTGTCCTCCTTCGCCTGGGTGGCCTCCTCCTTGGCCCTGGCGGCCTCCTCCCTGGCCCACTTCACCTCCTCCTCGACCTCGGCCACCCTGCTCTGTGCAGAATGACCGGCCTCGAGTTGGCGAAGCACTTCCTCCCGGCTGTTATGCGTTTCATGGAGGAAGTATGACTTAGAGTGGGAATGCCTCCGCAAGTCTTGGAAACAGGAAATCGAGGGTTAAGGCGATCCATACAGGAAAAGCCAAAAATCATATGTGATCCAAACAAGGACTTACCATGAGACTCTAGATGAGATCCCCAATGAGCTCGACACCCAGCTTGAGGAAATGCTGTAGCCACGCCCGGGACTGCTCCATGCCCTCCCAATGCTCGACCTCCGTCGGGTCATCCATCTTGATCCTGGGAGCGCTAGAGTCGCTGAGCTCTTGGAGCAAGACACGCTCCGTGCCCCAATGAGCAAGACAGGAGCATCTTGACCTTGGTCCATGCCAAGGACTCGATCTCCTCCGCCACGTCGCGTGGGGCACCATAGTGCTCCGCTAACTCAGCCGAGGTGGGGAACTCTGACGTGGCACTGGTGCCTCCCAGCCTAGGGCCAGACGTCAACCTCCTCCTCAACGGGCTAGGAGCCCCCAACACGATGGCAGCCGTCGTCTCCTCCGACCGAGCCTACGGACCAAAAATCGCTGGCTCCTCTGATGGCGCAGCTGACGGCTGCGGTGGCTGGCTCGACGCTGGCTCAGGCACCTCTGAGGTGGCAGAAGGGACGAGGTCGTCGCTTCCTCCAACGCCATGTCCTGTGGCACCAGCAGGTCCACCATCGACACATCTGCCGGCAGGCTTGGTGCCGAGGTCTCCTCCTCGAGCTGCGTCGAGGGTTTCAGCGCCGCTTCTTGTAGCAGCTCATCGAGGGTGATCACGGACACCCACTGTTTTAGGATTCCCAATACCTCCCCCGCTTTCGATGGTTGGGGCAGCTCCTGCACCGGCAAGACCGGCAACGTCCGTTCCCCCTGCGGCGTCTATTGCTCCTGCTGATGTGGGGGTCGGCCCCCGGTCAGCTCCACCTCCTCCTGCCGCTCCTACGGCTCCCTCTTCTCCTCCTTCTACGTCTGTGATAGCTCCTCTTCCTGCAGGGCCTCTTGCTCCTGCTTTCACTGGCTCTCCAGCTTGTGTAGCCCTGCCGGCCACGGCTTCCGCTCCCCTGTCGAGCAGGGAGGTGCGACGACCTCCTCACCCTCGATGGCCTCCTCACCCTCGAGGTCGATGGGGGCTACCTCCATTCCTGGCTCGTGGCCCTCGAGGACTCCTGCCTCGAGCATGGAAATAGAATCCTCGGGTTGGCCTAGGTCAGGAGCTTCCTACGTCGGGACTCCGCTCCCTGGTGCCAGGCTGAGCTCGGGGACCACGGACATCGACATCGAGGAGGCGCTCCTTCCCTCCTGCGTCTTCCCCTGCTAGGAGTCGCCGCCCGTCGTGGTCCCCGAGTCGCTCGACCCTGCAGCAAGTGCAGAACCCGTCAGCCTACCACGAACCATAGCCCTGAGGGCTAAGGATAGCCACTTCGCCTCCCATGGTGCCAAGGGCCTTGACGTCGCACCTGTGACCAGGGCCTTCGTCTTCGTGGCCACATCCACCTTGAGCCGCTTAGCCGGACAGGAAGCAGGATAGTAGAGAACTTAATGAACCGCAGAATGGGGAAGCAGAGAGAAGAGACTTAAATCGACAACACTTACCCAAAGGGGATAGAGGCCTTTTGGGTCCCCCTCGAGTCACCAGCAGATCTGGAGGCCCCACCTGAAGCCGAGCTCTTCCGAGGGCTAAGGCTATTGGGGGCTATCGGTGGGGTTGCCGTGCCTCCTTACTCCGACGGGGTCTCCTGGGCTCCGCTCTGCTCTGCCCGCACCGATGACTAGGACTGGGTTTCCTAGGTTGAAGTAGGCGGGGTTCCGTCGCGAGTACTACGGGAGGAAGGTGAACCCCCAAGTCGAGGGGTCGGCTAACCTTTTCCCTCGCTGGTGCTCCGAGGCTGACGTCGCCGGCTGAGGGGCACGCTGCTCCGGCGCATCCTCCTGTACCGGAAGATGGTCAGTACGGGAGGGACCAGACAGAAGGGGCTCGAGACGCCCTGCCACCTGTTTGACATCATTGTCATCATCATCATCATCATCTTCGTCTCCCTCATCCTCTGAGGTAGACTCCTCCTCCGGGAGCCCATCACGCCTCTGCTCTGCACGGCGCTTCTCGCGCTTTTCGCCCTCCCGGAGCTTCTTGTCCTTTTTCTTCTTCTCTTCATCCTTGCGCTTCTTTTCTTGCTGGGCGGTGAAGTGTCTCACCTAACGGTCAGGAGCATCCTTCCTCAACAGGGGCCTCGATCTTTGGTAGTCGGTTCCCCCTGCACGAAAACACTCAGCTATAAGGACAAGGGTAAGGAAAAAAGGGACGAAATGTAAACACGAAAGGCATGGGTCGAGGCACTCACCAGGTCAAGGTACCCCTCCTCCGGCTGCATGGGGAGGCGGTTAACGTCCTCTGCCCTGAATGAAACCGCCACCATCCCCTTCACCCGCGCTATGATCTCGCAGTGGACATCCCCTCGATGGACATATGGCACATCTCGAGCACCTCGGGCGCAACCACAGGAAGTATCTCGTCTAACCGTAGCGGGTGCTCCATCAAGGGGAGCACCCGTCGATGGTGGAAGGCCGATACCACCACACCCGCCGTTAGGCCCGCCTCTCGAAGGGTCTTCATAGTGGCGACAATGGGTCGAAGTCGAGGTTGGAGATCCCCCGTCACACCGTGCGGCCAGTTGAATGGCGCTCGATGTTGAGCCGCCCGGTGTACGGCGGGAAGTAGCCTCCGTCATTGTGGAGGTAGAACCATTGCTCATCCCACCGAGAGTGGTTGGAGATCAACCTAGTGGGGATGTACTCATGTGGCACCTCTGACTTGCCTGTCTTCAACACAAAGTTGAGGCAGCCCGCTCTAACAATCCACCTCACGCCTGACCCCACCGAAGAGGTGAACCACTCCCCTTTGTAGAGATGGAGCCACAGCTCCCAAGTAGACGGCCGCGAAGATGGTGGCGTTGGAGATGGTGTTGGGGGAGAAGTGTTGGAGCTCGACGCCGTAAAAGTTCATCAGCCCCGCATGAACTCGCTCGGGGGCGCTCTGAGCCTGTGCCGGTGGTACTTGAGGAAGCTCACCACGTATCCCTCTGACGGGTTTGGCTCGGGGTGGCTCTTCGATGGCACGATCCACTCCGATCAAGTCAAATCGATGATGGGGCGCAGGAGTCCTTCCCTCACCAACTCTTTTAGCCTCTGTCGCTCACAGTCGACGGGCACCAAGGTTCAGGAGGCTGGAAGATGGGGCCATAGCAGCAGTAGCGGCATGGATCTGTTCGATGGGTGCGGCGGCGGCGGCGACGATGCGGATCTCCTCGGCGGACGGGCGACCGGGAAGGTTCCCAATCATGATTTCTTGCTCTAAGTTCCCACCCTCACGCGTAGGAAAGCAGGGACTCAGGAGCACTAGCAGCGGTGAAGGCAATGCGGCAAAGGTAGGGGCAAACAGCACCGGTCCCCTCTGGTCTTATACCCAGGAAGATCAACAGGCGGAAGCCGATGGAAGAAAAAGGTACCTCCCCGCAGTTAATGCGTTTATCTAACCGTTCCCCCTCGATTCTTGGCCGGATACATGTGTCACGCCTCAGGCAATTAGCCGTTGCCCAGGCCTGCCACGATCTCCACCACCGCACCATTTAACCTTCCTCCTCAAAAGATGCGTCCAATGGTAAGAAAAACAAACATTACCTATCGACGGATTCCTCTAGGAGAAGGTAAAAAGGGCCCCGGCCCCACAACAAGTCTCGAGGGAGCAAAGGCTGGCCCTCGACCAGGGTTCGACAGCCACCCTCGAGCACCCGAGTCAGGGGTGACCAAGGGGGAGCCAACACGAGGCCCCGCTCGAGAACGAACACTCGAGACCCCTTTGGACACATCCAAGGTGAAATGCTAGGACTTTTATGGAATCCCCGCGAAGGGAGGCATCGAGCCGCCGAGACCTATCAAATGGAATTGATATCCATAGGTCCATGCATTTTGCTTTAATGAGGCCGCCTTCGGGCCTCCTGCCGACCTCTATCGAACGAGGAACGGGCTCTCACTTGGGTTCTCCCATTACCAGCTCACTGAGAACTTCGTGGCTTGCCCTATCGAGGGTAGTCCGACGCTTCTCTCCTCATGTCCGATCGAAAGGACTCGTGAGATGAACGCCGAGGCCGGCAACGCCCCAGCCGCACGAGGCTTGGAAGCTCAATCGTGCCCGGCACCCCTCGACGAAAGAGGGTCAAAAATCCCCCGGGGCTCGACGTTCCTACGTACACCTCGGCAACGCGCCACAACTCTAGTTCAGGTCCGCACCTGACTGGACGAGCATCCCCTGGCTGAAGGCAAACAAAGCCCTCGAAGGAGTCCTGCGACTCCTCCGAGGCCTTGGGGGCTACCCACGCGGGGAACGCTCACGCGCCCCCCATGGAAAAATCTGAGCCATACTTCGCTCCCGGTTCCTGACCCCCTGCCCAAGTGCCAGCACTCGTGCAGAGGACCGGGGGCTACTGTTAGTTGCCTGGGAAAGGGGTACCCTAAGCCCTCGTTTAACTGGGCGGATCCCCGAAGTAAGCAATGCAAGCCCTCTAATGACATCCCTCATTACCGCTCAGAAATCCACAAACTAAAGCCTGCTGGACCAGCCCACGAATGGGCGTCAACAACCCAAAGCCACAACCTGGTCGACGGACCACCGCACGGAGCGGGACTGTACTCTTGAGGGTGCGACTCGGGCGACCCCTTGAGGACGGAACCCCGCCCGGGTGAACGGGCCAGCCTCGAGGACGGAACTTCACCTGTGCGAATGGGCAGCCCTCAAGCATGGTCAAACCCTCGGCTACCTACTCCCAGTATGGATCTAGGCGCATTCAAAGCATTTTACCTGCTCTCGCCTAACCGTATGGCCACAGTTATCGAAATAGCTGTGGGTATCATAGTCAAATGCTGCTTTTACCACCCATACCCTAGAATCCTGTGGATCGTACCTCACTGTCGTGCCATACCGAACATTGTGCCCCATCCGGCACCCCCTCGAGACGCGTATTCCCCGCATATCCTGAGATTCAACCTTATCCGATGAGCCTCGACCCCCTCGACTCGAGCCCCTCGCCTCGACCCAAGGCCTCGACCGTCGCCCCTCGACACCATCATGCCGACCCTCGAGAGGGACTTCAACAACTTCGGTCAACACTTCAACAACTATCGACGTGACGGCCGTAGGGCTTCCCATACCGATGTACGCCTCTACAGCGGCACCGACATGATCGACATCAACATCATATGTCATCGACCACGTGAGCCCCAAAACATGTACTCCTGTGCCCCTCCTTCGCCTATGAAAGGAGGAGCCAGGACTTTAGCTAGGGGAGAGATCCGAGAGCCTCATGTGCTAAGTCTTAGATCACAGAACAACACTGTGAGACAGTGTAGAGAGCTAAGCACCCAAAATGCTCGAGCTCAATCCCATACTTCTCACACCCGCTTGTATTCACCCCTGTACTAGTGCTTTGGTGCAAGATAACACGAACTATCCTCCCCCCTGCTGGACGTAGGGCCTTCTTTACCCGAACCAGGATAAATCATTGTGTCCTTCTTGCTTCACCCACCGGATTAAGGGAGCACGCAATTACGAATTTACTCGTTGGTGTTGGCCCCCGGGGTCGAAACACCAACAAATTCCATGATTCTTTAGATGATCATTAAATTCATGGCTCAAATATTGTGGCAGAACCTCCTAAATCATATGGCCCACACGCATGATTACTGTCTAAACAGACTCCAAATAACCATGACTGTGTTCCATACGACTTAAAAAGTCTGTCGGGTAAATCCCGAATCATCCACGATTCTCCGAGCAGGATCAATCGTTATAGAGAGACATTGCAGTATCACAACAGTTTGATATAAATAATATACCACGGAGTAAAATAGCGAAAGACTTACAATAACATAAGTTTACAAACTTTTGAGTTTCAAATATTTACAACCATAAGTTGAGATTGTACAGACCATAATAGTAGTGGGGTAGCAGTAAATAACTTTATTACAATACTAAATGATAAGCTCTGCCCAAGAGCTAAACATCTTACTCGTTGTCACTTTCCTCGACGACTATCATGCAGCAGGACGCAAAGCACTCCTGCCCAAGAGGCTCACCTGCAACAAGGGTTCAACAAACCTTGAGTACAAAAGTACTCAACAAGACTGACCCGACGAAAAAGAAGGGTGGAGACTCAAGAAATGCAGGCTAGAGGGACAAGGTAAGGCTTGTAAGAGATGAGAAATTTTGTGGAAAGGCTTAACAAAAAGTAAAGTTTGCTTGGACTAGCTCCAATTATCAACCAACTTCATTATTAAACCTTAATCTTTGTTCAAGTTGTTACTACGATGATAAACACCAATCAAGTCTTCTTCTCCGAGAAGCAACGGTGATTCGAATCCATTTTCATACCCAGCTGGGACCTAGGTCACTGGAATACCGAAGACTTTAACTCCGATGCACCCCATATGAACCGATATATCGGGATAACAACCGCAGCCATATATCACCACATGATACACGTGAGCTCTGCGGCCCAGCGTACCGAGATACGTGGGAACTTAAACCCCACAATAAAACACACTATGACATATGTGGGATCTCTAGCCCCACTATAAGTCACTCCATGACATACACGGCTCCAACCATCCGTATATGACATACATGTGGATTTCTAAATTCTCGATATCACCAGTTCACCAACGGACGGGACCTAGGGCATCAACAGACGAAAACAGTACAGAGGGACTCCATTCCCAGTGCAAGTTAGCCGTCCGGACTCGATTTATTAACTATTTTCAAGATTCCAACAAAGAAAACCAATATCATCTTTTTCATTCTTTTGCCTTTGAACACTTAACTAATTAAGTAGGGCTAAGCGTTACTACATATCTTCCAAAGCAGGTAACAAGGAATAAGGAAATAAGACAGGTAATGCAATTGGTGGGTTTTCACTCAACTCCTACTACTTAATGCAACATATCATAGCTGAAGCGATAAAATTGTTATAAATAGAATAGGGTTTGAATGCATCCGACGCTTGCCTTGGTATTCGAGGTAGACGGTCTCGAACTCTGGATCAACTCCCGATTCCTAAATCTGCTCGTCCTTGGGATCTGGAGCGACAACGTTAACTTTCCGTTAACGGAAACTATTCGATAATTAATATGCTTTAACATGATGGAATAGTAAACATGATGCGCGATGGATGCATGATCAGATTAAGGGATTAAGTACAACTTTTCTTCACGATAAAGTTGCAAGCCAACAAAACTTCGCTTATAAAACTCATTAGGGTTAACTACGCCATTTAAGGAATTAATTAAACACATTAAATAACGTTAATTAAGCCTAATGACATGATTAAGGTAAGCGTAAATAATTAATTAAAGTGTCAAAGGTCATTAAGGTTAATGACCCAAGGTCATCAATCAATCCCAAAGTCAAACAAATCCTATAATGATTAAACTTAATTAAAGGGGTTAATTAATTATTTAAAGGCATTAAATAAAGGCACAGAATTAAAGTTATCAAATTAAGCCCAAAATTTTATTTTGAAAAGCTCTTAGCCCAATTAGATGGCAAAACAAATTTCAGAATTAAAAGCCAATTAGTTTATTTATTAAAAATCATTGAAAGTCCATTTTTCAATTAAAAGGGCTAATTTTAACATATGCAAAAAGTTCTCAAATTTGGCATTTCATATTTTTCCTAGGTAGATGACATCATAAAGAACACACACAAAAATTTTTAGAATGTTTGGAGCTATATATGAATTACTATGATTTTTCAAAGAAAATAGCATTTAAATCATTTTTTGAAAATAGAAAAAGAAAATCGGCACAGTACTCCCGCGCTGACCGACGATCCGCCGGAGGTTGACCGGCGATTACTCGCCATCGGCGAGGTCTCCAGCGACCGGACTTGGACCACTGGGCCCAGCTCGACACGGCGAGTCGATGGAGGTAGCTAACGGCGCGGCGGGGCGACGGCGGCACCCACGCCGGCGGCCATGGCAGCGCGGCGGAGCTAGGGCGCGGCGGCGAAGCTCACCGAAGCTATTTCCGGCGACGGTGACTACACGGACACACGCAGGGCACTCAGACGATTTCATTTGGCAACAAAATAAAGCCAAACTAGAACCCCAGCCCCGACGGCTACGTGCGCGGCGGCGCTGGCAACACTGCGCCGGCGGCGAGCTACGGTGGTCGGCGGTTATGACACGGGAATGATGAAATTGATAGCGCAAACAGCTGCAGGAGCTCACCCCGGTGCTGATGCGCACGTTAATGAGGGCCCGGAGTGCTTGAATCGAGCTGTGGTCGGCGGTGGTGATGGCGGCGGCGGCGCTCCGATGGCAAGGTCGGCGTCATCGGCGTTCCTGTGGACCATCAAGCCAGCCAAGGTACGCATAAGAGGCAAGATAGCATGGAGAACACGACAGGATGGTTAAAGAGAATATATTTTCAACCTCGCCGATGGTCGACGGCGAAAACGCTCGCGGCGGCTCGGCGACCGGCCGTGGAGAAGACGACGGCGCGCGGGCAGCTCGGGCGAGGAGAGTAAGCACGAACTAGCTCAAATTGACCATGAGGATGTGGTAGAGTTATTGGCAAGAGCAATCGGGCAGTGGTGAAGCATCGGCGGCGAATTCGAGCGGCGGAGCGAAGTCGTCGGCAACGGCGGCAGGAAGAAGAAAGAAGAAAAACGGCAGCGCCCGACGGGTATTTATAGGCCAAGGGTGACGCACGGACGGGCGACACGACGACGGTGAAGTTTTGGGTGTCCCGGAGTGCGCTGGTAGCCGAGCAGGTGCGGCGGTGGACGGCGGCGCGCGTTGAGAAGCCGGCGATGGCGGCCGACATTAGGTTTCGGTACTGTTCGCAGAAATTACAGAAATGCCATTCGTTTCAAAATACAAATTACTCCAAAATTTATATAAGAAGTTGAAAATCTCCAAAAATATCATTTGCATAACTTTTCAAGAGCTACACTTTTCCTTTAACTGGCATCCTCAAATTCTGTTTGGCTTTTAAAATTTGAATTCAGATTTTAAAAGGGAATAAAACCCTAGAAACAAACATTTGAAATTACTTTTGATTTTTAAATAAAACTTGAAAATATTCAAAACTATGAAATGTTTAACTTTCCAAACCAATCCGTTTTCATATACAAAATTTTCCGAAATTATGCATAATTTTTGAATTATTGTTTTAAAATCAAAAAGGGTCAAATGTTGAAAAACTGTATCTTCAAATTCATTTGAAATTTCTTTTGGAAATTTGAAAAACTTTATATACCAACTTTGTAGCTCTTTTCAAGATCTACAAACTATCTTTTTAGAGTATCTCCAAATTCTTTATAGATTTTGAATTGGAGAAAAGGGGGTAAAATAAGGTTTAAGAATAAAGGGTTTTTGAAATAGAATTTAAACTCAATTTGGTTTCTAACTTAATTGGTTGGTTATTAGTGATCACAAACATCATCCAAGGACATTTTTAGGTCATTGACCCAATGACACCCTTGGTTGACCAAGTTGACTTTTGAAAAACCTTTTATAGCATTTTGAATTTGAATTTAAATTTGAATTGCCAGACTTAGAAATAAGCTTTGGAATCCAAATTCAATTTCAAATATGAAAATCATTTTTAGGGTTGGACTTAGACTTATACACTATGCTTGACACTAATGTAAACACGGTTTACACCTCAAGTACATAGAATATAAACTGAGCATTTGCGATGACATTCAAAAATAGGGTTTTATTATTTCGTGTGACAAAACTTTCCAGAAACCCAATCAACCTATGAAATGTAAACTTGTTTTAGTTAATGCACATTAAAATTGACTTAAACATGAATGCTTTGTAGTGCATATGATGACATGGCATATTTTAGTTAATATAACACCAGAGGTGTTACAAATATTCCCCACCATGATCTGATCGCAGGAATTTAATTGTCTTGCCTGTATGATTTTGCATTTTATTTTGGAACTCTCTGAACTTTTCAAATGATTCTGCCTTGTTCCTCATAAAATAGATATAGGCATATCCATTCAAGTCATCGGCAAAGGTTATAAAGTACTAAAATCCACTTCTCGTGGTTGAGTTCATCGGGTCGCATACATTTGTATGTACTAGGCCTAACAACTCACTTGATCTCTTACTTTGTCCAACAAAAGGAGCTTTAGTCATTTTTCCATGTAGGCACAACTCGCATGTCTCAATTGATTCATAATCAAATGAGTCGAGAAGACCATCCTTATGGAGCCTCTATATGTGTTTCTTGCCTATATGGCCTAAGTGACAATAACACAAGTAAGTAGGATTAAAATCATGTTTGTGAACTCTCTTAGCATTAACATTATTGATTTCATCTTCCTCAAGAGTAAGAACATAATGCCCATTCACAATAGGACATCTTCCATAGTACATGCCATTCATTAAAATAGAACAGCACTTGTTCTTTATTACAATTCAAAACCATCATCCTCTAAACATGAGGTGGAAATAATGTTCTTATTCAACCCAGGAACAAAATAACAATTATTAAGTTCTAGCAATGATCTAGAAGGTAGCAACAAGGAATAAGTGTCGATGGCTAACACAGCAACCTTTGCTCCATTCCCGACATGCAAATTCATGTCATCTCTTGCAAAGCGCCTAATTATTTTCAGCCCCTGTAATGATTTGCAAGTGTGAATCATTGCACCAGTATCAAATACCCATGCATCATTAGAACGTATTGCAAGATTAATTTCAATAACATTAATACCTTCAGTGTAGGTCGCACCTCCATTCTTTTTCTTCTCTTCCAGATACTTCTTGCAATTCCATAACCAATATCTTTTCACACTATAGGGGAAACAAACATCATCAGAGGGGGGCCACTAGCCTTTTTATTATTTTCCTTGGCCTTAGGTGCCTGCTTAGAAGTCTGACTTTCAGCAAGTTTCTCATCCTTGGCTGGGCTCTTATGCTTCTTACTTTTCTAAACTATCATCGCATGACCAAGAGCCTTCTTAGGGCTCACCTCTACCGTCTTTAGCATCACATGCAACTCATTCAGCATGTTATTTAAGCCATTCATGTGATAGTTGATAATAAATGGCTCAAAGCTAGCTGGTAAAGACTACAGTATCACATCGATAGCGAGATCATCATCGAGGGGAAAACCCAGTCTCTACAAGCTCTCAATAGAACCAATCATCTTGATTACATGAGGGCTGACCGGAGCACCTTCAGCAAGCTTGGTACCAAATAAGGCCTTCAAGGTGTTAAACCTGTCTACTCTTGCTTGGTCCTCAAACATGCGACACAACCCCATGGTCATATCGTGTAGGTTGGTGCTCTCATATTGCTTCTTCAACTCAGAGTTCATGCAAGCAAGCATCAGGCACTGCACATCCACAACATTATATGTGTGCTTCACATAAGCACGATAGACACTAGTGTTTAGCGTGACATTTTGAGGCTCATCCGGGTAAGGCGTATCAAGAATGTACTCTTTCTTTTCATGCTTGAGAGTTCTGGTTCCAATCAACAAAATTTGTTCTATTTAGCTTATCTTTGTCTAGGATTGATTGCAAATTGAAACCAAATTGCTCGATATTTTCTACAAGAACAGAGATATGCAACGGTTAGTTTTACTTTCATTGAAACATTTTTAATAACAGAAACCCCACTATGTTTTGTGAATGTCCCCCGACATTGCACAGTGGGACAAGACCCCATCCTCTCTATGAAACTAGTGAGCTTTGGCATCACCTCTAGCATCATAGTGAACTGGGTAGGCAACACTTGCCAATCGGATACAATGCGACTCGTTCATTGGTTGACATCATATGTCTCGGCTCCCAACGCTATGCCCCGAAACTCAAGTTCGACTTGATAGTTTCGTCAAGTAAACCAACACTATGCTGTGGTGTCCGACACCACCCAATGGATCAATGTAGAGGATGACGCCCTGCTTTGGCAGAACCATCACCTACTAACAAGACCATAAAGGTGCAGCTGTTGGAAGGGCATAAAACTTAGTTTTTATGAGGGAATATTTATTATTCATCACAGATACAAATATAAACATCACAAATAATCAAATTATTCTGATAGTATAGCCTTTCTTCGTCCAACGAAAATCAGCTTTTCCAGATGACCGCCAGCAACGGGTAATGATGCCAACGCCTTCTTCCGGACGGTGTGCTCGTCGAGTCAGCTTGCCTCATATCGATGGATTACAAAATTTAAATCGCCTATTACATGCTAATAGCAAAATAAATTATAAATTACATCACATAGTCACTCCATAGGGCGGCACGCAGGCCGAATTTAATAAAAGGACAGCCTCAACCCAGCTGTAATAAATAGTGACATGCAGGCCGCAACAAATATTACACAGATCATCACATATGATTTTGAGGCCATACCATCACATCATTCTCTGCAAAAACGAGTTGGACGTTTCCATGAACAATGTTACTAGTAAATTTTCTGGTATTTTTTTAAAAAACATAATTGCCTCTATCAACTGATGATGGATAGAATAGATTTTTCACATGCTATTAACAATTAATAGGCATGGCGTTCTAGCTGGTACAACCATACATGTTGTGTATCAATTTGTTTCGCCACACAAATTCACAACCTTGTGGTCAGCCGTGCGATGCTCGCACGCCATCGTCTAGATGGCCGGTTAGCCCGTCACGTAATGAGGTTGCAAAAACAGAGTAAACCAATTTTATACACAAATAATGCTATCGATTAAAATGATCTGTTGCACAGCCAACCATGTTAAAATAAATCTAGATAAAAAACAATGCAAGCCAGGCTCCGATACCACTATTGGGTTATGTAGATGGCTACTCGCTACGACACAATTAATAACTGCATAAATAACCAGGATGACTTGCAAGGAGATGATCATAGATTATAACTACCCTATGGTGCCGCAGCGGAAGACTTGGCGGAACACGCGTAATCAATGTAGTCAACATCGAGAAAGTAGTCGTAAGGTACGATGAAGTGTGCAACGTAGTAGCACCTCTATGAATGTCCACATGTACGGAAAGGAGAACAGTGATGATGAAGCATGCTAGCGCTTGCCGGTGCACGAGGACAACAGCAGATCAAACGCCACCACAATAGTCTTTGTAGCAGCTTCTCTTTCACGTGATCAGAGGCAGCAGCCTCCTATTCATGAGAGCAGAGTTGGCGGTGGCCTTCTGAAGTGTGTTAGGTTTAACTGGATTTTTTAGTCCCTTGGTTGGTGATTAGCTATTCATATTGCTAATGTGGTTCACCGTTTGGGCCATATGGACTGCATGGCCCATATAGTCTTGGGCATATAACCAACACTGCACAGAAACGCGATGGAGCTATGCGGCCAGCACAAGGACTTTGTGGGAGGTGAGTGAACCGATGAGCCCTAGCCGGAGCGTGGTGGAAGCCACCATATAATCGGGAAACAAACCTATTTTACTCCCATATAATTTATTTAGTTAGACCTCTAAATATTTTCTTCCTCTTTTTCATATTTCTTGCTAGCTTAAGATAAAAAAGTGGAATTGAATCTCTTCAGTGCGCATAAGATGTAAAAAAAGTTTAGAGGATTAGATCGAAAGACAGAGAGAGATTTGTAATCAAATAACTCTCGAAATGGTAATTTAGGGGGTGAGTTTAAGAAATATTAGAGATATGAAACTGCTTTGTTTGTGTAGCAAAATTCTTTCATTTCCTTCTCCGTCAGTTTAGTAGTCAATAAGTCATTTGGCAAAGGTCCTAGTTGACAAAGACACATGGATCCCAACAAAGCTAAGTTAGCGCTCAAGGTTTGTTCTTTTGGTCATCTCACTATTTTATTGTTGGTCCTATATGTTGATTCTTTGACCACGTGTTTTCAATTTGTTTCTTTCACCCATGGGATTGTTGGGGAGGCCATAATAGGTATAACCCCAAAACCATAGGAAATTATAGGTCGCCGTATAACTAGCTAGTTGGAGGAAACATGTTTAAACACAGTGCTTTGGAATTGCAATTAGATCTATCTCAACAAAAATGGTTGTGTTTGGTTGGATTTTCTTTTCTAGGGCCCACTTTAGTTTTTGGTAGTACATCCACATGCGGTGAGGCCTAGCTTCGAGGTGCATCCTTCCACCCATGGCCTGGCTAGCAAAGAACACAGAGGTTGGTCGTTGCACATTCCACCTAGCTAGAAAGCTCCATGCTTGAGCTCTAGATAGCTGCTAGCCATTGCCTACTTTCACCCCTAGCCTGGCTTTTCTCTAGAGAACCTCACTGAAGGCCTTCGAGTCATCTTCTGATGAAAGGCCTGTTATAAACAAGAAAGTGTCCCAAGTTGTTGGGAACATGTGAAGGGGATGATAACTCATATTAGTATAGTCTATAATCTTTAGTGTCAACCCCATTGAGCACTTGAGTGATCATGTATATATTTCCCCTCTAATTATATCATCATTGATATTTTGATCCATAAATCTGGTAGGAAGTTTCCTTACATGAGAATAACTCTTGAAATGGTGGACAACTGAGACACATGATTTGGCTTTCCAACACAAAAAACTGAACCCTGTAGTCACGACATTAAGTATCATCTGGTTATCAACTATGCATAGTACAATTAACCTTACCCTTTCTATCGACATATCAAAAAAACTAATGCAACTAAATTTACTAAAAAATCTTAAACACTTGAAATTTGTGTCTTATGGACCATTGAATGGTGAAATTGTTCAATGAAAAATTAATCTTAGCAAACCTAAAAATTAACTTGGGAGATGACTACTAAATGTAAATTGCAAGGGCAGTCAAGGATCTATACATGCATTCCTACTAAACTCTGACACCATATATGGGCCTAACCATCCAAAATATGGTGATGTACCACATCGACAGATTCTATCACCACATTTTATTAAAAACTCCTATTGACTTGCAAGAAATTTTACATGAGATCTATGTCATTGGAAATCTTGTTTCCTTAACTTTTTGTGCACAATTAGACCATTGAAAAGAAATTCATGTGGCATTTGAACGATGATTTTAGCATGAATTTCTGTAGCTAGAATCTAATGTTGATTCGAACGTAATATGGATTAGCCTTCTATTTGGATTGACACCCACACTGATCTTCTTTCCTTGGATGTCTAGGGTTTAGGGTAAGGAGAAGGTGGAGAAGAGGCGGCAGCGCGCAGCTTGGGGCAGGGAGAAGGCGACTAGGGTTTTAGAGAGAGAGGAGAGGCATAGGAGAAGAAGAGAGGAGAGGAATAAAGCCTTTCGTCTATTTCTTTCTTGGTTGCAATGACTACATGCCACTAGTGTTTATAGTCCTAGCAAGATATGACCCCTAAGCAAACTCTAACTTGACTACTAAGAAAATTCTAGGAGATCCTTATAAGATTGGATTCTCTTTTCCAACTAAAAAACTCCAATTCCATAAATAACTGACTCTTTCTTAATCTACTTGGACTCCATATGGTAATCAGATAGAGATGACGATGGTAGAGGTGGTGGCCCACCTAGGCACGCGGCGCTCTTGGGCTCTTGACTATTTATTTCACTAAGGTTTGTAGGCCCCATTGGGTGTGTGACAAAAATCCCCCTTCTCCGCTTGACGCGTCCTCCTCTCAAAATTGGGCTAGGAAGCCTATTGTTCCATGGCACTTCCTTGGTTTGGAGAGGATATGCTCCCACCATGTGTCATTAGTTGGTTCGTTGTTGATGTTGGTGGCGATGAACATGAAGCAGGAGTGGCGATGGTCAAAGTACCCAAAGACATAGAAGTTTAAGGTTTCAGCAATAATGTCGGTGTTGAGTTTGTGGAGGCCAAAGTCATGGAGTATGTTGGCCATGTTTGGAAGGATACAGGCTAGAAGTCGGGCGTAGATTGTAGGGGTAGAGTGTGAGGGCAATGTTGTCATCAAGTCTAGCATGGTGCCCAATATGAAGCAGCGCATGTGAAACTTGCTTAGTGGTAGGTGAAGTAGGTCGCTGTAGGATCAAACTATGATCTAGACTTTGTTGACGTGAAGGATTTGTTATTGCAAGTTCTTGATCCCTAGTGGTGGTGTCGTGGAGATGAGAGTCGGGGTCTCTATCTCCTGAGGGTGGTGCTAAGTAGCAGCTGTTTGGAACACATCTTCAGTGTTGTTGATGAAGAGGCATACTTGGTGAAACTTGTAGTTGAAGCTAGTGTAAAGTACGTATTTAGTAAAGGTGTCAATGTAGGTATGTGTGGCTCTCGCGATGACAAATATGTGGATGATGGTGCCTAATATTGCTCTTGCAAGGTACATCAAGTGATAGTTGTGATCGGCGAACTGTAATGTACCTAACATCACGAGGAAATTGTTGTTGACATCATCATTGTTGTAGCTATGGATGGCTATGATGTCGAAGAGATGATTGGACATGTTGGCGCAGGTGGGGTGGTAGTTTTAGTTGAAGTATAGCACCAATTGGTGGTGCTCTACCATCTCTTTGGCAGTAAGGTGCTTGAAAGGGTGCGGTGGTGTAGCAGGTGGTGGTGTTGTTGTATCCAAAGGAATTTGGTGCTCATGGAGTGGTAGTAGGGGCTCTTGCGGTATTAGTAGCTAGATGGATAGCCAAGGGGGCATGCGGACTTCCTGTGTTGGTTGCATGGGTGCCGGGCTGATTGGAGGCTCCCATGCCACATTAAGAAATGGTTTTATAGGAACCTATGGTGCTGCATCTGGAGGCCCCGTGGGATCTGCTATCTAAGGAGGCTGCAAGAACCATAGTTGTGATATAGGTGTTACCTCTAGTCATGGTTGGGTGATCGTGCGGATGTCAAGGCTCTCCTTAGAATTTGAATCATCCTTGTTGCACCGAGCGTTGGGCGCTTTGACAGTGATGAACAAGGGACACTCATTGTCGTTGATCTAATCTAGGCACAATGTCAAGTGTAGTTGCATTACTCGTGGTCGCACAAACAAGATGGGTGATGCCTCCCTGACAATCTTTGGGAGGGAATCCTTCATTGTGGTGTTGAAGAAGGGTTTATCGGTGGTGATCTGGACTTGCTATGTCTCTACATCAAGGTTGTCGATGGAAATGTCTAAATCCAATCTCGCATGGATCGTAATGATTGTCATTGTCATGGCTGGTGTAGTTGATGTCGATGTGGTCTTGGCTGCCTTGAGTGAGGGCTGGCACCCCAGCCCTAGGGTTAGCACCAGCTATGTCTTCTTTAGCAGCTCCTGCAATCTGGTGGTGAGGACGTTGACCTGCTACCAAATCTCCAAGCTAGGAAGGGCGCTAGGTGCCTCTCATACTGGCTTGGCCTCCTTCGTGGGCTCTTCTTTGCAGAAGATTGTCAAGCTTGGCGGCGATCTCTGCCATGAATAGTGTCATGGAGGAGCTAGCTTGCTGCTTGAGGAGGTTCCAGCCTTCTTTCTCCATGGCTTGTTGGAGGCAATCTCCATCTCACACTCCCACTGTTTGTCAGCATCTGTGGTGGCACCTCCCTTTTCCATGTTGGCGAGGCAGTTGTCAACATCAATTATGTGCGTAGATGGATACATCTTCCATCTTAGATAAGATGGATTTGTTGATTTTGTTTAGCATATTTTGGATCTATGAGGCGCTAGCCATTTGTAGTGGTGTGGGGATCGATCTAGTGTCCTAATACCTTATGTCAGGGGTGTGCTAGGGAGGGGCCCCTCGCGACGGCACTAGAACTCACGGGTGGTGGCATGGAGCGATAGTGCGGTGGAGGAGATGCGGTGGTGGCGGCTTGGATTACGGAGAAGGCGGCTAAGGTTTCGGAGGACGAGAGAGAAAGGAGAAGGCACAAGAGAAGAAGACTGGAGAGAAACAAAGCCTTTTGGCTATTTTTTTCTTAGTTGCAATGATTACACACTACTAGTATTTATCCTATCATTCAATACTGTTAGATGCTCATTCGATTTGAGAGTCCATAATTTGACATTATATATCATAATGGTGAAAATTCGAAATAATACAATATATTATTTTACAGGAGAGGCAAGGAGAATCAAACGATGCAACGGAAAGGTTTTTGCTAATCAGGATGAACCAGATGTATCTCGCCTTTGGCTTCCTAATTGTAACTCCCCTGGTCTAGCAATGGCACGCGCTTTTGGTGATTTCTGTTTAAAGGATTTTGGGTTAATCTGTGTGCCTGAGGTCACCTACAGACAAATCAGTAAGAAGGATGAATTCATTGTCCTTGCTACAGATGGGGTAATGAAAACATTGGTGTTATGTTAATTCTATGTTTTTCAATATGTTAATTTGTTTTAATATGTGGAAACTCAAATATGCACTACTTGATTTTCGCAAGTGAAATGCTTGAGCACAAATGATTTCTCTAATATGCACTCTATGCCTATAGGTGTGGGATGTCTTGACCAATCAGGAAGTCATGGATGCAGTTGCTTCATGTTTTGAGCGTTCGTCTGCAGCTCGTTCTATTGTTGATTTAGCAAATCAGGCATGGAGGTTTAAGTACCCAACGTCCAAAACTGATGACTGTGCGACGATATGTCTTTTTCTCAACGTAGAGAACAATGCTACTAGCTTATCAGTGTCTTCTGTTACTAGCAAGGGAAATGGATCTAGTCAAATGGCACAAGCTCAGTCAAGGAAGCCCAAGCTCCATAACAGAAGTGGAATACCTGAAGATGTAGATGATGGAAATGAATCAAACATAAGTGGAGATGACAGGTCCTTGGAGAGCTTCACAAGGTTGAACACACTACTGGCACTACCAAAGTTTGGTGACACAAGTCCGAGAATGAAATGAAGCGTATTGCCTTTGCAATATTAACACCATCAATTGGTGTATTCGAGAGGAAAGCACTGTTGGTTTTGTTAGCACACTTTGTGATATCCCTACGTAATTGTCGTTTACTCAAGGTATGAGTAGGGCTGCTACATTTCTATCCTAACTCGTATGTGGGAAAATGCTAGGCTCAAAGTGATATCTCTAATATTTACGGATGCAGAAATATTTGACGTATATTATGAAAACATTTTCTTTCGAAGATATACCAAATCTTCGTTTGATCAACACATTTAGGTACGGTTGCCACATTTCAACACATTATGTGGTCGCCTTATATTAATTTAAATCAGATAGACCATGAATGGTGGTGATCTTGCTAGGTTGCATTTATTTACGTAACACCCTGTTTTAAGGACAAAACAAAATTTACACCATATGTGAGCCCTAGAAATCAAATCTCACATATATAAACAGAGAGATAGTTAGGCCTACGGGCCAAAACAGAGAGAGGTGGTTTGTTTTTTTTATTTTGGTTTCTTTTATTTCAAAGGCTTTTCAAAACCATTTTTCAAAGGCATTTGAAATCATTTTGAATTTTAAACAATGCCACACATTACGAAAAGTTATATATACCAGCATGTATGCTCAAACATGTTACTAACTCCTATGATAACTTTAATTTAGAGAAAAATATTATTTTTCTATATTCTTATGAGCAGAGAAATTCAAATAAAATTATTTTTACTCGTTTTTCAAAAGTGCAAATTTTAGAGTGTTAAAATTTATGATTAGTGTCCAATCGCTGATTTATCTATATCTAACTATCTATCTAACTAATGCAACAATGACGGTTCCTGCTCTTTCTTTCGATCAGTCTTTGATTGATGCGGCTTTATAGAGATGGCCGCCCATTAACTCCATTAATGCAGGCAGTCATCTTAAAAAGACCGCTTACATTAATAAGTTTTAATTTTAATGGAGGCAAGTTCCTTAAGACTGCTGCCACTATTAATTCATTAAACGGCACACAACATATAACTGCCTGCTTTTGTTAGTTATTCTCCATTAAAAAACATCCTTTGTATTTGAATTCGAATCGAATTTCATTTTTATAATTTAAACACATACAATATATATTGAGAATGCATACAAAGAACACACGCACGCATCCTCACAACGCTATTGACCACTCTAGTTAGTAAGTAACTATTCAATGCCCCTGAGACCGTAAAAGTTTCAGCTGTGTAAGAAACATGGACCATCGGCCATTTAGTTTCAATTTTATTGTTTGATGATCAACATAAAAAATTTAGATGTATAACACCTTAAAATTTGCACTTTTCAAAATAAAGTAAAATGGTTTATTTATGTATTTTTGTGCTTATGAAATAATAGGAAAAATAATAGTGTTCACTAAACTAAAATTTACCCTAGGCATAAAAAATCGGTTGTGGTGCATTTATATTTTAAACTCGGTTGTGGTGCATTTATATTTTTATGCTGAGTGGTTTTGAACAAAATTGAAAATAAGTTGAAAATTTATTTAAAAAGCTATTTGAAAATGTCTCAAAAATAAAAATAATGGAAAAACTATCTCTCCCTCTTCTTGGCTTGCGGCCCGAGCGGCCCAGATCAGCCTGCTGCCTCTCTATTCTCTTGCTAGCCCATTTCCTTTCCTGTGGCCTGCGCTAGCAGGCCGGCCCAGCCAGGCCCATGTGCGCACATTGCTCCCTCTCTCCCAGTTTGGCTGACACCTCGGCCCCACTCCCTCTATCGCTGACGCGCAAGATCCACCTGTCGGTGCCATCTCCCACCTCTGCTTGTGTCTTTGCCACACTCTGTCTGGCCGAGTCGCTTTGTGGCGTCCTTGGCCTAGGCATACGCGCCATGTCATCTGCCATAAATAGGAGCCCCACGTTCCTTGAACCAGTAGCGCCGCCGCAAATCCTAGCCCCGCCCTGCTGAGCTCGATTCACCAATATAACGCCTTCTACACCGTCGTATGTCAGTCGATGAGCTTTTTGTCGATTCGACCAAGACGCCGGTTCTCTTCTCCCTCTTTTAGCTCAATCGCTTGTTAACTATAATAGAACCACCCTGTCGGGTACCTGAATAAGTGGTACCCTTAATCCTCGACTAAGCAACTCAATCCCTGCATTAACAAACCCAAAACCACCATTATTATTCTCTAACCCGAAAGTACATAAGATATCGGATCCAAGTATCAAACTACGTTGGGCCGGCCTACGAACGGGTCTCGACGAACCAGGCTACTATTCACTCGACGGGACCTCCTCGACTCGAGGCTGTCCACTCGGGGGGACAGTCACCCCCTTGAGTGATTGAACTCCCCTGGGCAAACGATCGCCCGTCGAATACCGCACACCGCCTCGACTCGCCTACTTTCGTATGATTCCCTAGACATTTAATGCATTTCACCTACTCCCACCTAACCTCGTGGCTACAGCCATGGTAACATTGGACAGTACACCGGTCAAATCCTCCTTTTTACTGCCCATACTGAGGAAACCAGCGTATCGTGCCGTACTGTTTCACCATACCGCGCACTGTGCCTCGTTTAGCACCCCCTCGAGATGCATTCATCAACACAAACACCGTATTTTTCAGGGCTTGATCTTATCCATTTGGGTCTCGACCTCCTCAACTGCATTCGGCCCCTCGACCACCCCTTTGAGCAGGACTTCGATGCCATCAGTCAGTACTCCAATAACTCCTGTCGTGATAGCTACAGGGATCTGCACGCCCGCGCATGGGCACCAGTCTTTCATCGGACATCTATGATGACATCAACGCACGGGAAGGACGGCCGTCATCTCCAAGCATGTCGCTACAGGACGAGTCACGCCCAAGGCACGCCTCTATAGCAACGGGGACTTGATCGGCATCTCCTTCGATGTCATAACCTATGCTAGCCCTACAAGCATTAATTCTAGGGTTACACTATACACCCGTGCCCCTCCTTGGCCTATGAAAGGAGGCGGCGGGCTAGCATAGAAGGCAACGGAACTCAACCAAAAAACCAAAGGAAAGCTAGAGCTCGTAGCGCTCAAGTCCTAGCCAACCACCTTCGCTCGCTTGTATTCACCCCTGCACAAGCACTTCGATGATAATACAAACTCTCCCCCCGCTGGACGTAGGGCCTTCTATTGCCCGAACCAGGATAAACCTCATGTGTTCTTCTTGCATCACCATTCGGATTAGGGAGCACGCAGCACATATTCACTCATTGGTGCTCGGCCCCCGGGGTCGAAACACCGACAGTTGGCGCGCCAGGTAGGGGATCTGCGTGTCACCAATGACTTTCCACCACTTCTCCGGATGGCAGACTCAGCTTCACCACTTCCGTGAGCCACGGTGATACGGTTCGGGAGCCTGGAGTTCATATCACTCGGCCGCGCTACGACAAGACTCTGCTCTCGGTTGGAGATCCGAGCAGAGGCCGCACTGAGCCCCCACGATCAGGAGGAGCCGCACGCCGGTCTCACCACCATGCCTCGGCGTCCAGGAGGAGGCGCAACCTTCGTCACCATCATCATCAGCCCATATCCGGGTTGACTTCTTCCGCGTTTCCTTCATCCCTGGTGGCAGCGCAAACCCCCTGGTTGGGGACCTGTTTGACCCATGCCCGGGAATGGAGAACGAGCCGGCAGGGCTCTATGGAGACCCTGACTTCACCTTCGTGATGTGTTCATCAGGGGAGCTCGGTGAGGTTCCCCCGATGGGCATAGCACCATCACACCCAATCTGCTGCCACACAGGCTGTTTGGAGCTCGCTGCCAGTTCCCATTCGGCCTAGACAACGTCGCCAAGACGAACTCCGCCACGATGCGCTCTAATGTGAGCGTGCACGAGGACCACCTGGGGCTCTCTTGTGTGCTACCATGGACCTGGCAGCTGTCCTGCCGTCCTCCGAGGACCTTTGCTTCTCATGAGCACTGGCCCAAGGCAGTACACCCTTGGCACAATGCGATGTCAGCTAGAGGAGGAGCGGCCCGGGGGCTAACATCACGTCATCAACACCCGACCCCTGCCCTCGAACGAGGCTGCCACGAACAAGACTGTGGTCATGGAGATCGAGGGGTCACCTCCATCGTCAAGCCCACCACCGGACTGGCGTGTTCCCTTCCTTGTCTGCCTTATTTGAGGGGGAGCTCCCAGAAGACCGAACCAAGGCTCGACGAATAGCTCGACGGGCCAAGACCTACGTCATTTATGGTGATGACAAGGAACTCAACCGACGAAGCCCAACAGGGATCCTATAGCGCTGTATCAGCATCG
This sequence comes from Bothriochloa decipiens, assembly GCA_023333625.1. Classification (NCBI taxonomy): domain Eukaryota; kingdom Viridiplantae; phylum Streptophyta; class Magnoliopsida; order Poales; family Poaceae; genus Bothriochloa; species Bothriochloa decipiens. The sequence continues at coordinate 26,265,837 of CM041645.1, forward strand.
AGGAAGGCAGGAGGCTCCTCGAGGACATTCACCCAGGGGCTTGCGGCCATCACGCCACCCCGAGGACCCTCATCGGTAGTGCCTTCCGACAAGGTTTCTATTGGTCGACCGCCATCTTCGACGCCATCAACCTCGTTCGCTCATGCGAAGGGTGCCAATTCTACGCCAAGCAAATGCACCTACCCGCCCACGCTCTGCAGATGATCCCCATCACATGGCCTTTTGCCGTTTGGGGGCTCGACCTCATCGGGCCTCTAAAGAAGACAACCGATGGCTTACGCACTTGCTGGTAGCAGTTGACAAGTTCACCATGTGGATCGAGGCTCGGCCTATTACCAACATCTGCTCTGAGCAAGCAGTCTTGTTCTTCACAGACATCATCCACCACTTTGGGGTCCCCAACGTCATCATCACTGACAATGGCACGCAATTCACTGGCAAGAAGTTCTTAGACTTCTGCGACCGCAATCACATTCGTGTGAATTGGTCCACAGTCACTCATCCTCGAACCAATGGCCAGGTCGAACACGCTAATGGCATGATCCTTCAGGGCCTCAAACTAAGAGTCTACAATCGGTTGAAGAAATATGACAAGAACTGGGCTGCCGAGCTACCCTCGGTCCTATGGGGCTTAAGGACAACACCTAGTCGAGCCACGGGGTTCACTCCATTCTTCATGGTCTATGGGTCTGAGGCCGTCCTCCCCATCAACCTCGAGTATGTGTCCCCTTGACTTAAGGCCTACAAAGAATAGACGAATGAGGAGGCCCTCGCGAACGCCATCGACGAGCTTAAGGCAGCTCGAGATATGGCCCTCCTCCACTCCGCGAGGTACTAGCAGAAGCTTTGACGCTACCACGACAAACATGTGCGCAAGAGGGATTTCCAAGTTGGTGATCTTGTCCTCCATCGATGACAAAGCAACAAGGGGTGCCAAGTGTTGACTCCACCGTGGGAAGGCCCATATACCGTGGCTGAGGTGCTGAAACCTGAGACATACAAGTTAGCAAACAACAAAGGCAAAACCTTCACCAACGCTTGGAACATAGAATAGCTACGTTGCTTTTACCCCTAGGGCCTTTGGGCCTTGTACATTTCTCGTATTTTGTACAACTATGGCATCATGAATGAATGAATAACAATGGCTTCAATTTAGCAAATTTTCTTATTCGTTCATATAAGGTAGTCTCAACTCAGCTCCCTCAGAGTCAAGCCTCTCTCGGGGGCTAAGAGGGGGAACCCCCCGAAGTCCTCAAAAAACTTGCATGTTTTTTCGAAACTCAATGTCTATCATTTCTTACGCGCCTCGATATGTGTCAGTACTTAGCCAAAATGCCATGAGTGTCCAAAGGGTCGAGGGTTGTTGAGCCGGGAGCTCGCCTGCGCCTCTACGCTACAGTAACTCCACTCACTCCCCCTTCGAGGGTCACGACTGTGCATCGAGTTCACTAAGTAGAAACACAATCAGGGCATGCAAGAAAGAAATGGACTTAAACTATATGAAATATACAAATGCATAAATGTTTTAAGGCCCTCAGGGCCACGACATCACAATGTCACAAAAAACTAATCTATTACATGGGCCTCTTCTCCCAGATTTGGCTCACAGGCTTCGGCTCTCATCACTGCCATCGCCACCACTCTCATCGCCGGTGCCTTCTTCGCCTTCGGAAGGAAGGACCTCGGGCTCGAACAGCTTCACCAGCTTCTCACCTGGCTCCTCGGTGTCTTCGATCAATCCCCAGCACCTCTCCTTGTTCTCGGTGTCCATTTTGGTGAGGTCAAAGATGAAGCCGTGCGAGACGACATTCATGTCGTACGCAAAGCCAGAGTAGACGACTGCCATCGCCTGTTTCACGCTGATATGGAGGGCATCCCTGACACGATCTTTTATGGTGGCCCTGAGGTAGTACAGCCGGTCAACGAGAGTGGTCCCGTGCACTTCCTCCTTGACCTCCTCTGCGGACTTGACTCCCCAGGAGTTGTAGAGCCCGTTGATCATGGTGCAGAGCCTGTCGGTCAAAGCAGCCTCGGGCAAAAGGCCCTCTTGCAGTGCCTTGGAGGCAGTCCAGACGGAGAGCAGGTCAGCCTCGAGACCTAGAGGGCAGAGCAAAGTCAGTCACAGCGCACGGAGACAAGAAAATCAGAGTCAAGAAAGAAGACTCACTGGTGCAGTGGGTGTCGAGGATCTCACGCGTATCCACTGCTTCGTCACGCTCTTTCTGGGCCTCCTTGAAAGCACGTACCACCTCTGTCTTCTCGAGCCGTAGATCCTCGATCATTCTTCCCGCCAAGGTGATGGCCCCCTCCTTTTCCAGAAGGGTCTCCTTCAGCACGGTGACCTCAACAGCAAGGGCATCGGCGCAACATTTCTCTGCCTCGGCCGAGATGTCCAGGGCGTCATGGGCCTCGGAGGCCTGAGTGATGTCTATCTTGTGTACCTTGATGCACTCCATGAACTCTCAAAGCTCTCCCTCAAGCGTCTTAAGACATCCCTCTGAGGAAGAAAGGGCCTCAAGGGCCCTCTGCGCCTCCGTGTGGGCTCGGCTAGCCTCCTCCTTGGCTTGAGATGCTTCCCCACAAGCCGCCTTGGCCTCTTCCTTGGCCCATGCAGCCTCCTCCCTCGCTTTCTTTGCCTCCTCTTCAGCTTGGGCGACCCCATCCCGGGCGGACCGGTCGGCCTCGAGTTGGCGCCGCACCTCCTACAGCCCTTCATGTGTTGCATGAAGGAACTCGGACTTCACGTAGGAGCAACTCCTCAGGTTGTAAGGACAAAGAGCAAGGAATCAGGCATCAAATCATGAAGTTACCCAAGCACAACACAGTCAAGGAAACACTCATCGAGAAAACCCAGCCCAGATCCTCAGCGGCGACGTTGACGGCCAGCTTCAGAGCATAGGCCATCCATGCCCGATACTCCTCTGCATCCTCCTAGCAGTTTACCTCTACTGCATCATCCATCCAAACCGCGGGGGCGCTAGGCTCTAGTGGGTTTTGGAGCAGGAGGTGCTCCTTATGCCAAAGGAAGAGCCGCCTCGACCCTCTCACGCACCATCGACCTGATGCGCTCCACTGCGTCAGGCGAACCGCCGTAACGGGCCACCTGATCGGCCAAGGTGGGGAACGACGGCTCGACCTCCGCTCTGGCTGTCGACAACACGGCCTCACCGCTCACCTGCCCCACCAGGGCAAAAGGGCCGGGGTCCAACCAGCCAGGGCTGCAAGGGGCCCGTGAATGACTGCCGCTCTAGCAAGAGTAAGGGCATCTCTCTCCTCCTCATGCTAAGATGACAGCCATGTTCTCTCGACAGCCACCTCCTTGGGCTGCTCCTGCAGCATCGGCAGAACCACTAACACCTCCTGTGTTGCGTTCTGCTACTGTGGCGGCTGACCTAAGTTGTCGAGGCCTCCCCCTATGGCAGCAGGAGACTCGAGGATGTTGGCTCCTCCAACGACTCATCCTATCACCGAGGGAGTGAGGCTGAGGGCACCGCACCCTCCGTTGTTGGCTCCTGCTGCTGCAGTTGCTACTGTTGCTGGTGCAGCTCCGGCTGGACCAGTTCCAACCCCTCCACCTCTCATTCCTATTCGGGCTATCTTGGCTCCAGCCCTCTTCCTCCTGCCGCCCTTGCGGTGCCTCCTCTTGCTACTTCTGTAGCCGGTCGTCCTCCTCCTTCTTCTACGGGCTATCCTTCTCCCACTTCCGCTACACCTCCATCTTGTTTAGGCCATTTGGCCACGGCTCCCTCCCCTCTCGCTGGGAAGGAAGTGCTCCTGCTTCTTGTGGGTGCTCCACCATCTCCTCGATGGAGATAGAAGGAACCACGACCTCTTCATCCCCAAGGACGATCGGGGCATTTTTCGACCTAGGCTCGCAGCTGTTGAGGGCTTCCCATCGGTTGCGGGGGCCTTGACCCCATGGCCCCCTCATCGCTTGAGCTTGCAACGAGACTAGAGCCTGTTAGCCAGCCCTGAGTAATTGCCGCCTAGGCTTGTGATAGCCAGGTCACCTTCGATGTCGACAGGGGCCTCGGGGTCGCACCTGCCCCTCCTGCCACCATCCTCACGGCCGCATCCACCTGATGCACTTGGTCGGTGAAGGGTTCGCCTCCTCCACTTGACGCTTCAGCCTAGGCAACATAGGGAAAGACTTGAATATCAAGCAAATTCTGTGAATTGTAGAAAAGGGAAGAAAGTTTTGGGCAGCAAAACTTACCCTAGAGGAATGATGACCAACTCGGGCCCCCTCAAACTACCTAGGCGCCTCGACGGCACCCTCCGAGCCAGATCCTGTCCAGAGCTAGAGCTGTGCGGGATGACCAGCTTGGACCTCGGCATCCCGAGCTCAACTGGAGCCGCCTCCCTCGAGTCGTGTGTCGAGGGTGGTGTCACCCGCTCCTCTGAGCTCGTCCGGCCCTAGGTCCTCGCCTCGAGCGTCAAGGACCTAGTTTGGCGTGGTGAGGCACTGGACAGACCCCGGGTCGAGGCCGGCGGAGTGCCACCGCAGTGGCGATGAGACGAGGACCCCGCGTGGGTTAAGGAGCCCCTAGCCTTCTTTCCTGCAGGCGCTCCAAGACGTCCTCCTATGTAGGAGGTACATCAGCTTGAGGAAAGCTAGAAATATGGGGCTCGAGATGCCCCGCCACTCCCTCGACATCATCATCATCATCATCCATGTCTGTCTCCTCAGGGGGACTCCTCGATAGGAAGCCCATCCCGTCTTTGTTTTGCCCAGCGCATTTTGAGCGCCTGGCCCGCAAGGTTCTTCCTCTTCCTCGCCTTCTTCTCTGGATCTTTCCTTTTCTTTTCCTGTTGAGCGTCAAAGTGCCTCACCTGGCGATCGGGACATCTTCTTGAACCGGAGGCACTGAGACCCTGTAGTCGATGTTGCCCTGCACTTGAAACCGCAGCCAGAACGTCAAGACAAGCCAAAAATAGGGGAGAAACTTGAGGATGTGAAATTGAAGGACTTACCAAGATGATGTTGTGAGGATCCCGCAGCATTGGGACACGATCCACGTCCCCTGGCCCGAAGTCGTCGGCAACCAAGCTTCTAACCCGCTTTGCGACATCCTCGGGAGGCAGGTCCACGGGCAACATCCGACACCCCACGAGCTGCTCGGGGAGCACCTCGGGCCCTATCTGATCTAAGTGCAATGAGCGCGCCATTAGAGGTAGGCCCCTTCAGCTATGGAAGCCCGTGACTATGTACGCGGCATGCACACCCTTCTCGGATAGGGTGCGCAGCACATCGAGGAGGGGATTCAGCCTCCGCTGGAAGGGCTAGGCCATGCCCCAGGGCTAGTGCTTCAGACACTCCCTGATGATACGCCCAGTGTAGGTGGGCAGTAGGCCGTCGTCATTGCAGATGTAGAACCACCCGAACTGCCAACGGCCGTGGTTGGTGGACAAGCCCGTCCTGATGTAGAGGTCGGACTTCTTCTGCGCCAGGCTGCAACTTCCCTTGCGGATGATCCTCCTCTTCCCCTCCAAGATCCACTTGGTGTAGCGCTCACCCTTAAATAGGTGGTGCCACAGTTCCCAATGTGGTTCCATACCCATGTACCCCTCACAGAGCGCGGCGAATATCGCCGCGTTGGAGATGGCGTTGGGGGTAAGGTGTTGGAGCTCGACCTCGTAGAAGTGGAGCAATGCGCGCATGAAGTGGCTTGGAGGTGAACCAAATCCCAAATGGTGGAACTTGACAAAGCTCACCACGTAGCTCTCTAGCGGCTGTGGCTCCTGATGCTCCCTCGACGGCACGATCCACTCCGGCCGCTCGGCCGAAGCGGCAGGAGGAGGAGTCCCTCGTCCACCAACTTCTCCAGCTCCCGCTGTGACATGTCAGAATGGGGCAGGCCTCTGGAGGGAGGAACGTGGGCGCCATGGATGTAGCTCGAATCTGCTCGACGGACGGGCAACCGGGAAGATTCCAATCCCGATTTCTCTCTCTCACCGGTTCTTCTTTAGCGCAGACAAACAAAGGCTCGAGCGCTCTGGTGGTGGCAGCGGAGGCAAGATGGCAAGATGGGAAACGAAGAAATCCTACCCCTCATATTTATAAGCGATGGTGCCGAGAAACAACGGGTGGATCCGGCAACGGCACGGTAATTCCCCACATTTAATGCGCTCACCTAACCACCCCTCGATTCCCAGAACAGGCACACGCATGATCTCTAGCCGTTACCCGGGTCCACCATGACTGTGCCGCTTCAGCTCTTGCCTAAAAAGACGTGCCCAACAGATGGGAAAAGTTATCCACGGTGTTTCTTCCTATAGGAAGTAAAACGGACTTCGGTCCCATACCGAAATCCTCGAGGGAGCCGAGGCTGACACTTGATCAGGGTTTGACAGCTGCCCTCAAGTACCCGAGTCAGGGGTGCCTGAGGGGAGGCAACACGAAGCTCAGCTTGAGGACAAATCCTCGAGATCCCATCAGATGTATCCAAGGCAAAATGAAAGGATTACCATGGAATCTCCACGGAGGGAGGCATCGAGCCACCGAGTCCTATCGAATGGATCTGGTATCCGTGTATCTACATGTTTGCATCAATGAGAACGCCTTAGGGCCACTAGTCAACCCCATTGAACGGGGCATGAGATCTCACTTGGATCTCCCGTTATCAGCTCACAGAGAACGTCGAGACTCACCCAATCGAGGGTAGTACGGCGCTTCTCACCACATATCCGAGGCTAGCAAGACCCTAGCTGCACAAGGCTCGGGGGCTCAACTACGCTGGGCACCCCTCGATGAAAGAGGGTTAAAAACCACCCAGGGCTCGATGACTCGAGATACCCCTCGACCAGGCGCTACGTTTCTAGTTCATGTTATCCTAACCTTTCAAGGACGCCTGCTATGCCCAACTGGATGAAAATACCTTTCGACAAATGACGTGTAAAGCCCTTAGAGGAGTTTCCCCACTCCTCTGAGGCCTCGGGGGCTACCCTCGAAGGGTAGGCTCACGCGTACCCTCTGAAAAATTACGGTCGACACGTCAGTCCTGACTCAAGACCCCCACATGACTGCCATCACTCACGCAGGGGATTAGGGCTACTATCGGGTACCTGAATATGGGGTACCCTTAACCCTCGACTAAGCAACATCCCTGCATTAACAAACCCAAAACCACCATTATTATTCTCTAACCCAAAAGTACATAAGATATCCAATCCAAGTATCAAACTACGCCAGGCCGGCCCAACGAACAAGTCTCGATGAACCAGGCTACTATTCACTCAATGGGACCCCCTCGACTCAAGGTTGTCCACTTGGGGGGACGGTCCCTCCTCAAGTGATGGGACTCCCCCGGGCGAACAATCACCCGTCAAATACCGCACACCCCCTCGACTCACCTACTCCCCGTACGACTACCCAGACATTTAATGCATTTCACATCTCCTGCCTAACCTTGTCGCTACAGCCGTGGTAACAGTGGATAGTACACCGGTCAAATCCTCCTTTTTACTGCCCATACCGGGGAAACCGGCAGATTGTACCATACTGTTTCACCATACCGCGCACTGTGCCTCCTTCGGCACCCCCTCGAGATGCATTCGTCAACAAAAAACATCGTATTTTCTAGGGCTTGATCTTATCCGTTTGGGTCTCGACCTCCTCAACTCATTTGGCCCCCTCGACCACCCCCTCGAGCAGGACTTCAATACCATCGGTCAGTACTCCAACCACTCCCGACGCGACAGCTACAGGGATCTGCATGCTCGCGCATGGGCACTAGTGTTTCACTGGACATCTACGACGACATCACATGCGCAGGAAGGACGGCCGACGTCTCCAAGCATGTCGCTACAGGGTGAGTCACGCCCAAGGCACGCCTCTACAGCAACGATGACTTGATCAGCATCTCCTTCGACGTCCTAACCTACACCAGCCCTACAAGCATCAATTCTAGGGTTACACTGTACACCCGTGCCCCTCCTTGGCCTATAAAAGGAGGCACCGGGCTAGAATAGAAGGCAACAGAACTCAACCAAAAAACCAGAGGAAAGCCAGAGCTCATAGTGCTCAAGTCCTAGCCAACCACCTTCGCTCGCTTGTATTCACCCCTGTACAAGCACTTCGGTGCAAGATAATACAAACTCCCCCCGCTGGACGTAGGGCCTTCTATTTCCTGAACTAGGATAAACCTCATGTGTTCTTCTTTTGTCACCATCCGGATTAGGGAGCACACAGCACATATTCACTCATTGGTGCTCGGCCCCTGGGGTCGAAACACTGACACACCCAATTTATAAGCGCTCAAGTATGAAATCAGCTAATGAAATGTTAACTTTACATACTTGAACCCATATAAACCTGGTAGTCCAAAAAATTTTGAAGGATCTCAAACTTTATTAACATACAACCAAGATTGTACATGATTAAGTAACCACAGTCCACATGTTACATAAAGTTTCCACATAGCTCAAATACATCAGAGTTTACATAGGGATGTTATAATAACTTTTTGAATAAATAAATAGCTGAAGCAAATTACTTTGAAACACCCACACTTACATTTTATTTAAATACAGTGCTAGCTCATGTCATATTGAACAAAAGCATCTGAGTTAAGATATATGGAATTACCGTGCCCATGACCTGATCAACTCCCATAGTGGGATATAAACCCATCTTGCAGCCATAACTACCTAATGAACACCTGCAAGAAGTGGGAATAAAACCCTGAGTACGAGAATGTACTCAGCTAGGCTTACCTATCATCAACCAAAAATTAAGTGACTCTCAAGGATCATGCATGCAAGGCTTTATCAGGTGGTCTTGCTTGACTCTTTTGCAGAAAGCATAAGTTATTAGATTATATACCTCTTAAGATGAATCATTTTTAATCTCTTAGCAATAGATTATAAGTATAGCCTATTTAAGCTAAATTAGCACCTATACTAGTAGCAATCATTAGGTTATTAAACAATGAATAGTATTTGTATCCATCTAAAGTTTGGAATTTCTTTCAACATAATCATTCCTGTGTTCCACAATAGAATTACTACGAAGCCGCTGCTCAAGTCAAGTGTTCACTGTCTAGGAATGATGCCGATTCGAAATGATTACTAACCAGCTGGTGAAATATTCCCTATTGGCAGTCCTTAACAAGGATTTTATACCACCAATAATGATCCAAAAGGGGAGAACAACATGCTTCTACACATATATACATTTATTATTGACCAAATTCCACTTGTATTAGAGAATTATCACTTTGTAGGAAACATAGCAAATTAAAAGAGGAGTTATAATGAAATGGCACAATTTGGGAAGGCACAAAACTCCACATCAAGGAAAAGGATAAAAATGCCCAACATCGGATCAAACCGGGGCTAGTCCACCGTGCACCCAAGGCCCAGACTCAGAAGGCCTAGTCGCAAGAGGTCAAATTAGCACAACTCCACGAGTACACCATATGGGCCAACTCAGGATGGTGAGAGGGACACGTCCACCAAGTTTGAGGCATTTCAGCCTCCGAGCTAGGTCATGCAACTTAGTGGGTTGTGCGACCCAACCCTGCGACCGTTCAAGCCATCCTTCTCCAGGAGGGCCATGTCGACGTCCCAAAGCCCATCCTTTTCGCGGTTTCATTTGCACTCTTCTCGTACAGTTGAGGTGGTAGGCGGTAGGGAGTGAGCTTGTCCCATCCATCCTTTCTAATTCCTATTGGTATTTCTTAGCGCAATCACCAAAGATTGGCGTTTACGCAAGAAAGGCCAATGAGGTAATTCTAAATCTATTGGATGATTCCTAAGCGCACATAATGTACCGTTGTAGCACTTCATCCGGGAGTATTCCAAGGTATCGTAATTTATATTTATCCCAAGGAAAAGTAGTAGATAGAAATGTTAACGGACTCTTATCATAATTTAATAACAACTAGTGTAGAGGGGGTAGGCAAAAGATAAAAGGAAGGTGATGATTCAAAGATAACCAACTAAGATAACTAAAAGATATCTTAGTGTAGTATAGCTAGGTGGGAGGACAACGAGTGAGAAAAGTTCCTGTGTGTCTAATTCTACTTCCATGTTCTAATCTAATCAAACAGTCAAAATCAAACTAGGATTGCTACCTTACTACTTGGCTGCTAGGGGTAGACGAGAAACCAGGAGATAGAACTCCTACTAAAGTGACTATACTCTTAGTAAACGCTTTGCCTTTTAAGAACTAGCCCGAACGTGGTGAGAAAAACCTAATGCCGCCCAAGACCTGTCACCTCTTGGGAGTGCACCCACGAACTATCCATGTGGACCAGCGACAACCAAAGGTAAGACTTAGCCTAAGCACCACGCTTACACAAACTCTTACTACTTGAGTGAATATACAATCCACTAGAGCACCTTGCAGCGATGGTAAACAACCAAGGAGTTGTTTACAGGATCACAATCTGGTGTGTAACTGCTAATAAGACAAACACTATTGCAAGAATAATATTGCACAAGGTAAATACTCAGAAAAGTAGAAGAAGAATGCTATGTTAAATAAAGGAAAGTCTTACAGGAGAAAGATACAAGAGAAATACCAGACTCTCTAGTAGATTACTCCATAGACCCTGAGCTTCGCTCGACTCGACTCTAACTCCCACACTAGACTAAAACTACAACTATACTGGTGACTGGTATCTCACTTGAATGAATCATGTCTTGAGAGGGTGGACGCAGGCTGTACTTATAGGGGGAGTAGAGGGGGTGCCATGTCAGTGATCTATGTGCTCCCCATCTCTCCACCCTTGGATAAACCGCATTAGGAACCGACATAGATGGACATTCAGGATCTTGAGCATTGCATGGCGGCATGCAGGATGGCGGTGGAGCACTCTAGCAGTCAGGGCCCACAAGGAGGGGGTCGACCGACCCCTCCCTGGTAGGGTGGGCCCACCAGCTGGCTTCTCCTGGTATCCCCACTTGTCATGGTGTGTGTCTCACTTGTTACTTCACTTTAGATATTTTGTTCTGGGTCCATGGATCCTTGTACTCTCATCTTGCATCCTTGAATGAAAACACAATTGTGATTTGAGGGTGGAGAATGAGCCTACGAAGCTTCCCATGGATCATGCCATGTCACCAGGCCCTGGACCTCCCCAAGAAGGGGTTGACCAACCCCCTTATGGTGGGTTCAGGTGCTCCTTTTCTGCCATTTTGAATATTCATGCATCCAAATACTAAGAGTACAAGTGGAACCATTTATTGATAAAAATATGCATATGTTACTCTTCCTCTGTTTCTAGGACTGTTGATGGTGTTTTGAGGTGGAAATTTATGGCATAACCACCGTCAACAAAACCCCCCAAGCTTAACCTTTGCTCATCCCGAGCAAAAATTAAACTTAGTCTCGGTGGATTAGGAGTTCTATAATGTTCACATTTCAAGAGTAACATGTATATAACAAAGTGTTTTGTTTAGCATGAAAAAATTAGCTATGTAAAACTCACCCATATTACCTTAGTCCTTCATAGGGCTTATGGGCTTTCCTTTGTCTTGGGCGGTTGAGACACAGAACAGTTAGACTTGAGCACTACTTTTCTTGTTCCTTGCAAGTTTCATACCAGAGGTTTTGCAATATTTTTCAAAAGAAAACTTAATGTTCCTCATATGGTACTCTTATGTTTCTCAAATGGTGTATGATTCCTCAACAAGGCACATAATAAAGTTTCCTTCCATCCTACTTCTCGAAAGGCTTATGTGGAGCTCAAGGGAGGGATAACAAGGAGATAGCATACTTACATGCATATGTTGTGAAGTCAAAGCTCAGATCCTTGAAAAGAAGTGTCATACCCCTAGATCAAGATGTGCAAGTGTGTGGTATACAGTAGACTAGATTGCTCCTTTTTTTGATAAAATATCTCTCTATTTCTATTAAGACATGGCTAGAATTTTTTTGACTGAGGACTTTCATGTGTCCTTCTATAAATATTTATTTTTCCTAGCCTTTTTATGTCTCATATAACAAAAAATATTTAGAGAGATGTTATAACACTTAGAACACGGAGCAATCTATTTTTGTGGAAATGGAAAGCATGTTCTTGCGTATTCCCAATGTAAAAGCAGCATGTATATATATGTGGCGTGCATGTGATCTTGATCTTAGAGGCATGAAAAGTCTCTTCACAAGAGTCAACAAGACTTGACAACACTCAACACAAAATAAATAGCCTATGTGGAAGGTTTTCAATCACGTAGAGCATATATGGTTGTGGTAGAAATTTATCACCATTGAAGAACAATTAAGGTTTTGATCAGTTTTTAAGAAATATAACTCCAGTAGTCATTCATGGTGAACAAAATTATAGGAGCTCTTGTTTCACTATCTCATATGTCACAACAACTTAGACTTAGTTATAGCATTTGCATCCCATAAAAGTGTTCAGGCTCATGGTGGTTTGTGTGAGACAAGTGATCCATACTTAAGGAAATACTAAGTTATATAATAGTACTAGAGAAATATTAATAGAGCAACTATTCATCATTTCGAAGAGAAGAAAAGGCATGCATGACATATATAACCTCAGAAAGCATAAATAAACATGGGAAATATTTTTGGCATTTTATCATTTTTGAAATTCAATTAAATATTTTTTACAATAATTAAATTTGTATGATTAAAAGTAAGAATACTTACCTTAGTGGGGGAGAGAATCCCCCAAGCTTGTCCTTTCCCATGGCGTCTCACTGAGGTGGATATGGATATGGTGGGTAGTGAGGTGGATACTATGGAGGATATTGTGGAGTATACTGTGGAGGTGGGTATGAATGTGGCTGCTGCTGCGGTTGCTGAGGAATATATGGTGGTATGGGCATGTTGTGATGTGCATAGAGATTAACCCAGTTTCTATTATTTGATTCCCAGTAACTTTGGAGCTGCTGCTAAGTTTGCACTGTGGTATTGTGGATAGCTTCATGGCCCATGTGCAGTGAAGCAAATTGTGTGTTCAGCAGATTTGTATCATGACGTTCGCTGCAGGATCCAGTTTCCTCTGAAAAAGAAAGAGAAACCCGAGCAACTCATGCCCAGACCTGCATCTCCCTCCAAAACGGGAGGAATGTGTTGGCGGTCCTTATGGATTATGTTTAATCGCCAACTTATGCCTAATATGAGAGAAACTATCATGCTTTAACACATAGACATATGCTATTACAGAGTTCCACTTGTACCCCTAGTGTTTATGTTTTTATAGGATTTGTGGTGAAACAAGTGGAAGTGCACAACCCCAATTGGAAAGTGTAAAGGAAAATGCGAATTTAGGAAATAGGCAACCAAAGTTAGCAAAGGAGCCCACCTTCGGTGCATACCTGGGCTTGATCATAACCACAGGGGAGGTCCAGGCCCAGAGGTGAACCGACCATGAGAAGGTGGTGGCCATTTGGCCCCACTAGGGGGACGGCCGACCCCAAGGGCGGTTGGTCCCCTAGTGGCCCCTCCCGGGCCCAGTCTTGTGCGGAGGTTCATAGGACGGTTCTCCCATGACGGTCCCACCTACGATCAATACAAATGGAAAGTGGAAACCGCCCTTTGGAGGTTGGTTTGGGTCCTTCCATGTGGGGATAGCCCTTTTGCATAGAGCCCCTGATGAGGACAACCACACCAACCATACATCCACGCCGTCCACGCCAACACCAGTACCTATTGCTGGTCCTCTTACTCGTGCTCATGCTCGTCAACTCAACCATCAAGTAAGTTCATTCTTAAACTCTCATCCATCATATTTAGACAATGGAGACAAGTGCACTTTTGTGCTACTCAGGAATGATGGAGAGGATCAACAAGGGAAGGTGCGACTGCATTCAGAATGCGAGGCAACACCAGCTCAAGGGTTGATTGCATATGGGAAGCATGGTACCTTAACAAAGGTGATTGGGGATCAAGTCCATGTGTCCACAACGTCCTCCATCAGGCTACCACGTCGCTTCTAGAGCAAGGAAAGCAAGAGTCCAAACCCAACACGATTTGGGAGTTGGATTCGGACTGCAGAACAACCCCGAGTTGTGTGGGTCACCACGGCTGCATACGGACTCCAATTGGGACATTTTGATACTTGATGGAAAGCTTATCAAGTCTACTTTTATATGGATCCAGTCTCATGTTGATATCTTCTCAGAGTCAGAGGCAATGATGCAAATAATGCCAAGAGGTTTTTCTATCCTCGTGTCACTTGATTGTTGCCCGATGGGCCATGTATCAAGTGGGGCCCAATAGGGGCGTGTCCTAGGGTTGTGGGATGACTCCTGCCAGGACAAGGTCGCCCTCTACCCTCTCTTATACCTCCATAGCCGCTACAAATAGATTGGGTTTTGTTTACATCAAGTTTAGCCGTCGCTACTTGCTTGTAGGTGTGCGTGCTGATCCAGCCGCCCATCTCCTTGTCTTCGGAACCCCACTCATAATAAGATTCAGTTTGAAACCTTCAATTTGATCTTGCCAATTCAGTGCTTGTTTCCTCGATGTTGCTAGTTCTTTGATTGCTTGCAGGACGGGAGCCCTAGTGGCTAGTTGTCGCGCTCTACAAGATCGTGACGGCCTTTGGAAGTGGTGTATCGGTCACTAAGGTGTAGTCTTGAAGGCTGTAGTCGGGCCGTGAACGTCATCTCCATCCACCAATCAAGTTATCTCTTGCCTCTCATCGAAAGATCGTCCCCAAACCCTAGTGGGTTCACATCAGTTGGTATGAGAGCAAGGTTTACCGGTGAGAGATTTTCAATCGTTGTTTTATTTTTCCTATAGTCCAGAAAAGCCAAAAAAATAGTAGATTAGTTTTCCATATTCCTACAAAACCTTTGTGCCATGGCTAGTACTGGTTAGTTAGGGCTTGTTGAGTTTGCGTTTGCTTCGGTTGTGTCCAGTGCTGGTTTTAGTTCTAGTCATTTAGAGTTTCAAGTTCTTGTCATGTTTTGGTCACTATCAGTCTTTTACATCTCTGCTGCCATCGCGACTGCAAATATTACTACCATATCCATCCTCGCTATTCTCAATCAAGTTTCATTCACATATAAAAAATTTCTAAGTTGCTAGTTGCATTCTTGTCACCCCTGAAAAGAAAGAGAAATACATACTAAGAGTTTTTTTTCTGAAATCTGATTTGCCAAGATTCAGATTTGTTCTAGTTGTGCAAACTGAAAAAAAAGAAGAAAAAACAGCAAAGAAAAAAAGGAGAAAGAAAAGAAGAGTTGAGGAAAAGAAGGGGAGTGATTCCTTGCTGTTTGAGCAAAAGAAGGCGAGTCATTTCTTGCTGTTACGTGTCTTTTTCCTTGTTGTATCGTGACTTCGTTTGTGTCCAGGCTCGCGTCTCTAGCACAGTCTAGCCTAGGACCAGTTCAGCTAGCTTTTATAACTAACGTGGTGCTAGTTCGTTCCTTGTTTCAGCCACCTATAGCTCCACATATTCTACAGCTTGACAGGTCTTGTTGCTGCGGCACCAATACACTTCATTCCATTGCTGCGGACTTGTTGGTAGTTGATTCCTCCTGTTGAGCAAGGTAAGAATTGGTAAGAACTTGTCTAACAGGTTCAGAGGGAGCGCCTTGCTGTAGCCACGTCCTAATAGATATAGGGCTTTTATTTCTTCACCAGTTTTCTTGTCTCCACTTTGTTTTGTTGAACCATGATAGGATCAGAGGACAGTGATGAGATTCCACGATCTCCTCGTACCAAGGGCATCATTCAACATTTTACAAGGCAAGTGCAGCTACATACAGACGGACTTGATAATGATTTACAAGTAACCAATGACAAGATTGGGCAATTGGAGACAGCCGAACTTACCACCTCCAACAAGCTTACAGGGTTGGAGGCATCTGTGGCTCATATGGACAAAAGCCTTGCTGCCCTTTTGCACCGTTTTGATGACTTCCACACAAAAGACAAAGAGCGGCATAATGACGACAAGAAGGATGAAGAGCAAGTTGAAGATAATTATGATGAAGATTATACTGGTGATACCGAACATGATGATCGGGATGCTTGTGATCGACATCATCTACGCTATAATCGTAGAGGTATGGTGGTCACTGTCGACTGAGTACCTAATAATAACGATGCTTTCAGCAAGATTAAATTTAAAATACCTTCTTTTGATGGTAAGTATGATCCTGATGCGTACATTACTTGGGAAATTGCCGTTGACCAAAAGTTTGCATGTCACAATTTTCCTAAGGATACTCGTGTTAGAGCTGCTACTAGTGAGTTTACCGATTTTGCTTCAGTTTGGTGGATAGAACATGGTAACAAAAACCCTAATAATGTTCCTCAAACTTAGGAAGCGTTGAAATGAGTCATGAGGGCTAGATTTGTTCCTTCTTACTATGCACGTGATATGTTAAATAAGATGCAGCGATTAAGACAAGGTGCTAAAAGTGTAGAAGAATATTATCAGGAATTACAAATGGGAATGCTGCGTTGTAACTTACAGAAGGAAGAGGAATCTGCTATGGCTAGATTTTTAGGCGGGCTAAATCATGAAATCCAGGACATCCTTGAATATAAAGATTATACTAACATAAACCGTTTGTTTCATCTTGCTTGTAAAGCTGAAAGGGAAGTGCAGGGACGACGTGCTAGCACAAGGAATAATATTTTTGCAGGGAAAACTAACTCATGGCAGCAACACACGTCTACAACTCCGTCTACTTGTACTCCTATGCCATCATCTAGTGACAAGAGTCGAGCTGCCCCCACCAATTCAGTTGCGAAAACAATGCAAAAGCCAGCTGCGAATACTTCATCCGTGGCATCGACAGGTAGAACAAGCAAGATACAATGTCACCGGTGCAAGGGATATGGGCATGTGATGTGTGACTGTCCAAACAAGCGTGTTATGATTGTCAAAGAAGATGGTGAGTGTTCGTCTGCTAGTGATTATGATGAAGATACACTTGCGTTGCTTGCGGCTGACCATGCAGGTAGTGAGGAACACATAGAAGAACATATTACTGCAGGTGACGCGGACCACTATGAGAGCTTGATTGTACAGCGAGTGCTTAGTGCATAAATGGAGAAGGCGGAGCAAAATCAGCGACACACTTTATTTCAAACTAAATGTGTCATCAAGGAGTATTCATGCCACATGATCATTGATGGAGGTAGCTGCAACAACTTGGCAAGCAGCGATATGGTGCAGAGGCTTGCCCTCACCACCAAACCACACCGCATCCCTACTACATTCGGTGGCTGAACAACAGTGGTAAGGCAAAGGTAACTAGACTTGTGCGACTTAATTTTTCCATCGGATCATACAAAGATATTGTTGAATGTGATGTTGTGCCTATGCAAGCTTGCAATATTCTATTAGGTAGACCTCAGCAATTTGATAGAGATTCTATGCATCATGGCAGATCAAATCAATATTCTTTTCTATACCATGATCAAAAAATTTGTTGCATCCTATGTCTCCTGAAACCATTATGCAAAATGATATTGCAAAGGCTGCAAAAGCGATGAGTGAGAGCAGTAAAAATACCAAATCTATTGTTTATGACAAAGATGAGGTAAAACTGAAAGGACGTTGTATGCTTGCTACAAAATCTGATATTAATGAGTTCAATGCATCCACCTCTATTGCTTATGCTTTGGTATGCAAGGATGCTTTGATTTCAATTGAGGATATGCAATGTTCGTTGCCCCTGCTGTTGCTAACATTTTGCAGGACTATTCTGATGTGTTTCCAAGTGAGATACCAGCGGGGCTGCCACCAATACGCGGGATTGAGCACCAAATTGATCTTATTCCTGGTGCATCTTTGCCAAACCGTGCACCATACAGAACAAATCCGGAAGAAACAAAGGAAATTCAGTGACAAGTGCAAGAACTACTAGATAAAGGTTATGTGCATGAATCTCTTAGTCCTTGTGCAGTTCCCGTAATTTTAGTGCCCAAGAAAGATGGAACATGGCGTATGTGTGTTGATTGTAGGGCTATTACTAATATCACTATTTGATATCGACACCCTATTCCACGATTAGATGATATGCTTGATGAATTAAGTGGTGCTGTTGTGTTTTCAAAAGTTGATTTGCGTAGTGGGTACCACCAGATTCGTATGAAATTAGGAGATGAATGGAAAACTGCTTTCAAAACTAAGTTTGGTTTATATGAGTGGTTAGTCATGCCTTTTGGGTTAACTAATGCACCTAGTACTTTCATGAGATTAATGAATGAGGTTTTGCGTGCTTTCATTGGAAAATTTGTTGTCGTCTACTTTGATGATATATTGATTTATAGCAAATCCATGGATGAACACCTTGAACACTTATGTGCTGTTTTCAATGCTCTACATGATGCTTGTTTATTTGGTAACCTTAAGAAGTGCACTTTTTGCACCGATCGAGTATCGTTTCTTGGCTATGTTGTCACTCCACAGGAAATTGAGGTTGATAAATCCAAGGTGGAAGCTATACAAGGATGGCCTGTACCCATGGTGGTCACACGAGTGCAGAGGTTCCTAGGTCTTGCAGGTTTCTATCGCTATTTTATGAAGGACTTCAGCACCATTGCTGCACCGTTGAATGAGCTTACGAAGAAGGGAGTGCCTTTTTCTTGGGGCAAAGCACAAGAGCACTCCTTCCACATGCTTAAAGATAAGTTAACACATGCACCTTTGCTCCAACTCCCTGATTTTAATAAGACTTTTGAGCTAGAATGTGATGCCAGTGGAATTGGATTTGGTGGTGTTTTGTTACAAGAGGGTGAACCTGTTGCCTATTTTAGTGAGAAATTGAGCGGGCCTGTTCTGAACTATTCCACTTATGATAAAGAATTATATGCTCTTGTTCGAACTTTAGAAACATGGCAACATTATTTGTGGCCCAAAGAGTTTGTTATTCACTCTGATCATGAATCTTTGAAACATATTCGTAGTCAAGGAAAACTGAATCGACGGCATGCTAAGTGGGTAGAATTTATTGAATCCTTTCCTTATGTTATTAAGCACAAGAAAGGGAAGGAGAATATCATTGTTGATGCTTTGTCAAGGAGATATACTTTTTTTGAATCAACTTGATTACAAGATCTTTAGGTTAGACACAATTAAAGACCAATATGCTCATGATGCTGATTTTAAAGATATCTTGTTGCATTGTAAAGGTGGGAAGTCATGGAATAAATTCATCGTCAATGATGGGTTTGTGTTTAGAGCTAACAAGCTATGCATTCCAGCTAGCTCCGTTCGCTTGTTGTTGCTGCAGGAAGCGCATGGAGGTGGCTTGATGGGACATTTTGGAGCGAAGAAGACGGAGGACATTCTTGCTAGTCATTTCTTTTGGCCAAAGATACGACGAGACATGGAGAGGTTCGTTGCTCGCTGCACAACATGTCAAAAGGCTAAGTCATGATTAAATCCACATGGTTTGTATATGCCCCTTCCTGTTTCTAGTGCTCCTTGGGAAGATATTTCTATGGATTTTGTGTTGGGATTGCCACGGACTAGGAACGGGCGAGATAGTGTTTTTGTGGTTGTGGATAGATTTTCTAAAATGGCACATTTCATACCATGTCATAAAACTGATGACGCTACACATATTGCTGATTGTTCTTTCAAGAAGTTGTTCGCTTGCATGGTGTGCCAAATACAATTGTTTCTGATCGTGATGCTAAATTTCTTACCCATTTCTGGAGAACTTTATGGGCTAAATTGGGGACTAAGCTTTTATTTTCCACCACTTGTCATCCCCAAACCGATGGTCAAACTGAAGTTGTGAATAGAGCTTTATCTACTATGTTAAGGGCTGTTTTAAAGAAGAATATTAAGATGTGGGAAGATTGTTTGCCTCATATCGAGTTTGCTTATAATCGTTCGTTGCATTCTACGACAAAGATGTCTCCCTTTGAGATTGTTTATGGCTTCTTGCCACGTGCTCCTATTGATTTAATTCCTTTGCCAAGTTCTAAAAAATTGAATTTTGATGTTAAGCAACGTGCTGACTTGATGCTAAAATTGCATGAAACCACTAAAGAAAACATAGAGCGCATGAATGCTAAGTACAAATTTGCTAGAGATAAAGGTAGAAGGGAGTTGATTATTGAACCTGGAGATTTGGTTTGGTTGCATTTGCGAAAGGATAGATTTCCTGAATTGAGAAAATCTAAATTGATGCCTAGAGCTGATGGTCCTTTTAAAGTGCTCCAACGAATTAATGAGAATGCATATAAGCTTGATCTTCCTACAGAGTTTGGGATTAGTCCCACATTTAACATTGTAGATTTGAAGCCTTATTTGGGTGAGGAAGATGAGCTTGAGTCGAGGCCGACTCAAATTCAAGAAAGGGAGGATGATGAGGACATCAACACCACCCATACATCCACATCGTCCACGCCAACACCAATACCTATTGCTGGTCCTCTTACTCGTGCTCGTGCTCGTCAACTCAACCATCAAGTAAGTTCATTCTTAAACTCTCATCCATCATATTTAGATAATGGAGACAAGTGCACTTTTGTGTTGCTCAGGAATGATGGAGAGGATCAACAAGGGAAGGTGCGACTGCATTCAAAATGCGAGGCAACACCAGCTCAAGGGTTGATTGCATATGGGAAGCATGGTACCTTAACAAAGGTGATTGGGGATCAAGTCCATGTGTCCACAACATCCTCCATCAGGCTACCATGTCGCTTCTAGAGCAAGGAAAGCAAGAGTCCAAACCCAACACGATTTGGGAGTTGGATTTAGACTGTAGAACAACCCTGACTTGTGTGGGTCACCACGGCTTCATACGAACTTCAATTGGGACGTTTTGATACTTGATGGAAAGCTTATCAAGTCTACTTTCATATGGATCCAGTCCCATGTTGATATCTTCTCAGAGTCGGAGGCAATGATGTAAATAACGTCGAGAGGTTTTTCTGTCCTCATGTCACCTGATTGTTGCCCGATGGGCCTTGTATCAAGTGGGGCCCAATAGGGGCGTGTCCTAGGGTTGTGGGACGACTCCTGCCAGGACAAGGTCGCCCTCTACCCTCTCTTATACCTCCATAGCCGCTACAAACAGATTGGGTTTTGTTTACATCAAGTTTAGCCATCGCTACTTGCTTGTAGGTGCGCGTGCTGATCCAGCGGCCCATCTCCTTGTCTTCAGAACCCCACTCATAATAAGATTCAGTTTGAAACCTTCATGTCGTTACCGAGGAAATGGGTACCCCAAAACCTCGGGTTTATCGAATTAAACCCCGCAAAAATGGCAACTCGACCCCTCCTGTAGCCTCCTACGCAGACGTACAAAGTCCCGCAGGCTGAAACACTTCGGGCCGACCCACGGACGACGATGGCCCAAAGCCAAAGCCTGCTCGAGAGGCTACCAAATGGACTAGTACTGTACACTAAAAAACTGCCGAACGGACTAGTACTGTACACTCGAGGTTACAATTCGGGCGACCCCTCGAGGACGGAACTTCGCCCAGCGGACGAGCCTACCCTCGAGGCGTAACTTCGCCTGCTGAACGAGCCTACCCTCGAGGATGGAACTTTGTTCGTGCGAATGGGCAACCCTCGACAGAATCACTGGCGTCACCATCTGACCCTCGACAAGACGTTGACGTCACTGGCTGATGATCGCTCAAGATGGGAGCATCCCGCATTAAGTGTCGAGGCCCCCGACGGGACGGGCGTCTCGGTACTTCGAGGATCGAGCCCCCCTCGATCGACCCACTCCCGATGCGTCCGGTAGCGCATTTAATACAAAACTACCTAACCTCGTCAAATCGTATGGCTATAGTGTCCGCACAGTGGTCCGTACAGCGGTCGAATCCCGCTTTACTGCCCATACTTAGGATGTGCATCGGTCTGCATGGCACTATTACGCCATACCCAGCGCTGTTAGACAGCTCGAGGCCCCTTCGACACACTGCACGACAAACGACCGACGCCGGATTCCCTCGATTCGATCTTATCCGCTCAACCACTACGCTCGAGGCTACCCCTCGACGGGGCCTCGAGTACGCATCGACGCCCTCCGGTCAACCTTCATCGACTCCGAAAGCTGCGCCAACAACTCCCGATATGACCCCAATAGGAACTCGCACATCCCTACAGGGATCACGTCTTTCGCCAGTCAGCAACCATGACTCCGAAGGACGGCTGTCAACTCCGAGCCATGCCGCTACAGAACGAGCCATGCTCAGCGCACGTCCCTGCAGAGGCTTCGAGTTGACCACCACGACCCGCGACGTCACCACCGCGTCATCGAGCCAGGACATCTGTACCCCTGTGCCTCCCCTTGGCCTATAAAAGGGGACGCCAGGAGACCCAATAAAGAGAGAGGAGAATGACTCCAGACAATGATCTCACGACAACTGAACATACGCCTAGGCAGACTCCTAGACTCCGAATAACTCCTTCGCTCTGTACTCGACCCCCCCTCGAACCCTCTTCTTCGCTTGTATCCGCCCCTGTACAAGCACTTAGGTGCAAGATAATACAAATCTTCTCCCCCCGCTGGACGTAGGGCCCTTCTTTGCCCGAACCAGGATAAATCGCTGTGTTCTTCTTGCATCACCCATCCGGACGGGTTACACACACATTCGATTACTCGTTGGCTTAGGACGCCCCCGGGTTCCTAACGCCGACAGTTGGCGCGCCAGGTAGGGGTGCTGTGTGTCAAACCGCTTCGTCCGAATGGCGGACCTCGTACCATCACTCCCTTTTAGCTCGGTGATCTGGTTTGGGAGGCTGGAGTTCATGTCGCTCGGCACGAGCCATGACATGGTCCTGCTCTCAATCGGGCACCCGAGTGGGGGCGCTTCAGGGACTCCACGAGGAGCCCTGTGTCGTCCTCATCATCACGCTTCCCAACGAAGAAGGAGACGTGGATCGTAGGGCGGGCGGCGCCGCCGTGCGACCACGGTCGTCACACCTTCCTCGTCTTCGACGGATGATTTGAGCTCTCTGGCCCAGAGGCTCCCGCGACTACGCGTAAGGCCCGACGTGGGGCAGCGCTCGCCAGGGTTGAACGCTTCTCCCCAGGCGAACGCTCCTTGCACGTCTATGGCTCTCTTGCCCCATGAGCAATTTGCCGTCCGACCGGCACTGCCATTTGGGCTCGACAGTGCCGCTTTGGCATACTCCACTATCGTGCGCTTGGGTTTTGAAGCGGATAGGGAATGGACCGGACCCCCCCACGCACAGCAGCGCACCGGGAGGAACCGGTACTGGCCCCCGAACACCCGATTAACCCTCGCCCGCGCGGCGCACGCCCTCGCGAGCTTCGAAGGTGGCTAGAAGTGGAACAATTTGGGCGGACCGTCGTGCCTTGCCCGCTCTACTCCGACTCCGACTCCGACTACGACTCCAGCTACTATGATCCCACGTGAGAGTGCTTCCACGTCAACATAATCGCCGCGTCGGGCGACGATGACGCTGATCCCGCCGAGACGTCTACACCACCGGCTGCAACAGGTGGGCCCCTCCTGGCGGGACGGGAGGAAGGGCCCCCTGTCGCGACCAATGACCCGCATGATTCGCAGGGTGCTCGCATCGCCCAGCTCGCGCAGGACCGGGAGCTTCGAGCCAAGCTCGACGAAGACAACGAGCGACTACGCCAGCTTGAGCGTACCCTCGAGCAGGACAATCGCAACCCCCCACGTGGAGGAGCTCGGGCTCGAGCGCGGCAGGTGCAGCGGCAGATTGTGGGCGCGGATCCGGTTGCACGTCCCGCCTTCAATCGAGCCAGCCAGAATGTCATCGCAGCAACCATGCTCCTTCGCAACATGCCAGCCTCCTCGAATCCCGAAGCCCAGCGAGTCCAACTGGAGATCAAGGGCCTTCTCGAGGTGGCCGCCATCCAACAGGCCGAAAGTTCTGCCTTGAGGCGTCGTGGTGCGGCCTCAGGGCAACACCACGAAACCTCGCGGCACGAAAGGCAGGCCTCGACCCAGCCGGTAGACTCCCCCCGCTTGAAGGGGGCGGTCCCGGACCACGATCGCATTCGTGACAACCGCGAGCCCCGTGATGCGCGTCATGACATCAACGAACACCGCAGACGCAAGTGCGGTGACGCCAAGGCGCGAGGCTACAGCGCTCATCGGGGCGGATGCTACGACAGCGACGAGGACCGACGTTGATCCCCGGATTCGCCGGGACCTCAAGTCTTCAGCCATGCGATTCGCAGCACGCCGTTGCCTAGCCCCTTCAGACCCCCGACAAGTCTCGTCAAATACGACGGCGAGACAAAGCCCGAGCTCTGGCTTGCCGACTTCAAACTGGTGTGCCAGCTTGGTGGGGCCTGTGACAACAGCGTCATCATTCGACTTCTCCCACTCTCTCTGCCACGCGACGGTGGCTCGAGGAGCTTCCCCCTAACCAAATCTATGGCTGGTCCAACCTGGTCAGGGTTTTCAAAGGGAACTTCAAGGGCACCTATGTGCGTTCGGGCAGCAGGTGGGAACTCCGAGGCTACAAACAGAAGCCCGGGGAATCCCTCCGCGACTTTACTCGATGTTTCTCCAAGCAACGCACCGAGCTTCCCCACGTCATCGACGAAGAGGTGATCCTGGCTTTCATTACCGGAACCACCTGCAAGGAACTGGTCCGGGAGCTCGGGCGTGCTCCCCCAAAGACTACCGATGAATTGATGGACGTCGTGGCCAACTTTGCCGTCGGAGAAGAGGCCGTCTGCGTCTTCTTCGACGGTGACAAAGGCCAAACGCAAGCCAAGGCGCCCAACCCCGAAGGTTCAAACCGGGGTGGCAGAAGGGGGCAAGAAGAAGAAGAACAACCTGCGACTAAAGACAGGAGGGCCTCGACCCACGATGAGCGCGTACAAGGATCTCCCGAGACACCTTCTACGAGCCACCACGGACATCGACGCCCCGCCTGGAACTTCGAACATCGAACAGCTACTTTACTCTTACCTTTAAAGCTTCGAGGCTCCATACGCATTTTTAATCCATGAAAAAAGAGTACATCCGTGTCCAAATCTTTCTTTCATGAAAAACAGGTGGGCTCGACCCTGTCCTCACAGAGTCGAACCTCCCTCGGGGGCTCGAAGGGGGAACCCTCTGCACCCCTAAAAACTTACATTTTTTAAAAAAACTTTTACATAGTCGAAGAAGCCGCGGTGGCACCCTAAGGCTCGAGGGCTGTCAAGCCATGAGATCGTCTATGCGTCCGGGCCATGGTACCTCCGTTTACTCCCCCAGGCCATAGGGTGCAACCGCGCGCTAACAAGACTCAGTAAAAGTACACGATTTCAAAAAAGTTAATGTCTAACATTCCTATATGCCTCGGTGAGAGTTTCTACAAAGTCAACATGGCCTCGAGAGTGCCCTAAGGTCGAGGGGCCGTCGAGCCGCGAGATCGCCTACGCCTCAGGGCTACGGTACCTCCACTCGCACCCCACACCTAAGGGCGCGACCGTGCGCCAAGAAGACTGCGTAGAAACCCAACTCGAGCAGGATAAGAATGCTAGACTCGAACTCACGACTTCGAAAAAGTTAATCTCTAACATTCCTATATACCTCGACGCGAGTTTTTACAAAGTCAACATGGCCTTGAGAGCACCCTAAGGTCGAGGGGCCGTCAGCCGTGAGATCGCCGACGCCTCAGGGCTACGGTACCTCCACTCGCACCCCACGCCGAAGTGCACAATCGTGGACCAGGAAGACTGTGTAAAAACTCAACTCGAGCAAGATAGGAATGGCAGACTCGAACTCGAAAGCATTCAAAATGCATATAAACATCACATTTCGAGGCCCTCGAGGCCACATCGACACAAGTCAAAATCCTAATTTATTACACGGGCCTTCATGCCCAGTTCTTGCTCACAGGCCTTCATCATCGTCGACAACAGCAGGAAAGTGCACCTCATCCTCGTCACGACTCGACCCCAGGCTCGTCGGCTGCCTCGATCGGTCCAAGACGCGTGTCCGCCAATCGCTCTTCGCACCGACCACGACCGCGCTGTTCCGACTCTAGTGACATTACGGCCGCGCCGTTTCAAATCTTTTCTTGAAAAACAAGAACTGACAGTTATCCTCCTCGAAATACGCTTCAAGTACAGGACTCACCCACTACCGCGTCGCTCCGACTTCTGCGCAAAAAGGCACGCGTGATGGACAGGAGGAGTTATCCATAGACGGATCTTCCCGCGACACGGGACACGGGCCCAGGCCCTCGAAATCTCCAGGGAGCGAAGGCTGGCCCTCGGAAAGGGTTCGACAGCCGCCCTTGAGTACCGGAGTTAGGGGTGTCCGAGGGGGCCGACGCGAGTCCCTTGCTCGAGAAATGAATTCTCGAGGCCCTCTCGGACACATTCAAGGCAAAACTAAGGGACCACGATGGAATCCCCTCGAGGGGAGGCATCGAGCCACCAAACCTGATTGAAAGGGTCCGGCATCCGCGGGACCCACTGTTTTGCTCGAATAAGAGCGCCTCAGGGCCACTAGTCGACCCCTATCGAACGGGGCACGAGCTCTTACTTGAATTTCTCGATAGTACCTCACCTGAGACGTTGATGCTCGCGCCCGAGCATGGGTAGCACAACGCTTCTCCCCCCTCTACCCGATCGAAAGGGTTCGTGAGGGTCGAACGAAAAAGTCGAGCTCGCGCCTGACTGGCTTCGACGAAAGAAGCTAAGGAGCGGACTCGCAACTGGGTTACGGGCCCAGGCCCTCGAAATCTCCAGGGAGCGAAGGCTGGCCCTCGAAAAGGGTTCGACAGCCGCCCTCGAGTACCGGAGTTAGGGGTGATCGAGGGGGGCCGACGCGAGTCCCTTGCTCAAGATTGAATTCTCGAGGCCCCCTCGGACACATTCAAGGCAAAACTAAGGGACCGCGATGGAATCCCCTCGAGGGGAGGCATCGAGCCACCGGACCCAATCCAAAGGGTTTGGCATCCGTGGGACCCACTATTTTGCTCGAATAAGAGCGCCTCAGGGCCACTAGTCGACCCCTATCGAACGGGGCATGAGCTCTTACTTGAATTTCCCGATAAGTAGCTCACCTGAGACATTGATGCTCGCGCCCGAGCATGGGTAGCACAATGCTTCTCCCCCCTCTACCCGATCGAAAGGGTTCGTGAGGGTCGAACGAAAAAGTCGAGCTCGCACCTGACCGGCTTCTACGAAAGAAGCTAAGGAGCGGACTCGCAACCAGGTGGCCTCGACGAAAGAGGATCTAACCACCCGGGGGCTCGATCACTCGAACATGCATTAACCAAACAAAAAATAAAAGACCTCGGGCGATTATTCTACTCACCCGAGGCCTCGGGGGCTACCCCCGCTAGGGTCACTCGCGCGACCCCCATGAGAAAATCCAAATCACGTCCCATTTCCAAAATTCCTGACCCCCTACCCGAATGCCATCACTCGAGCAGGGGCTCGGGGGCTACTGTCGTTACCGAGGAAATGGGTACCCCAAAACCTCGGGTTTATCGAATTAAACCCCGCAAAAACGGCAACTCGACCCCTCCTGTAGCCTCCCGCGTGGACGTACAAAGTCCCGCAGGCTGAAACACTTCAGGCCGACCCACGGACGACGACGGCCCAAAGCCAAAGCCTGCTCGAGAGGCTACCGAACGGACTACTACTGTACACTAAAAAACTGCCGAATGGACTAGTACTGTACACTCGAGGTTACAATTCGGGCGACCCCTCGAGGACGGAACTTCGCCCAGCGGACAAGCCTACCATCGAGGCGTAACTTCGCCCGCCGAACGAGCCTACCCTCAAGGATGGAAGTTCGTTCGTGCGAATGGGCAACCCTCGACAGAATCACTGGCGTCACCATCTGACCCTCGACAAGATGTTGACGTCACCGGCTGATGATCGCTCGAGATGGGAGCATCCCGCGTTAAGTGTCGAGGCCCCAGACGGGACGGGCGTCTCGGTACTTCGAGGATCGAGCCCCCCTCGATCGACCCACTCCCGATGCGTCCGGTAGCGCATTTAATACAAAACTACCTAACCTCGTCAAATCATATGGCTATAGTGTCCGCACAGTGGTCCGTACAGCGGTCGAATCCCGCTTTACTGCCCATACTGAGGACGTGCATCGGTCTGCACGGCACTATTATGCCATACCCAGCGCTGTTAGACAGCTCGAGGCCCCTTCGACACGCTGCACGACAAACGACCGACGCCGGATTCCCTCGATTCGATCTTATCCGCTCAACCACTACGCTTGAGGCTACCCCTCGACGGGGCCTCGAGTACGCATCGATGCCCTCCGGTCAACCTTCATCGACTCCGAAAGCTGCGCCAACAACTCCCGATACGACCCCAACAGGAACTCGCACGTCCCCTACAGGGATCACGTCTTTCGCCGGTCAGCAACCATGACTCCGAAGGACGGCTGTCAACTCCGAGCCATGCCGCTACAGAACGAGCCATGCTCAGCGCACGTCCCTGCAGAGGCTTCGAGTTGACCACCACGACCCACGACGTCACCACCGCGTCATCGAGCCAGGACATCTGTACCCCTGTGCCTCCCCTTGGCCTATAAAAGGGGACTCCAGGAGACCCAATAAAGAGAGAGGAGAACGACTCTAGACCACGATCTCACGACAACCGAACATACACCTAGGCAGACTCCTAGACTCCGAATAACTCCTTCGCTCTGTACTCGACCCCCCTCGAACCCTCTTCTTTGCTTGTATCCGCCCCTGTACAAGCACTTAGGTGCAAGATAATGCAAATCTTCTCCCCCCACTGGACGTAGGGCCCTTCTTTGCCTGAACCAAGATAAATCGCTGTGTTCTTCTTGCATCACCCATCCGGACGGGTTACACACACATTCGATTACTCGTTGGCTTAGGACACCCCCAGGTTCCTAACGCCGACACTTCAATTTGATCTTGCCACTTCAGTGCTTGTTTCCTCATTCTTGCTAGTTCTTCGATTGCTTGTAGGACGGGAGCCCTAATGGCTGGTTGTCGCGCTCCACAAGATCGTGACAACCTTTGGAAGTGGTGTATCGGTTGCTCAGGCACAGTCTTGAAGGCTGTAGTCGCGCTATGAACGTCATCTCCATCCACCAATCAAGTTATCTCATGCCTCTCATCGAAAGATCATCCCCAAACCCTAGCGGGTTCACATCAGCCCCCTCCCCTCAAGCTATAAAAGGAGGCCTCCTCTTTTCATCATATATTGATTCACCAGCACAAGAGGTCACAATGTAGAAGAGGAAGAGCAAGCTCCATTCCATTAGCTTCTAGCTAAATTAGTATAGGGAGTGAGAGAGGGAAAAAGCTGGAGAAAGAGCAGAGTTGAAGCAGTTCTGTCTCTGGGTGGACGAAGTGCCGGGCTTGTCAGCTCTCACTCCAACTTGTACCTCTACGATCGTCTTGCTACTTGAAGTAAGAAGTTTGTGTTCAACTTTGGTTTGATTCATTAAGCATGTCTCTTTCATAAAGCTACTTGTTTGTGGGATCATCGATCGTCCTTTGGACGGATGCTCTAGTAAGAGGACTCCTGATAGTGATGGATGTTCTCGATCACCGCTAGAGTAGTAGTTTCCATCATAGATGTGGTGTCTAGGTTGGGGTCTAGCTTCATATGTTGCGCGCGCCCACAGGCAGAGGGTTAGGTGGCAGGTGGTGATAGCCTTGTCCAATCGTACCAGCATTCCCCCACGTTCAGCCGTGGAATAGCGCTGATGCTGATATCGCTTGGCAGACCAAGTGCGTCAGTGGGCCTGAAGCAAGCAAGTAGTGGGAAACTTACCATCGCTTATATGCATTTGACCTTAGAAGAACCTCTCTACCCAAGCTACTCTTCATCTTATCATTCTGAGAGAACTAGTTTAGAGATCTCTTACACCTCCATTCCCTGTGGAAATACGATACCCTGAATACTTCTAGGTGAAGGCTACAACGGTACTTCCATACGCTTGCAGACTTTTCTGCTAACGCTAAGAAGCGCCCACAGTATGCATGGCATCGGCATAGTCGCTGTCATCATCAGACTCATTATGCTGTTCAACTCACGCTTTTCCATGTGTGTATGGACCTAAAAAACTTGCACGTCCTCCAACTCCATGAAGGTTAGGAATTAATGGGTGGCCCCCATAGAGTTTTAATTCTGGGCATGGAAAAGTTAGCCTTGTTTTCGATTTTCTGAATTTGAATTCAATTGTATCATTGGGGCGACCCACGATAACATGTCCTTGAATAAAATACTCTTTCTTTAAGACAATTCTAGGAGTAGTTATATAATCATTAAAACCATCAAGTATACCAAGAGTGGTACAAAACTTTGTAATTATAGAGGTGAAATCAAAAGATCCTACCCTTCATGGTGCAGAAATCCAGTGTTCTACCATGGCTTTCACAGGTGATATACAAATTTTATGAACCATGGCATAGAGTATTATACTATCAATTTCCCTAACAATCCTTATGTCATCTATAGGGAACAAAGTGACACCCATCCACTTGTGCATGGACCATAAAGTGGAATTGCAAATATGGCTAGTGCTTGGTTGTGCTTTCCCAATAACATTCTCCCCAGTTATCTCATACCAAAATTCCCGCTTATTAAAATTCTTAGTGGCATGCTTAATATTAGTTGAACACTTAATAAAGCCAAGACATGCAGAAAACTGTTCCCAATCAAGATTAAAGTCAAGACCATGTAAGCGGAAATAAATTGTATCTTTAGCAGGTTTTACGATGGAAATAAATTCCAAAGTGAGAAGCTTACTACCTGCATATTCAGTAAAATTCCAAAATTCACCCCATCCTATTGCACCAAAGATGTCAAAGAATTCCTCATTCATACCTGTGCAGTGGAGGAATTGAGGGTCAAATACCTTGGTGTGCTCAAATTTGCAGTGACAGATTTTGTCGAGGATGATCATTTCTTGGGCAGTCAGCCATAGATCGGATTTTGAGTCTTGTGTTCTCACGGGCTGTGCTTCTTCATTTAGTCCCTCTTCATCTTGCTGCATGTGCTCTTCGTATGTTTGTTCCTCAGTGTGGCAGAAGGATGGTTCACCTCCCGTGCTGATGGATTGATGTGAATGCCTTGATGAGCTCCCACTAAAAGTTGAGCACACCTTCCTTGCTGCAGCTTTGAATGGATTCTTCATGCCTGCTAGGAATGAACATGAACACCACTTGGATAAGGGAGGTTTAGTATTAGTGATTTTCTTACCGGTGTTTACCTCTTCTTGGATCATTATGAGAAAGTGAGTGTTTAAGAATGTCAAAATTTTCTAGAGTGTTTGAATGAAATGAAGTGCTCCTGAGTGAGAGAATAGGCATGGAGAGAGAAGGCAGATGCTGGGTGTACTTTGTGAGGGTCGGCCAACCCCCCTACTACCCCAAAAATTCACGAGATGGTAAAGTAAGTGAAGTGTACTGTTCCCCCATGTCTAGCTCCCCACTTTCCTTTGTTCTAGTTGCTTTCCCAAAGAATAATGCATGATAGAGGGAGGAAAGGAACAAAGGAGGTGGCAAGAAATGACTAGGGTGGATGGCATCTTACTTATGCTCATGGGAATGGAGAGATAGAAAAAGGAGAGGTGCTGGTTGCACAATGCAGGGGTCGGCCGACCCCCATAACTCCTTTCGTCTATAACACCCGAATTTTGAACTTTAAAAGATTAATTGATTTTTGAATAGATGCTTTACATTGATAGGCCAATTATAAAAGTTTTATGAAATTACTTTAAAACATGTAGCATGTTAGAAACCATGCATTGTTGCATTCATGCTGCTGCATAAGTTTTTGGTTGACTCGTTTGAGCTTGTTGTTTAATCTTTGCTTTGTTTTATAGTTCCTAACATGCTCTAACTTGTCCCCTCCAACTCCTAGACTAACTTATCTAGTATAACTAGCCTAGGCCAGTCCCAAGTGGACCCTGGCCACACCTAGCCTTTACTGGCCAAGTTTGGCCAGCCCTAGCCGGCCATGGCTAGCACTCACCAGCCATGGCCAAGGTAGCCGCAGCAGCAGCCGGCCCCAGCGGCCAGCACTGGCCACCAGCGGCCAAGCAGCCAGCCCGCAGGCTAGCCAGCTAGTTTAGCCAGGCCGCGGCCCGGCCAGCCAGCAGCGCAGCAGCCCAGTCGCAGCAGGCCGCACGCTAGCCAGCGGCCCAACCAGCCAGCAGCGCAGCAGCCCACTTGGCGTTTTGGGCCGGCCCAGCAACCGCGGCCTAGCTCCCTCGCTTGCGTCAGTGCTGCGTCGCGCCTGCGTCAGCTCCGTTGGCGTCAGTAGCACCTCAGCGCCATTTGCCGCTATCACTTACAGGTGGGCCCCACCCTGGCAGGACCCACAACACAGTGTCGTCCCCAACCTGGAGACGAACACCGAGCCCAAGTTTGGCCTCACCCGCGCCGTGTCCATGCACGTCCCGCACACGGACCGAGGTACATCGGATGCTATAAAGTGCATCGTGTCGCCTCCTGCGCCGCCCTTTGCAACCCTAGCCACTCAGTTTCACCGAAATCCCGAAACTCTAGCCGCAATAGCTCGCCGAGCTCGCTGTCGCCGTCGTGTTCGCCTTTGCCATCGACCGCCGCCAAGGTGAGCCCGCGCCCGAGCTTCGCGTGACCTCGTGGGTCATGGTGCTGCCCTCCATGGTGGCCATCTCTCTATGTGCACCGCTATGCACCGCCGAAGGAGCGCCGCCACCGCTCGCCGTCCCACCGTGCCCCGCCGTTCCCGCCTCGCCCTGCCGCAGCTATGCCTCTTATCACGCGCACGTGCTCGCGCAAAGTGCACATGGCCTTGCCTTGGCTTCGCATGCCCCATAGCGCTGCCACTGCGAGGTCGCCGCCGACGACCATGGCCGAGGTGGCCGGGGTCAACCGGTCTTGCTGCCGATCCACCGTGGACCCGTGGACTTGGTCCACGGGGATGGTCCACGGCTGGTCCACGGGATCCGACCAACCGTGCGCTGCCACGCAGCGGTCTACGCCGCCAAAGCCCGGCCGCTGCTAGCACTTTTACAAAAAAGCCCCTGCTATTTTACTTATTTATGATCCAGTCCTTATAAGTTCAAAAGTATTTAGATTTCACTCCTGTTTTGTGTAGAATAGACCCTTGTCTTGTTTAGGCAATAACTTCCATGTTTGAACTTCATTTTTAGTGATCTTATACTTTTTGGAATTTTCTCGACGAGTACAATAGTTCTATGCTATTGTTTGCTGCTTTTATCATGTTTTGGTGTACTGTTCTAATTAAAGTACATTTTCTTACATGTATTGGTCATGTGTGATGATTGTGGCGTATAGAGAACGAGACGTGGGTGAACGAGGATGAGCAGGAACCGGAGAACTACATGTAGCAGGACATCAACCAAGGCAAGTGCAGGCACCTTTGATCATATTGCGCCTATTAACTTTTAGTTAATACATTGCATGTGTCATAAATCGGCAAACCATAGGAATGACTAGCTACTGTATCCAAATATCACCTAAGGAGGTTTTAATTGATAGGTTATTATGTTGCTAGTGCTTTTTCTCACCTTTCACCTTTTAATGAAGATAAAAACTTGCTTCTTAACATGTTAGAGCCACGGGCTCTTGGCTTCGGCCGTTGGAGATGTTGACGGTTTTCGGCATCGTTGGTTGGCGGTGATTGATGGGGGAATGGGTGCTAGTGGGACTCGTGTTGACAAGGGTATCCGTATCTCCTTCCCCCTTGTGGTCCTATTCATGGAGCCGTAACCTGGGAGTTTCATACATCTCTAGGCTAATGGGCACTGGCTTGGTCAATTAGCAGGACCATCATGGGAAGGGTGGACAACTTACCGACGGGTGGCTATAGCCATGGTTGCTGGGGTGTTTTCAAGTATTTAGTATGGGAGGGGCTAGGGATCCTTGGTGGGGGCGACCTCATGGTGAAGTCACCCATATGCTTGCACTGATTTCAAGCGAGTTGTCACTTCCTATGACCCTGTGAGTCTCATTGTGACCTCTGCCGACCTATCTTGGAAATGGGCTAAGAGACTCGCAACCTCGAGCATAAAGAGTAATCACAACCTGGAGTGAAAGTGTACACCTCTACGCAGAGTTAAAATTGGTATATCATCCGTGCTCACGGTCACGAGCGGCCCAGATCCTCGCATGACTTAGCCAAATGGTTTTAAGCTATTAAATTATGGTGATGTTGTTTGAGGTTGCTACCTCGGGTTTTATCAGGATGGCTATCCTGTGTTCCCTTGAGATGGCTATCTCATGCTTAATGATATTTATAATGACATATGCTTATATCTATGTTACCAAAAGAATCATTAATTGCTACTTGAACCTTAATAAAGGGTTGAGTGTTTCAACCAAGTTGATTAGAGAATAGGTTGCAAAATGTTAAATCTTAATTGTTTACATTATTAAAATGCTACTGCAGTCTACCTTTCAGCCTTACCATATTTAAGCCATGCATGTCATTATACATTCCACCTGTACTTGCTGAGTTCGACATGGACTCACCCTTGCTATATTTTGTAGTAAGGTGATGCTCAAAAGAAGGATAGAGGCATTGAGTTATCTGAAGTGTATGGTGTACGGAGCCCCCAGTCAATAGTCCTTGAGAAGAATGAAGACTAAAGAGAAGTCTTAGCCAACGTTCCGCGTTACTCTGATTGTGTAAGTGTTAAATATATATGTTTCCGCTATATAATACATTATTTTTCTGATATTGCCATTTTGTGTTGTATGTGTGGACTTCCTGGGCACACATATGACGACCTCTGGTCTTCTTTAGAAACCAGGGTGTGACAGACGGGTATCAGAGCATTGTTGATTGTAGGACGTATGCCATGATAGCACTGGCCAATTTCTAAAGCTTATTTTGATACAAAACTATTTTACCATCCCTTGATATTTGATTCTGACTAATATCTTCACCCTTGGCTTGTATCCTCTCCTTGAATAGCTTCCTTTGAGATATTAATTTCTTATCCCCTTGGACTTTTAGTTTTGTTGGCTTACTAAAAGATTTCTGACCTTATCTTATTCAAAATTTTTGATGGCCCTTTATCATCTTTAATCCGCCCTTTAGGATGACCACCATTATTGAAAGAGGCACGTGTAGCATCAATATTGTGATGACTGTCTGTAATGTTTTGTTGTGATGCTTGTGTGTTGTCTCTGTCCTGGTGTTCCGAAGGAGGTTCAAAAGGTGAAGTTTTGAGGTGTAATTCGATCTTTGTTAAGTGGGGTAGTGTCTTCTATCCTACCTATCATTCTAATTAATACTAATTTCTATCGTCTTACACCATAGATTCCTATCGTTGTTTTTTTCATGGTTCCTTCTTTAATACAACTCAATGGAGGATCAACACTAGGAGGACGTACCATCAACAACCCTTAAGTAACAATTGCCTTGGATGTCATCATCAGAGTGACGCAATGGAAGAGTGATGGTCCTGTAACCCATAGGTCCCAGGATCCTTGTTACTTGGACTAGTGATCTTTACCACTCCCAACATCATAGATGGAAGGATGTCTGAATATTGAAAACTATCCTTTTCTCTAAAACCTTGTGAGTATCTTTCCGTCTTGCATGTGATGCTAGTTCATGCAAGATCTATACTTATGTTATGTTAGATATCAAGTTGGTAGTAGGATTGGTAATTGCGTCTTGATTAATAACTGGCGGTGCCACGTTAAACCGAGCGCTTCCAGTGGGTGCACACACATGGTTGTGCTCGGTAAGCACCGGTAACATGAATTGTTAATCATGATCCATTATGTAAGCTACTCTAATGTTGATGTGAACCCGCTAGGGTTTGGGGACGATCTTTCGATGAGAGGCGTGACATAACTTGATTGGTGGATGGAGATGACGTTCACAGCATGACTACAGCCTTCAAGACTGCACCTTAGCGACCGATACACCACTTCCAAAGGCCGTCACGATCTTGTGGAGCACGACAACCAGCCACTAGGGCTCCCATCCTGCAAGCAATCGAAGAACTAGCAAGAACGAGGAAACAAGCACTAAATTGGCAAGATCAAATTGAAGGTTTCAAACTGAATCTTATTATGAGTGGGGTTTCGAAGACAAGGAGATGGGCGGCTGGATCAGCACGCGCACCTACAAGCAAGTAGCGACGGCTAAACTTGATGTAAACAAAACCCAAACTGTTTGTAGCGGCTACGGAGGTATAAGAGAGGGTAGAGGGCGACCTTGTCCTGGCAGGAGTCATCCCACAACCCTAGGACACGCCCCTATTGGGCCCCACTTGATACATGGCCCATCGGGCAACAATCAGGTGACACGAGGACAGAAAAACCTCTCAGCATTATTTGCATCATTGCCTCTGAATCTAAGAAGATATCAACATGAGACTAGATCCATACGAAAGTATACTCGATAAGCTTTCCATCAAGTATCAAAACGTCCCAATTGGAGTCCGTATGAAGCCGTGGTGACCCACACAAGTCGGGGTTGTTCTGCAGTCCGAATCCAACTCCCAAATCATGTTGGGTTTGGACTCTTGCTTTCCTTGGTCTGGCAAAGATGCACCAGGAATAAGATCAATTTGGTGCTTAATCCCGCGTATTGGTGGCAGCCCCGCTGGTATCTCACTTGGAAACACATCAGAATAGTCCTACAAAATGTTAGCAACAGCAGGGGGCAAAGAATGTTGCATATCCTCAATTGAAATCAAAGCATCCTTGCATACCAAAGCATAAGCAATAGAGGTGGATGCATTGAACTCATTAATATCAGATTTTGTAGCAAGCATACAACGTCCTTTCAGTTTTACCTCATCTTTGTCATAAACAATAGATTTGGTATTTTTACTGCTCTCACTCATCGCTTTTGCAGCCTTGGCAACATCATTTTGCATAATGGTTTCAGGAGACATAGGATGCAACACAATTTTTCGATCATGGTATAGAAAAGAATATTGATTTGATCTGCCATGATGTATAGAATCTCTATCAAATTGCCAAGGTCTACCTAACAGAATATTGCAAGCTTGCATAGGCACAACATCACATTCAACAATATCTTTGTATGATCCGACGGAAAAATTAAGTCGCACAAGTCTAGTTACCTTTGCCTTACCACTGTTGTTTAGCCACTGAATGTAGTAGGGATGCGGGTGTGGTTTGGTGGTGAGGGCAAGCTTCTGCACCATATCGCTGCTTGCCAAGTTGTTGCAGCTACCTCCATCAATGATCATGCAGCACGAATGCTCCTTGATGACACATTTGGTTAGAAATAAAGTGTGTCGCTGATTTTGCTCCGCCTTCTCCATTTGTGCACTAAGCACTCGCTGTACAATCAAGCTCTCATAGTGGTCCGCGTCACCTACAGTAATATGTTCTTCTATGTGTTCCTCACTACCTGCATGGTCAGCCGCAAGCAATGCAAGTGTATCTTCATCATAATCACTAGCAGATGAACACTCACCATCTTCTTTGACAATCATAACATGCTTGTTTGGACAGTCACGCATCACATGCCCATATCCCTTGCACCGGTGACATTGTATCTTGCTTATTCTACCTGTCGATGCCACGGATGAAGTACTCGCAGCTGGCTTTTGAATTGTCTTCGCAACCGAATTGGTGGGGGTAGCTCGACTCTTGTCACTGGATGATGGTGTAGGAGTACATGTAGATGGAGTTGTAGACGTGCATTGCTGCCATGAGTTAGTTTTCCCTGCAGAAATATTATTCCTTGCGCTAGCACGTCGTCCCTGCACTTCCCTTTCAACTTTACAAGCAAGATGAAACGAACGGTTTATGTTAGTATAATCTTTATATTCAAGGATGTCCTGGATTTCACGATTTAGCCCACCCAAAAATCTAGCCATAGCAGATTCCTCTTCCTCCTGTAAGTTACAATGCAGCATTCCCATTTGTAATTCCTGATAATATTCTTCTACACTTTTAGCACCTTGTCTTAATCGTTGCATCTTATTTAACATGTGCATAGTAAGAAGGAACAAATCTAGCCCTCATGATTCATTTCAACGCTTCCCAAGTTCGAGGAACGTTATTAGGATTTTTGTTACCATGTTCTATCCACCAAACTGAAGCAAAATCGGTAAACTCACTAGTAGCAGCTCTAACATGAGTATCCTTAGAAAAATTGTGACATGCAAACTTTTGGTCAACGGTAATTTCCCAAGTAATGTATGCATCAGGATCATACTTACCATCAAAATAAGGTATTTTAAATTTAATCTTGCTGAAAGCATCATTATTATTAGGTACCTCACGTTGACGGTGACAAACCATACCTCTACGATTATAGCATAGACGACGTCGATCACAAGCATCCCGATCATCATGTTCGGTATCACCAGTATAATCTTCATCATAATTATCTTCAACTTGGTCTTCATCTTTCTTGTCGTCATTATGCCGCTCTTTGTCTTTTGTGTGGAAGTCATCAAAACGGTGCAAAAGGGCAGCAAGGCTTTTGTCCATATGAGCCACAGATGCCTCCAACCCTGTAAGCTTGTTGGAGGTGGTAAGTTGGGCTGTCTCCAATTGCCCAATCTTGTCATTGTGTCGGCGTTAGGAACCCGGGGGTGTCCTAAACCAACGAGTAATCGTGTGTGTGTAACCCATCCGGATGGGTGATGCAAGAAGGACACAGTGATTTATCCTGGTTCAGGCAAAGAAGGCCCTACGTCCAGCGGGGGGAGAAGATTTGTATTATCTTGCACCTAAGTGCTTGTACAGGGGTGAATACAAGCGAAAGAGAGAATTCGAGGGGGGTCGAGTGTCTATCGAAAGAGCTACTCAGTCTAGGAGTCTGCCTAGGCGTGTGTTCGGTCATTCGAGAGATCGTTGTCCAGAGTTGGTTCTCCGTCCCCCTATTGGGTCTCCTGGTGTCCCCTTTTATAGGCCAAGGGGAGGCACAGGGGTACAAATATCCTGGTTTGATGACGTGGTGATGACGTCGCGGGTCGTGGAGGTCAACCCGAGGCCTCTGCAGGGACGTGCGCTGAGCATGGCTCGTTCTGTAGCGGCGTGGCTCGGAGTTGACAGCCGTCCTTCGGAGTCATGGTTGCCGACCGACGAAAGACGTGATCCCCTGTAGAGGTCGTGCGAGTTCCTGTTGGGGTCGTATCGGGAGTTGTTGGCGCAGCTTTCAAAGTCGATGAAGGTTGACCGGAGGGTGTCGATGCGTACTCGAGGCCCAGTCGAGGGATAGCCTCGAGCGTAGTGGTTGAGCGGATAAGATCGAATTGAGGGAATCCGATGTCAGTCGTTTGTCGCGTAGCGTGTCGAAGGGGGCCTCGAGCTATCTAACAGCACTGGGTATGGCGTAATAGTGCCATGCAGACCGATGCACGTCCTCAGTATAGGCAGTAAAGCGGGATTCGACCGCTGTACAGACCACTGTGCAGACACTATAGCCATACGATTTGACGAGGTTAGCTAGTTTTGTACTAAACGCGCTACCGGACGCACCGGGAGTTGGTCGATCGAGGGGGGCTCGATCCTCGAAGTATCGAGACGCCCGTCCCATCGGGGGCCTCGACACTTAACGCGGGATCCTCCCATCTCGAGCGATCATCAGCCGGTGACGTCAGTGTCTTGTCGAGGGTCAGATGGTGACGCCAGTGATTCTGTCGAGGGCTGCGGCTGTACTCTGTTGTGGGCCGGCCCAGTGTGTATTTGCCGATGGGCCCGGTGGGTCGAGGAGGTACGGCCTGGTCGCGTGAGATTAATCTGAGGGCAAGCTCGGGGTTCGACCGAAATCAAGGAAGGTTTAGGGTATCCCTTCTCTCAGTAACTGACAGTAGCCCCCGAGGCTTCATGTAAGTGTTGATACTTACACGGAGGCTCAATCAAATGGACTCGGAGTGTTGGTCGTTTTCCGAAGGGTGCGCACGAGCGCACCCTTCGGGTGTAGCCCCCGAGGCCTCGGGTGAGTAGAATACTCGCCCGAGGTCTTTTTTATTTTGCGTTTGGTCGATGCGTACTTGAATGACCGAGCCCCCGGGTGGTTGGACCCTCTTTCATCGAGGCCACCCAGTTGCGAGCCCGCTCCTTAGCTTCTTTCGTTGAAGCCGGTCAGGTGCGAACTCGACCTTTTTGTTTGACCCTAACGAACCCTTTCGATCGGGTAGAGGGGGGAGAAGCGTTGTGCTACCCATGCTCGAGCGAGCATCAACGTCTCAGGTGAGCTACTATCGGGAAATTCAAGTAAGAGCTCATGCCCTGTTCGATTGGGGTCGACTAGTGGCCCTGAGGCACTCTTATTCGAGCAAAACAGTGGGTCCCGTGGATGCCAAACCCTTTCGATTGGGTCTGGTGGCTTGATGCCTCCCCTCGAGGGGATTCCATCGTGGTCCCTTAGTTTCGCCTTGAATGTGTCCGAGGGGGCCTCGAGAATTCATTCTCGAGCAAGGGACTCACGTCGGCCCCCCTCGGTCACCCCTAACTCCGGTACTCGAGGGCGGCTGTCGAACCGTTTTCGAGGACCAGCCTTCGCTCCCTAGAGATTTCGAGGGCCTGGGCCCGTATCCCGTATCGTGGGAAGATCCGTCTTCGGATAACTCCTCCTGTCCATCACACGTGCTTTTTTGCGCAGAAGCCGGAGCGGCGCGGTAGTGGGTGAGTCCTATACTTGAAGCGTATTTCGAGGAGGATAACTGTCAGTTCTCGTTTTTCAAGAAAAGATTCGAAGCGGCGTGGCCGTAATATGACGGGAGTCGAAATAGTGCGGTCGTGGTGGGGCCGGCATGACGCCTGATTCGTGGACGCTTGACGTGTGTCCATGGTCGACGGGAGTCGAAGGGGTGAATGCGATAAATGGCCCTGTCCATGACGCACAGGAATCGAGAGGAGAGTGCTTTGGGTGCATTTAATGCGGGGACTTACTGGCCGGGCAAGCGTCAGCCGTCCGTCAGTCTTCTGCCCCAAAAAAGGAGGCACCCTTCGTAGCGTTGCTCTTCACTTGCTTTCCTGCCGTTTTCGCATTCGCCTTCCTTGCGCTCACTTACTTTCCTTGCGCTCGCCTCCCTGCACTTTTCTTCCTCGCGTTCACCTCCCTGCGGAGATAGGAAATCTTCCGGGCCGTCCGTCCACCGAAGAGCTTCGTGCCCTTGCCATGGCACCGCCGGAGATTCTTTAGCTCGTGGCGTGGGTTCCCTCGGAAGTGACGAGGAAGGAGCTGGAGGGGTTGGTGGCGGAGGGGCTTCTTCGCCCCATCACCAACAGGGATGAGCCCGAGTGGCTCGTTCCACCAAAGGAGGACCATGAGCCAAACCCACCGGAGGGCTACGTGGTCAGCTTTGTCAAGTTCCACTAGCTGGGCTTCGGCGCCCCGCCGAGCCGGTTCATGCGCGCTCTCACTCACCACTATGGGATCGAGCTTCAGCATCTTTCCCCCAACGCGATCTCCTATGCTGCCATCTTCACCACAGTCTGCGAGGGTTACCTCGGGGTGGAGGCGCACTGGGAGCTCTGGCTCCACCTCTTTCGGGCGGAGTACTTCTCCAAGAGAGCGTCGACGGGGGTGCGGAGGCTGGTGCGGGCTGGATGCTGCAACTTTGCCGTGAGGAAGGCCGACGACTTCATCCCCATTGGCCTGACTTCGAGCCACAGCCCCTGGCCCTCGAAGTGGTTCTACATCAGGAATGATGAGGGGCTGCTGCCTCAGTACACGGGGCACGTCATCGAGTCGCGTCCCCACAACTGGGGCGCCCCAGCGTGGGACCATCAAGGGAGGCTCGAAGACCTCCTCGACGCCCTGGCGACCCTTCGAGGGCAGGGGTTGACTGCCGGGGTCATTGTCTCGGCCTTCCGCCATCGACGGGTGCTCCCCCTGATGCGGCGCTCGCTTTGCATGAGCCAGATGTTCGTTGGAGCGGAGCTCAGGGGGAGCCGCATGGTTGCTGGGGCTATTACGCCAGAGAGCGTCGCCAAGAGAGTTCGAGGCACGGTGTCGGGCCCCTTCACGGCGCAGGACGTCAACCGCCTCCCGATGCGACCGGATCCCGGTTACCCCGAACTGGTGAGTGTATTACTTCGTCGAGCCCTTCT
Organism: Bothriochloa decipiens; assembly: GCA_023333625.1. Taxonomy (NCBI): domain Eukaryota; kingdom Viridiplantae; phylum Streptophyta; class Magnoliopsida; order Poales; family Poaceae; genus Bothriochloa; species Bothriochloa decipiens. The sequence continues at coordinate 26,307,725 of CM041645.1, forward strand.
TTTTGTTTCTTTTCACCTTACATTTTTTGGGCTTTGTGTGTAGGGGGAGCTCGACTACGAGTTGTCGTTGCCCCCCGTTATGGAAGATTTCGGGGCTCGTCTGACGGGGCTTCGCGGCGCCTCGTTGGCAAAGAAGACGAAGGAGGAGGAGAGCAAGAAGAGGCGGACGCATAGCCTCGATCTCTCTGCGGGCGAGCAGCGCTTGGCTAAGCAGAGACGAGAGGCGAGGCCCATCGAAAGGTCCTCCTCTGAGGAATCGGGGGAGGAGTGGAGTGGAGAAGAGGAGCATCTCTCGACCCGGAGGGTCGAGGCTGATGCCCCTTGGACGCAGGGCGCCGCTGGTTCTGAGGGGTCCACGGAGGGGCCCCATGAAAGTCACTTGGCCCTCAAAGCCGGGTCGGTGGCGCTGGCCTTGGCCGCATCGGCGGCGGCCTCTGCTCGTCGGGCTGCGCGGCCTCACGGCGTGACGCCGCCGACAGCGACTTCGAGCCTTCCGGGTGCCGGGACGCGGCCGTCGACGGGGGCCTCACAAACACCAGGAAGGTTCCTAGTGGGGTAAGTTCTTTATCCTGGGGTAGTTTTATATTTCGCGTCTCGATTCCACGCATCTAATTTTTCTTTCCTCACAGGATCAAGCGTGGGCGGACACTGGCGGGGCCCGCTCTGGCCAAGCGCCTTCGGACGGAGGCTACGACAGAGGCGACGGCGGTCGCGGCAGGTCTGGCCATGGGCCCAGTTCTTTCGACGACAAGCGCCGCCTCGAGTCCCCCGTCGATTTCGAACGAGGGGGTCGTCACTTGGGTCAAGGCCGCACGCGCGGCGTTGGCCCAGGGAGTCGATTCGGTTATCGGCGAAGCGGCCACCGAGCCTGCGGTGGTTGTGGCGTCGAGCCCCCAAGCCGGGATGGCCGTCGAGGCGCCGGGCAGCATGCTAGAGCGCCCCTCGGATGACTCACGGTCGGGATTTTCACAGGCGGCGCCCATCATCCTTGAGGCCGAGGAGGGCGAGGCCTCCATCGACGGAGGGAAGGAGAAGGATGCCGCGCCCTCCTGTCGCCACCGAGGTCGGGGGTCGTCGAGTCCGAGGGTGCCGAGGCAGCCCCGTCAGGCAGGGAGGCGAGTGTCATTGTGCCTGCCCCGGCGGATCCTTTTGTCGAGCGGGAGGAGACGCAGGCCGGCTTCCTGGCTCTCGTGCCGTGGGAGGGTCCGTCTCCCCCCGCGGTTCCCAAACAACGTCCTGCGGCGGGCGTAGCCGTCTATGCGGAGGGTGCCGAAGCAGAGGCGGCGTGGTGGTACTCCGAGGCAGAGACTTCGGTATGGGGCTCGGAGCCTATCCGCGTCCATGACACCACGAGTCACGACGCTCCCTCATGGGAGGTGGATGATCCCGCCGAGCTCGAGTGCTGGAGGGCCATCGAAGAGGAGCATTCTTGCCTTCAGAGCTCGCTGAAGGCAATGTTTGGTCTTGTCAGCAACAACCTCCACCAGCGCCTCGGGGTAAGCGTCCTTCAAAGTTATGGAACTCGGGGTGTGTTTTCTTTATCGATGATGTCCTCTGTCCTTCTTGCTCTTAGGATTTGAGAAGGCACTCGAACATCAAGTCCCATTTTATCCACAGCGCCAAGGATAAGTGGAACCAGATCCCCGAGCTAGAAGCAGCGCTCGAGTCTGCCCGGGTCGAGGCCACTGCCGCTCGGAGTGAGCTTGAGAAGGCAAAGTCCGAGACTGCCTCGACCCGACAAGTGGCCGCCCAAGCCAGGGAGGCCGAGGCCAAGGCGAAGGAGGAAGCGGGGAGGGCCCTTGAACGGGTGAGGTCCAAGGCCAGCGACGAGCTGGCAAGGGTTGGTGCGGCCCTCGAGGCGGTGCGGAAGGAGCTCGAGGTCGCGGTCTCCGAAAACGCCAGGATTTTCGAAGCCTGGCGAGAGGAAAGGTGGAATGCCATTTCGGTAGGTGAGGCCCTCGAGAAGCTCGAGGAGGAGAAGGCGTCGATGGTCCGCGCTGGTGAGGCGTTTGCGAACGAGTATCTCGTTCTGCAAGACACCCACACGAAGCTCGAGACCCACGCCGTCAGTGAGTCTTCCTTCTTCTCTCGAGGGGTTTTTGCCTTAGTCCTCTTTCTTAAGCATTACTGACTCTATTTGTTAGTTTTCAGCCTTGGAGGAGGAGCTGGATCGGGCTCATCACGACCTCGGCCTGCTTCAAAAGTCGTACACGGCCGAGGTGAAGCTGACCGGCGAGCTCGGCGGTATGCTCGACATGGTCTGTGATAGCCTCGGCGTCCCTCGTCCCGAATCGGCCACGGACGACGTCCATGGGGCCCCTCTCCTTGACCGGCTATTCGAGCTCGGCCGCGTGGTTAAGGAGAAGGTGCGGGGCGCCCTTCATGTCAGCGTGAAGCGGGCGATGGCGGTCATCGGCTCCGGCTACATCTACGACATGGAGGTCATGTCCCACGGCTTCGTTAGCGACCCTTCGAAGACTGATGAGGAGAACGAGGCCGTCTTCATGGGGTTAGTCGAGGCTACCGAGGAGCCTGGCGATCATCTTGCGAGCCTCTTCGAGCATGAGGTCCTTTCGCCTCCTGAGGATGATGGCCTGTGAGCCAAATCTGGGCAAAGAGGCCTTTGTAAGAAATTTTGTGAACTTTTGTTCTCGAGGTCGCGATGCCTCGAGCCAATGTACATTTATATTCGTATGTGTATGTCTAAGTGTGTTCTAATTCTTTTCTATCTCTACTGCCTGAACGGGTCTCTACTTTTATCGATTTCGTCACACGATCGAGCCCTTCGAAGGGGGAGTGAGTGGAGGTGCCATAGCCCTGGGGCGTTGGTGGTCTCCCGACCCGACATCCCTTGACCTTTCGGACCATCTCTGTCATCTTTGACCTAGTATTAACCCATGTGAAGGCATATTGAGGCAGAGTGGACCTCGAGACTTTAAGTCCTTTTCTTTCTCGCGTTCCTGATGACTTTTCTTACTTAGTGAATTCGACGCATGTTCGTGCCCCCCGTCGGGGAGCGAGTGGAGGTACCATAGCCCTGGGGCGTAGGTGGTCTCCTGGCTCGACAGCCCTCGACGCTTAGGACATTCGCATGGTGTTTTCGACTAAGTATTAGAATGTATCGAGGTGCGTGGGAGAAAATAGACTTTTTGAGTTTTGAAAAATCGAGTTTTTTGGGGACTCCGGGGGGTTCCCCCCTTTATAGCCCCCAAGGGAGGTTCGACTCTGAGGAAGCAGAGTCGAGGCTACCTCTTGCATGTATAAGGAAATTAAGCTTGTGATCGAAAGCATTTTGTTATGTGAAAATGTAAGAAGAAGGCATCGACTAGGGATAGAAGCGACGTAGCTGGTCGATGTTCCATGCGTTGTTGAAAATTTCGCCTTTGTCATTAGCGAGCTTGTAGGTTCCGGGCTTCAACACCTCAGCTACGATGAAGGGGCCTTCCCATGGTGGCGTTAACTTGTGCCGGCCCTTGTTGCTCTGTCGCCTTCGTAGGACGAGGTCGCCCACTCGAAGGTCCCTTTTGCGCACGTGCTTGTCATGGTAGCGTCGAAGCTTCTGCATGTATCTTGCGGAGTTGAGGAGGGCCATGTTTTGAGCCTCCTCGAGTTGGTTGACAGCGTTTGCGATGGCTTCCTCGTTGCTTTGCTCGTTGTACGCCTTTAGTCGAGGGGAACCATACTCGAGGTCAGTGGGGAGGACGGCCTCAGACCCATAGACCAAGAAGAATGGGGTGAACCCCGTGGCTCGACTAGGTGTTGTCCTTAGGCTCCATAGGACTGAGGGCAGCTCGATGGCCCACTTCTTGCCGTGCTTGTTAAGGCGGTTGAAGATTCTTGGCTTGAGTCCCTGCAAAATCATGCCATTGGCGCGCTCGACCTGGCCATTAGTTCGAGGATGAGCAACCGCGGACCAGTTCACGCGAATGTGATGGCGATCGCAGAAATCCAAAAACTTCTTGCCAGTGAACTATGTGCCGTTGTCAGTGATGATGATGTTTGGGACACCGAAGCGATAGATGATGTCGGTGAAGAACTCGACCGCCCGCTCGGAGTGGATATTCCCGATGGGCCGGGCCTCGATCCACTTGGTAAACTTGTCGACGGTAATGAGCAGGTGGGTGAAGCCTCCAGTTGTCCTTTTGAGGGGACCAATGAGGTCGAGCCCCCATACGGCGAATGGCCATGTGAGGGGATCGTTTGCAAAGCATACGCAGGGAGGTGCGTCTGCTTGGCATAGAATTGGCACCCCTCACATGATCGGACGAGGCTGATGGCGTCAGAGACAGCGGTCGGCCAGTAAAAGCCTTGTTGGAAAGCGTTCCCGACGAGGGTCCTGGGCGCAGCATGATGACCGCAAGCCCCCGAGTGTAGGTCGTTGAGTAACCTTTTGCCTTCCTCAACGGTGATGCAACGCTACAAAACTCTGGTCGGGCTTCGTCGATAGAGCTCCTTGTCTGGACCGAAGAGGACATAGGTTTTGGCCCTTCGCACAATGCGTCAAGCCTCATTCCAGTCGTCTGGCAGCTCTCCTTGAGTAAGGTACTCGAGGAAGGGCTTACGCCAATCGACTTCGTCGCTTGCTCGAGGGGATGATACCTCGAGGTCCATGACCTCGGCCCTGGTCGAGAGGGCCAGGGTTGGTTGAGGCTCGACCCCCTTGGACGGATGTTCATGTTCACTCACGGAGTCAACTGACGGCTTGTAGAGATCTTTTATGAAGACGTCGGGAGGCACGGTGCCTCGGGTTGACGCAATCTTTGCAAGCTCGTCGGCGGCCTCGTTGTAGCGTCGAGCAATGTGGGTTAATTCGAGGCCGTGGAATTTGTCTTCCAGTTTGCGGACCTCTTGATAGTACGCTTCCATTTTAGGTTCGCGGCAGCTCGATGCCTTCATGACTTGATGGATGACTAACTGCGAGTCGCCCCAAGCTTGGAGGCGTCGAACCCCGAGCTCGATAGCGATGCGTAGTCCGGTCACGAGGGCTTCATACTCCGTGACGTTATTTGAGGCTGCAAAGTGGAATTGAATCACGTAACGCATGTGAACCCCGAGGGGCGAGATGAAGAGCAGGCCCGCGCCCACTCCTGTTTTCATCATTGACCCATGAAAGTACATGGTCCATAGCTCGGCCTGGATCTATACGGGCGATAGTTGAGCGTCGGTCCATTCGGCCACGAAATCTGCCAGCACCTACGACTTAATGGCCTTTCGTGGTGCGAAAGTGAGGGTTTCGCCCATGAGCTCGACTGCCCACTTAGCGATTCTCCCTGTGACCTCCTGATTCTGGATTATCTCCCCGAGGGGGAAGGACGAGACCACGGTTATCGGGTGGCTTTGGAAGTAATGTTGGAGTTTTTGCCGCGTAAGGATTAGAGCGTATAACAGCTTCTGAATCTAAGGGTAGCGGGCCTTAGTCTCCGAGAGCACTTCACTGACAAAGTAGACTGGCCTTTGAACGGGTAGGGTGTGCCCTTCTTCTGCCCTCTTGACCACTATGGCCGCACTGACCACCTGGGTGGTTGTGGTGACATAGAGGAGGAGGGGCTCGGCCGGATGAGGAGGTACGAGGATCGGGGGCGAGGCTAGCATAGACTTGAGCTTTGAGAGGGCCTCCTCGGCTTCAAGGGTCCATTCGAAGTGCTCTAATTTCTTCAAAAGGCGGTAGAGGGGCAACGCCTTTTCCCTGAGACGGGAGATAAAGCGGCTCAGGGCCGCCAGGCATCCTGTGACCCTCTGAACGCCTTTGAGGTCTCGAATGGGCCCCATCTTGACAATCGCCGAGATCTTCTCCGGGTTGGCCTCGATTCCGCGCTGAGAGACTATGTACCCTAAGAGCATGCCTTGGGGGACGCCGAAGACACACTTCTCGGGGTTCAGCTTGATGCTCTTCGCCCGGAGGCATTTGAATGCGGCATCGAGGTCAGAGATGAGACCCTCGACTTTTTTGGTCTTGACCACGATGTCGTCCACATAGGCCTCGACCGTCGAGCCGATGTGTTCTCCAAATACGTGGAGCATGCACCGCTGGTACGTTGCCCCGGCGTTTCGAAGGCCGAAGGGCATAGTAATATAGCAGTACATGCCGAAGGGGGTGATAAAGGAAGTCGCGAGCTGGTCGGACTCCTTCATCCGGATCTGATGGTAGCCAGAATAGGCGTCGAGAAAGGAGAGGGTCTCGCATCCCACTGTCGAGTCAATGATTTGATTGATGCGTGGCAAAGGAAATGGGACTTTAGGACATGCTTTATTCAAGCCGGTGTAATCTACACACATCCTATATTTCCCATTTTTCTTTTTGACTATTACAGGGTTAGCTAACCACTCGGGATGGTGGACCTCCTTGATAAATCCTGCCGCCAAGAGCTTGTTGACTTCTTCCCCGATGATCCTACGCTTCTCCTCGTCGAAGCGGCGCAGGCGTTGCTTCACCGGCTTAGACCCGGGGCAGATCTCCAAGGCGTGCTCGACGACTTCCCTCGGTATGCCCGGCATATCCGAGGGACTCCACGCAAACATGTCGGCATTTGCGCGGAGAAAGTCAACGAGCACTGCTTCCTATTTGGCATCGAGGGAGGCGCTGATGAGCAGCACCTTCCCCTCGGAGCAACTTGGGTGGAGGGTGATCTTCTTCGTGTCCTCGGCAGGCTCGAAGCTGCCGGCATGTCGCTTGGGTTCGGGGATCTCATCGGCGAGGGCCTCAAGAGTGGCTGCAAGCATTGCCGTCTCCTCGAGGGCTTCCGCGTGTTCGACGCACTCGATGTCGCAGTCGTATGCGTGCTCGAAGGAGGGGCCAACGGTGATGATGCCATTGGGGCCCGGCATCTTGAGCTTGAGGTAGGTGTAGTTGGGAACTGCCATGAACTTGGCATAGCCCGGTCGCCCAATGATCGCATGGTATGTGCCTCGGAATGGGACTACCTCGAACGTGAGGGTCTCCTTTCAGAAGTTCGAGGGAGTACCGAAATACACCGGTAAGTCGATGCACCCGATGGGAATAGCCTTCTTGCCTGGCATGACGCCATGGAAGCCCCCAGCGCTGAGCTTCACCTTTTCCCTTGGGATTCCGAGGAGGTCGAGGGTCTCGAAGTAGATGATGTTGAGGCTGCTGCCTCCGTCCATCAAGACTTTGGAGAAGCGAGTGTTGACGATGACAGGGTCAACAACAAGCGGGTAGAGCCCCGGGTTTGGGACGTGGTTCGGATGGTCATCACGGTCGAACGTGATAGCCGTCTCGGACCAGTCCAAGAATCGAGGGGTGGCGACTTGAGTGGAAAATACCTCCCGACGCTCCCTCTTACGCTGTCGAGGGGTGAGCCAGGCGGTAGGTCCCTCGTAGATCATGAAGCAGTCTTGCACCTCGGGGAACCCATCATTCTTGTCGTCGGGCTCTTCCTTTTCCTCTTCCTTCCCTCGAACCATACCCCCAAAATGCCTTTTGATCATTCGGCAATTTTTGAGGGTGTGATTGGCCTGGCCCTTGTGATATGGGCAAGGTTTCTTGAGCATCTCATCGAAGAGGCCCTTTTCGGGAGGGCCTCGAGGCTTCTTGCGCTCAACAGCCACCACGAGGTCGTCGTTGGGGGCGTCTTCGCGCTTGCCTCGCGGGTTCTTCTTCTTCTTCTTGCCCCCTTTCTTGCTGCCCTGGTTCGAACCCTCGGGGTTGGCCGCCTTGGCCTGCGTCTGGCCTTTGCTACCGTCGAAGAAGGCATCGACGGCCTCTTCTTCGGCGGCAAAGTTGGCCACGATGTCCATCAATTCGTCGGCGGTCTTTGGGGGGTGCGCCCGAGCTCCCGGACCAGTTCCTTGCAGGTGGTCCTGGCAATGAAAGCCAGGATCACCTCTTCATCGGTGACGTGGGGAAGCTCGGTGCGCTGCTTGGAGAAACATCGAGTGAAGTCACGGAGAGATTCCTCGTGCTTCTGTTTGCAGCCTCGGAGTTCCCACCTGTTGCCCAAACGCACATAGGCGCCCTTGAAGTTCCCCTCAAAAACCTTGACTAGGTCGGACCAGTCACAGATTTGGTTAGGGGGAAGCTCCTCGAGCCACTGTCGTGCGGTGTCGGAGAGAAAGAGTGGGAGTTGTCGAATGATGGCGCTGTCGTCGCGGGCCCCACCAAGCTGGCACGCCAGTTTGAAGTCGGCAAGCCAGAGCTCAGGCTTTGTCTCACCGTCGTATTTGACGAGACTTGTCAGGGGTCTGAAGGGGCTAGGCAGCGGCGTGCTGCGAATCGCACGGCTGAAGACTTGAGGTCCCGGTGGATCCGGGGATCCACGTCGGTCCTCGTCGCTGTCGTAGCGTCCGCCTCGATGAGCGCTATAGCCTTGTGCCTTGGCATCACCGCACTTGCATCTACGGTGTTCATTGATGTCGTGACGCGCATCGCAGGGCTCGCGGTTGTCACGAACGCGATCGTGGTCCGGGACCGCCCCCTTCGAGCGGGGGGAGTCTACCGGCTGGGTCGAAGCTGGCCTCTCATGCTGCGAGGGTTCGTGGTGTTACCCCGACGCCGCACCTCGACGCCTCGAGGCAAAACTTTTGACCTGCTGAATGGCGGCCACCTCGAGAAGGCCCTTGATCTCCTGTTGGACTCGCTGGGCTTCGGGATTTGAGGAGGCCGGCATGTTGCGAAGAAGCATGGTTGCTGTGACGACATTCTGGCTGGCTCGATTAAAGGTGGGACGTGCAATCGTATCCACGCCCACAATCTGCCACTGCACTTGCCGCGCTCGAGCCCGAGCTCCTCCGCGTGGGGGTTGCGATTGTCCTGCTCGAGGGTACGCTCGAGCTGGCGCAGTCGCTCGTTGTCTTCGTCGAGCTTGGCTCGAAGCTCCCGGACCTGCGCGAGCTGGGCGATGTGAGCGCCCTGCGAATCGTGCGGGTCATTGGTCGCGGCAGGGGGCCCTTCCTCCTGTCCCGCCAGGAGGGGCCCACCTGTTGCAGCCGGTGGTGTGGACGTCCCTGCGGGATCGGCGTCGTCGTCGCCCGATGCGGCGACTATGTCGACGTGGAAACACTCTTGCGTGGGATCATAGTAGCTGGAGTCGTAGTCGGAGTCAGAGTAGAGCGGGCAAGGCATGATGGTCCGCCAAAATTGCTCGACCTCCAGCCACCTTCGAAGCGCGCGAGGGCAAGCGCCACGTGGGCGAGGGTTAACCGGGCGTTCGGGGGCCAGTACCGGTACCTCCCGGTGCGCTGCTACGCGCGAGGGGGGGCCGGTCCGTTCCCTGTCCGCCCCAAAACCCGAGCGCTCGATAGCGGAGTACGTCAAAGCGGCATTGTCGAGCCCAAATGGCAATGCCGGCCGGGCGGCAAACTGCTCATGGGGCAAGAGAGCCGTAGACGTAAAGGGAGCGTTCGCCTAGGGAGAACCGTTCAACCCGGGCGAGCACTGCCCCACGTCGGGCCTTACGCGTAGTCGCGGGAGCCTCCGGGCCAGAGAGCTCAAGTCATCCGTCGAAGACGAAGAGGATGTGACGACCATGGTCACACGGCGACGCCGCCCGCCCTGCGATCCACGTCTCTTTCTTGATTGGGAAGCGTGGTGGTGAGGACGACGCGGGGGTCCTCGCGGAGTCCCTGAAGCGCCCCCGCTCGGGTGCCCGATTGAGAGCAGGACCATGTCATGGCTCGTGCCGAGCAACATGAACTCCAGACTCCCAAACCAGATCACCGAGCCGAAAGGGAGCGATGATACGAGGTCCGCCATCCGGACGAAGCGGTTTGACACACAGGCCCCTACCTTGCGCACCAACTGTCGGCGTTAGGAACCCGGGGGTGTCCTAAACCAACGAGTAATCGTGTGTCTGTAACCCGTCCGGATGGGTGATGCAAGAAGGACACAGCGATTTATCCTGGTTCGGGCAAAGAAGGCCCTACGTCCAGCGGGGGGAGAAGATTTGTATTATCTTGCACCTAAGTGCTTGTACAGGGGCGAATACAAGCGAAAGAGAGAATTCAAGGGGGGTCGAGTGTCTATCAAAAGAGCTACTCAGTCTAGGAGTCTGCCTAGGCGTGTGTTCGGTCGTTCGAGAGATCGTTGTCCAGAGTTGGTTCTCCGTCCCCCTATTGGGTCTCCTGGCGTCCCCTTTTATAGGCCAAGGGGAGGCACAGGGGTACAAATATCCTGGTTCTGTAGCGGCGTGGCTCGGAGTTGACAGCCGTCCTTCGGAGTCATGGTTGCTGACCGGCGAAAGACGTGATCCCCTGTAGAGGGCGTGCGAGTTCCTGTTGGGGTCGTATCGGGAGTTGTTGGCGCAGCTTCCAAAGTCGATGAAGGTTGACCGGAGGGCGTCGATGCGTACTCGAGGCCTGGTCGAGGGGTAGCCTCGAGCATAGTGGTTGAGCGGATAAGATCGAATTGAGGGAATCTGATGTCGGTCGTTTGTTGCGTAGCATGTCGAAGGGGCCTCGAGCTGTCTAACAGCACTGGGTATGGCATAATAGTGCCATGCAGACCGATGCACATCCTCAGTATGGGCAGTAAAGCGGGATTCGACCGCTGTATGGACCACTGTGCGGACACTATAGCCATACGATTTGACGAGGTTAGCTAGTTTTGTACTAAACGCGCTATCGGACGCACCGGGAGTTGGTCGATCGAGGGGGGCTTGATCCTCGAAGTATCGAGACGCCCATCCCGTCGGGGGCCTCGACACTTAACGCGGGATCCTCCCATCTCGAGCGATCATCAGCCGGTGACGTCAGCGTCTTGTCGAGGGTCAAATGGTGACGCCAGTAATTCTGTCAAGGGCTGCGGCTGTACTCTGTTGTGGGTCGGCCCAGTGTGTATTTGCCAATGGGCCCGGTGGGTCAAGGAGGTACGGCCTGGTCGCGTGAGATTAATCTAAGGGCAAGCTCGGGGTTCGACCGAAATCAAGGAAGGTTTAGGGTATCCCTTCTCTCGATAACCGACACATTGGTTACATGTAAATCATTATCAAGTCCATCTGTATGTAGCTGCACTTGCCTTGTAAAATGTTGAATGATGCCCTTGGTACGAGGAGATCGTGGAATCTCATCACCGTCCTCTGATCCTGTCATGGTTCAACAAAACAAAGTGGAGACAAGAAAATAGGTGAAGAAATAAAAGCCCTATATCGATTAGGACGTGGCTACAGCAAGGCGCTCCCTCTCAACCTGTTAGACAAGTTCTTACCAATTCTTACCTTGCTCAACAGGAGGAATCGACTACCAACAAGTCCACAGCAATGGAATGAAGTGTATCGGTGCCACCGCAACAAGACCTGTCAAGCTGTAGAATATGTGGAGCTATAGGTGGCTGAAACAAGGAACGAACTAGCACCATGTCAGTTATAAAAGCTAGCTGAATAAATGTTCAATGGTGGTGCTATGCTAGTCCTAGGCTAGACTATGCTAGAGATGCGAGCCTGGACACAAACGAAGTCACGATACAACAAGGAAAAAGACACGTAACAGCAAGGAATGACTTGCCTTCTTTTGCTTAAACAGCAAGGAATCACTCCCCTTGTTTTCCTCAACTCTTCTTTTCTTTCTCCCTTTTCTTTCTTTGCTGTTTTTTCTTCTTTTTTTTCACTTTGCACAACTAGAACAAATCTGAATCTTAGCAAATCAGATTTCAGAAAAAAACTCTTAGTATGTATTTCTCTTTCTTTTCAGGGGTGACAAGAATGCAACTAGCAACTTAGAAATTTTTTTTATATGTGAACGAAACTTGATTGAGAATAGCGAGGACAGATATGGTAGTAATATTTGCAATGGCGATGGCAGCGAAGATGTAAAAGACCGATAGTGACCAAAACATGACAAGAACTCGAAACTCTAAAAGACTAGAACTAAAACCAGCACTGGACACAACCAAAGCAAATGCAAACTCAACAAGCCCTAACTAACCAGTACTAGCCATGGCACAAAGGTTTTGTAGGAATATGGAAAACTAATCTACTATTTTTTTGGCTTTTCTAGACTATAGGAAAAATAAAACAATGATTGAAAATCTCTCACCGGTAAACCTCGCTCTGATTACCAACTGATGTGAACCCGCTAGGGTTTGGGGATGATCTTTCAATGAGAGGTGTGAGATAACTTGATTGGTGGATGGAGATGACGTTCACGGCCTGACTATAGCCTTCAAGACTGCACCTTAGCGACCGATACACCACTTCCAAAGGCCTTCATGATCTTGTGGAGCGCGACAACCAGCCACTAGGGCTCCTGTCCTGCAAGCAATCAAAGAACTAGCAAGAATGAGGAAACAAGCACTGAATTGGCAAGATCAAATTGAAGGTTTCAAACTGAATCTTATTATGAGTGGGGTTCCGAAGACAAGGAGATGGGCGGCTGGATCAGCACGCGCACCTACAAGCAAGTAGCGACGGCTAAACTTGATGTAAACAAAACCCAATCTGTTTGTAGCGACTATGGAGGTATAAGAGAGGGTAGAGAGAGACCTTGTCCTGGCAGGAGTCGTCCCACAACCCTAGGACACGCCCCTATTGGGCCCCACTTGATACATGGCCCATCGGGCAACAATCAGATAACACGAGGACAGAAAAACCTCTCGGTGTTATTTGCATCATTTCCTTTGACTCTGAGAAGATATCAACATGAGACTGGATCCATATGAAAGTAGACTTGATAAGCTTTCCATCAAGTATCAAAACGTCCCAATTGGAGTCCGTATGAAGCCGTGGTGACCCACACAAGTTGGGGTTGTTCTGCAGTCCGAATCCAACTCCCAAATCATGTTGGGTTTGGACTCTTGCTTTCCTTGCTCTAGAAGCGACGTGGTAGCCTGATGGAGGACGTTGTGGACACATGGACTTGATCCCCAATCACCTTTGTTAAGGTACCATGCTTCCCATATGCAATCAACCCTTGAGCTGGTGTTGCCTCGCATTCTGAATGCAGTCACACCTTCCCTTGTTGATCCTCTCCATCATTCCTGACCAATACAAAAGTGCACTTGTCTCCATTGTCTAAATATGATGGACGAGATTTTAAGAATGAACTTACTTGATGGTTGAGTTGACGAGCACGAGCACGAGTAAGAGGACCAGCAATAGGTACTGGTGTTGGCATGGACGGCGTGGATGTATGGTTGGTGTTGATGTCCGCATCAAATGTGTTATCTCATCATGGATCTTTTCTTTGGTCATCTTGTTACATCAATTGGAAAAATCGATCCTTGCCATCAAGATCAACCTTGCATAAATCGTTAAGCCTATGTCTCAATGATCCTTGAAGGGTAGGCACATGAAGATCAACTTTTGTCTTTCATGTGACCAATCCTTCTCCCTTATGGTTGAACTTTATCAATCTTTAAACTCCTTTATGGTATGTCATCACAAGTCCCAAAGATCTTAATCTTTTGGTCGACCCATGCTGACTTTCTAAATATTTCATTGCACTTCAAATTTTTTAAGGAAGTGCAAATCCTCAAAGGATCGATGTTTATTCCCTCTCTTCCCTCTTAGAAGAGCTAAAGAGAGAAATCAGGAATCATTCAAATGTTATCTTATCATCTTGTCTCCATATCTTGGTATATGGATAATCCTTTATCTATTATCCAACCTTGTTTTGGATCTCAAAGTGATTTGGAGGATCAATTTTTGATTTTCTCATCAACCTTTGGGTAATCCTTTAAATCCATGTCCAACCAAAACCTTCCTAAAATAGTTGAATCAAGCCCTAAACAACAAGAGAGGGCGCTAGCAACCCAATCTAAAATTCCCTCAAATCCCTCTCCTGATCCAGTTGCCATAGAGCCCCATGTTAAGGGAATGCACCAAACTTCAAAGGATGACAAACTTCATCCTTCTTTAGTTTCACTTTGAATTTGAGGAAGATATTTTGGAAGATTTTGGAAATGCCTCAAAATTAACCAGTTCAAGTGAGCCCACTAACGCACTCTACACCATCCGAGGATGACGATGGTCGCACAATGAGTCCTTCCTTATGGAACACATCAAAGGACTATCAGTAATCATGAGTCGTGAGTGGTTGACAGCAATGGAGCTATCCATCAAGGTAGCCCAAATTGTTGCCCCATCAGATATTCTGCTTTTCACCATTAAAGAAACCACTATACAGGCTCACTATAGTCCTATCGTTGGGATGAATATCTTTTGAAAAGCTCTAGCTAATAAACTTTGCCCCAACGAGTCTTTTATCCCATCACATAAGCTTCTAAGAAATCCCATGGGAGTTACTCTTGAAAGCTATGGGATCATAAGGACTATTCCTTTATGCATAAATGGTCTTAGGTATCTTCTAGATTTTTATATCTATGACATCTCAGACACAACCCTCTTGGTTTGTTTACCTTGAGGGAACTCTTTCGGGAAAGACCAAAACTGGCTCCCTTGATTTTGAAATCTGGAAGTTCTCCTATCGCTATTCCACTTTCATGCTCAAACAATACAAAAGGAGAACCCAAACCCGAATCAACCTTGATCATCTATTTTGTCTCTACCCCGAGTCTCCTCGAACCTTGTTAATTGGGTTAGATTTATGACACCCCTAAAATTTTTTTGAGTCACTTAAAGACAAAATCTCAAAAGGGATCTTCTAAATATGCTCTGATGAGATGGTGTTCTCATCAATGTTCTTGGACATAAGTAAGAATTCTGTTAAGTGGGTAGTACCAACCTCAATCGATTTTGAGCGCCTTTGGTCATAGGACATAATGATCTAAAGATCAATATTGACCATTCTTTTTATCATTTCACTATACTAGAATTGGTTCTGTATCTCATCAACCTCTTATGTCCTGAGTCACATTACTACATGATCTAAGGATCAAACTGTATCTTGTAATCATATTTTGTTAACCCTTACTTCTTATCCTGACATCTCATAGGACTGGAAGTAAGGAAAACATGAAGGCCTAAAGGAATCAATCCTTATTCCACTTGTTAATCTTTGCTTAATTCAATCATCGTACAACTCATACATCTTGAATCAAAGAGTTCAAAGCACCATAACATCAATCTTCGCCTTTCTATCATTTTTCTGCTAGTAATGGCATTGGATCAAACATCTCATAAAGACCTAGAGATGTATCTATAAGCTTTGTGTCAATCACTCTCATCGTCAACCTTTACCCTTCTTGTCGGTCATTCTTTGATCTTTCACCAAGCCTCAATGACTGCTAATACTTTAAAGTCTTCAAGTTATTTTGGGAGTCAATCTATGACTCCCTTGCTAGACCTTGGTACTCCTTGAATCTTTATCTCACAAGGGTCAAAGCAACTTTATAACCTGCTTTATCTTTCTCTTAATTCTCTTCGAATCTCGAGGACGAGATTCTTTTAAGGGGGTAGGTTTATAACACCCTGATTTTGAATTTTAAAAGATTAATTAATTTTTGAATAGATGCTTTACATTCATAGGCCAATTATAAAAGTTTTATGAAATTACTTTAAAACATGTAGCACGTTAGAAACCATGCATTGTTGCATTCATGCTGCTGCATAAGTTTTTGGTTGACTCATTTGAGCTTGTTGTTTAATCTTTGCTTTGTTTTATAGTTCTTAACATGCTCTAACTCATCCCCTCTAACTCCTAGACTAACTTACGTAGTCTAACTAGCCTAGGCCAGTCCCTAGTGGACCCTGGCCACACCTAGCCTTTACTGGCCAAGTTTGGCCAGCCCTAGCCGGCCATGGCCAGCAGTGGCCAGCCATGGCCAAGGCAGCCGTAGCAGCAGCCGGCCACAGTGGCCAGCATTGGCCACCAGCAGCCAAGCAACCAGCCAGCAGGCCAGCCAGCTAGCTTAGCCAGGCCATGGCCCGGCCAGCCAGCAGCGTAGCAGCCCAGCCGCAGCAGGCCACAAGCCAGCCAGCAGCCCAGCCAGCCAGCCACGCAGCGGCCCGCTTGGTGTTTTGGGCCGGCCCAACAACCGCGGCCCTGCTCCCTCGCTTGCGTCACTACCGTGTCATGCCCGTGTCAGCTCTGCTGGCGTTAACAGCACCTCAGCGCCGTTTGTCGCTACCGCTTACAGGTGGGCCTCACCCTAGCGGGACCCAGAACACAGTGTCTTCCCTAACCTGGAGACGGACACCGAGCCAGATTTCGGCCTCGCCCGCGCTGTGTCCGTGCGCATCCTGCATGTGGGCCGAGGTCCACCGGGTGCTATAAAGCGCATCACGTCGCCTCCCGAGCCACCCTTCGTAACCCTAGCTGCTCGGTTTCATAGAAATCGTGAAACCCTAGCCACCATAGCTCGTCGAGCTCGCTGCCGCCATCGTGTTTGCCTTTGCCGCCGATCGCCGCTAAGGTGAGCCCGCGCCCGAGCTTCACATGACCTCGAGGGTCATGGTGCTGCCCTCTATGGCCGCCATCTCCCTCTCTGCACGCCGCTGTGCGCCATTGAAGGATCACCGTCGCCACCGCTCGCCGTCGCGCGTCGCCCCGCCGCTCCGGCCTCGCCCCACCGCCGCTGTGCCGCTTATCGCACGCGCAACACACGCGTGGCCTTGCCTTGGCCCTGCGTGCCCCGCAGCGACACCACCGCGAGGTCACCGTCGACGACCATGGCCGAGGTCGCCGGGGTCAACCCGCCTCGCCCCTAGTCCACCATGGACCCGTGGACTTAGTCCATGGGGACGGTCCACGGGATTTGGCAAACCGTGCGCCGCCACACAGTGGTCAGCACCGTCAACGCCCAGCTGCCACTGGCACTTTTGCAAAAAAGCCCCTGCTATTTTACTTATTTATGATCTAGTCCTTCTTAGTTCAAAAGTATTTAGAATTTAGTCCTATTTTCTGCAGATTAGACCCTAGTCTTGTTTAGGTCGTAACTTCCATGTTTTAACTACGTTTTTAATGATCTTGTACTTTTTGGAATCGTCTCAACGAGTAGAACAGTTCTATGCTATTGTTTATACTGTTATCATGTTTTAGTGTACTATTCTAATTAAAGTACATTTGCTTGCATTATTGCTCATGTGTGATGATTGTGGTGTATAGAGAATGAGACGTGGGTGAATGAGGATCAGCAGGACCCAGAGAACTACATGCAGTAGGACATCAACCGAGGCAAGTGCAGGAACCTTTGATCATATTATGCCTATTCACTTTAAATTAATACATGCATGTGTCTTAAATCGGCAAACCATAGGAATGACTAGCTAATCTATCCAAATATCACCTACGGAGGTTTTAGTTGATAGGTTATTAGGTTGCTAGTGCTTTTTCTCACCTTTCACCTTTTAATGAAGATAAAAACTTGCTTCTTAACATGTTGGAGACACGGGCTCTTGGCTTCGGCCGTTGGAGATGTTGATGGTTTTCCGCATCGTTGGTTGGCGATGATTGACGGGGGAAGCAGATGCTAGTGGGACTTGTGTTGATGAGGGTATCCATATCTCCTTCCCCCTTGTGGTCCTGTTCATGGAGCAGCAACCTGGGACTTCTGTACATCTCCAGGCTAATGGGCGCTGGCTTGGTCTATTAGCAGGACCATCATAGGCAGGGTGGAAAACTTACTGACAGCTAGCTATAGCAATGGTTGCTGGGGTGTTTTCAAGTATTTAGTATGGGAGGGGCTAGGGATCCGTGGTGGGGATGGCCTCATAGTGAAGTCGCCCATATGCTTGCACTCATTACTAGTGAGTTTTCACTGCCTATGACCTTGTGAAAATCCTCGTTGTGACCTCTACCAGCCTATCATGGAAACGGGCTAAGAGACTTACAACCTTGGGCATAAAGAGTAATCACAACCTGGAGTGAAAGTGTACACCTCTGTGCAGAGTTAAAATCGGTATATCGTCCGGGCTCACGGTCCTGAGCGGCCCAGATCCTCGCATGACTTAGCCAAATTGTTTTAAGCTGTTAAATCATGGTGATGTTGTTTGTGGTTGCTACCTCAGGGTTTGTCAGGATGGCTATCCTGTGTTTCGTTGAGATGGCTATCTCATGCTTAATGATGTTTACAATGATATATGCTTATAACTGTGTTACTAAATGAATCATTAATTGCTACTCGAACCTTAATATAGGGTTGGGTGTTTCAATCAAGTTGATTAGAGAATTGGTTGCAAAATGTTAAATCTTAATTGTTTATATTATTAAAATGCTACCACAGTCTATCTTTCAGCCTTACCTTGTTTAAGCCATGCATGTCATTATGCATTCCGCCTGTACTTGCTGGGTTCGACATGGACTCACCTTTGCTATAGTTTGTAGTAAGGTGATTCTCAAAAGAACGACAGAGGCATTGAGTTATCAGAAGTGTTTGGTGTACGAAGCCCCCAGTCAACAGTCCCTGAGAAGAATGAAGACTAAAGAGAAGTCTTAGCCAACGTTCCGTGTTACTCTGATTGTGTAAGTGTTAAATATATGTTTCCGCTATATAATACATTGTTTTTCTGATATTGCCATTTTGTGTTGTATGTGTGGACTTCCTGGGCACACATATGATGACCTCTGGTCTTCTTTGAAAACCAGGGTGTGACACCTTCACTGGGTGCCAAAACCATGTGTCAATGGGGTTCAATCCATGCCTGGTGGAGCACCAATTTTTCCCTTCTTTGGTTGCTTGCTCATGGAATCTCTTCTTGGATTCAGTGATGAGTGGAATAAAGAGTAAAAGGAGGGAGCAAGACATGACCATAGCTGGTGGATGTTTGCTCATGAGATGTTTTACGGGATGGACTCCTCCAAAGTTTAAGCAAGCATCTTTCCCATGATTAGCAAGAGGTGGTTTGATCAGGGGAATTAAGAAGGAGAGATGGATTTGTCATGAATGATTCACTCTACTTCCTAGATCCACTCATAGGTGTCATGCACACCTATCTTCACATATTATTAAAGGAAAAGAGGAGAGCGAAAGAAATTGTAGTTTCTAGATCAAAAAGGGCGACAGCTATTCTACCTATGCTTTTTAGTACTGTACATGCTAGAGGATGAGTGAAGGTAGGGCCCACCATGGAGTCAGCTGACCCCCTCAATTCCTCCTATAAGGTTCTTGTCATTTTATTAAAGCACTGAAACATGTTCATGCATAGTGAATTGACTGAAAAGCTAAAAGGTTGCCATGCTAGGTTCATTTAGATGCTCAAGTGAAAACATGTACCATTGCATGCTAGTAATTTTTATTGTCGTGGGTGAATCTTTGCATGGAATGGCAAGCTTTGGCAAGAGACAAAAGGTGGCAGGTGAGGGACACCATGGAGGGGTCAGCCGACCCCCCTATGGGCCCCACCTGGTGTCAAGTTCACTTAGGATGTTTATTATTTGATTAAATTAGTTTTAACTGGACAAAAGTCGAAAGGAAAAAGGTTGGGTCTAAAATACAAATAAATGAAGTAAAATAAATACTATAAAGTAAATTCTTTATTTAAGAGTTAGTGTACTTACCTTGATGAAAGAATTATTCCTTCAAGTCCTTATAGTGAGTCCTTCTCCTTGGACTGCTATAGGAATTTTCTTTGGAGGTGTTATCAGTTGGATCACCTTCTTCTTCCATATTTGCTTATTGTTCGCTCATGGTTTTGGATTGGCCTTCTTCTTTATTTTGGCTACTAGAGTCACAGATGCTAAATCCATTGCCATGATCAGCGAGCACTGTGCTACCTTGGGTTTGAAGTGGAATTTCTCTTGGGTCCCATTGATGGTGACTTGAATTTCTCTGGCTCTAACATCAATATGTGCATTGGCGGTGCTGAGAAATGGTCTCCCGAGGATGAGTGGAATCTTCTTATCTACTTCCGTATTGAGTACCATGAAATCCATGGGGACGAAGAAATTGCGTATCTCAATGGGGATGTTTTCAGCTACCCCCGCTGGATGGCAAATTGACTGATCCACTAGCTAAAAATATATTGATGTAGGGGACAAAACAACTTGATTTAGTTGATCAAAAACTACCTTTGCCATGACACTGACGCTTGCTCCCAAGTCGCACAGTGCATGCTCGAAGTGCTGTGTCCTGATGGGGCAGTCGATGGTGGGACATCCAGGATCCTTCTTCTTTTCCAACAGTTGGTTTAGTATAGCCATGATACACTCTTCGGTTAGTTTTTTGAGGATGTCTCTCAGGTACTTGGCATTGGTTGGAACCTGCATTGCATCAACTAGTAGGATATTGACATATAATCAATGAATTACCTCAACTAATTTCCCAAATTATTCATCGATTGTTTGTTTCCTTGTTCTTGGGAAAGGCAGCAGTATGTTGGTGTCATAGAACTCATGTGGAGCTGTCTTTCCATGGAACTTCATGCTTTCTTCTTTGGATGGTGGTTCCTCTTCTTCTTATTCCTCATCATCCTTGTCCTCTTTGTCCGTTCTTGCATTCTTCCTTGTCGTGTTAGGATATGGTGGATCACGAGTAGTCTTACCCCCTCTCGTAGTCACTGCATTTAAGCTATTGCAAGAATTTATAGAAGACAGAACAAAAGAAACAATTTGCGCTATTTGAAACTCTAATATTTTATTAAAGTTCAATTGATCTTTAACAGAAGAAGTAAGGGAATCCATCTTAATAGTTAAAGATTCAAGATGTGATTAGCTAACAATCTTTTATTCATATCTTCATTAATTTTAGCTTGATTTATGACAAGATCTTTAAGCGAAGGCCAATTAGATTTGCTAGTGTTACCTTGGCCATTGAAGCATGAAGTCGTTCCTCCTTGCTGAGGTCGCCCATTGTTGATGGCATAGATGACTTCATGGCTTGCATCTTGCACCTTGCACCTTGCACCATTGATCTATTTCAACTGCCTGTGCAGAAGTGTATTGTTCAATGGCCTCGCGATCTTTCTTGAATTTGGCTTGTTCATCCAATTTCTTCATCAAGAGCTCCATATTTTGAGGGATGGCATCTACTTCTTCAATGTTCTTCATGCCTCTCTTATTAGGATGAGGACGTTCATCATTCCATCCTTGATTTGTCACTATATTGTCAATGAGGTTCTTGGCTTGTGTGACATTAAGGGATGTGAACGCTCCTCTTACAGCAGCATCAAGGTGACTATGAGCTACTAGAGTTAACCTATGACAGAAACCTTGAATTAGGAGCCATTCCTTAATTCCATGATGTGGACACTCTCGAATGTACTCCTGGAGACATCCCATGCTTCGAGAATAGTCTCATCTGCCTGTTGTTAGAAGCTTGTAATCTTGGCCCTCAGAGCAGATGTCTAGCCCATTGGGAAGAACAACATGAGAAATGCATTGGCGCACCTGCTCTAGGTATTGACATTGTTGAGCTGAGCAGAAAACCATTGCTTTGCTTTCCCAAGTAGAGAGAATGGGAATAGTGAAGATGGATGGTGTCAGCTATGACCCCTCTGATGGCAATTGTGCTGCACACCTCCTGAACGTGCTAGAGATGTGCATTTGCATCCTCATGTGGCTTCCCACAAAATGTACTGGCTTGCACCATAGTGATAAGTGATGGTTTAATCTCAAAATCGACTTCTGCTACCTCCACTCTTGGTCCAGTGGTAACATGGGCAACTGAGGGAGCTGAGAAATTAGAGATTGATGATGTAGCCATTGATTGTTTGAGCGTTGGTACTGAACCTCCTTCCTTGAGTGAATTCAATAGTGTGGTTGACTTTGAATTGGAATTCATTCACATAGTGCCATGTTTCACAACAAAGGGAAACAAAGGCAAAGGGTAAACCCCTACAGCTAAGCTGCACTAAATTGATGATAGATTTCTGGATTTGATCCTATTAAAATTTCTAGGCTTATGCTTTCCCCAACAATGGTGCCAGAAATGCTTGTTGGTATTTCTTAACGCAATCACCAAAGATTGGCGTTTACACAAGAAAGGCCTGTGGGTTAATTCTAAATCTATTGGATGATTCCACAAGCGCACAGAATGTACCACTGTAGGACTTCACCTAGGAGTATTCCAATGTATCGTAATTTATATTTATCCTAAGGGAAAGCCATAGTTAGAAATGTTAATGGACTCTTATCACAATTTAATAACAACTAGTGCAGAGGGGGTAAGCAAAAGATAAAAGGAAGGTGATGATTCAAAGATAACCAACTGAGATAACTAAAAGATATCTTAGTGTAGTATAGCTAATTGGGAGGACAACAAGTGAGAAAGGTTCCTATGTGTCTAGTTCTACTTTTGTGTTCTAATCTAATCAAACAGTTGAAAACAAACTAGGATTGCTACCTTACTACTTGGCTGCTAGGGATAGATGAGAAAGCAGGAGATAGAACTGAACTCCTACTAACGAGACTATACTCTTAGTAAATGCCTTGCCTTTTAAGAACTAGCCCGAACATGGTGAGAAAACCCTAATACCGCCTAAGACCTATCACCTCTCGAGAGTGCGCCCACGAACGGTCCATGTGGACCAGCGACAACCAAAGGTAAGACATAGCCTAAGCACTATGCTTACACTAACTCTTACTACTCGAGTGAATATACGATCCACTAGAGCACCTTGTGGCGATGGTAAACAACCAAGGAGTTGTTTACAGGATCACAATCTAGTGTGTAACTACTATAAGGCTAACTAGAGCAACAAACACTATTGCAAGAATAATATTGCACAAAGTAAATACTCTGGCAGTCGGGGCCCACAAGGAGGGGGTCGACCGACCCCTCCCTAGTAGGGTGGGCCCACCAGCTAGCTTCCCCTGGTGTCCCCACTTGTCATGGTGTGCGTCTCACTTGTTACTTCACTTTGGATCTTTCGTTGTGGGTCCATGGATCCATGTACTCTCATCTTGCCCCCTTGAATGAAAACACAATTGTGATCTGAGGGTGGAGAATGAGCCTACGAAGCTTCCCATGGATCATGCCATGTCACCAGGCCCTGGACCTCCCCAAAGAGGGGTCGGCCGACCCCTCCTTATGGTGGGTCCAGGTGCTCCTTTTCTACCATTTTGAATATTCCTACAACCAAATACTAAGAGTACAAGTGGAACCATTTATTGATAAATATGCCTGTGTCATGTTACTCTTCCTCTGTTTTCAGGACTGTTGATAGTGTTTTGATGTGGAAATTTATGGCATAACCACTGTCAACAATCCCCCACATCCAGGTTTGGCGTAGAGCTTCATACCAGTATCACCTGGCAAACAAGGTGTGCTCCTGTGCTCGAAGTAGACTAGCAGCGGGCAGACTATCTTACTTTAGAATCTCTGACCCTATATAACAAGAATGTATTTGTAAGATCCTGTTGTCTTAACATAACTACCTAGGAATGCCTACTCCAGTTTGGGTTATTCTTTATTCTCTCTTTTATCTTTATACTTGAGATTGGCTCGAGTGTGTGTGTCAAGTTACCAAACTATCTATCATGTTTACCCCGGTTATGAACTTTGGCCTATTATGCAATCATGTTATCTTGTTTAAGTCCCTATTATACTCTTTACACCATGCCTTCCTTTGGGAAAATATCAATAATGATACACTGAACACTTCCGAATGAAATGCTACAATGGTATTTCCGTGCGCTTGTGAACTTGTTTTGTAAACATTGCAGAATACCTACTGGCATATCTCGTGACATTATCATGGACTTTGCGATCCTGGTAATGATGCTAAGAAATGCCAACATGTTTTTCTGGCGCCGTTGCCGGGGAAGGCACTGGTTAAAACAATTTAGTCGGACATGTTCTTGGTAATATGTTTGTGTAGTAGCCCTTGCTCATTTTAGGATAATTATATAAAAGAAAAAACATTTCTTTTATAACTATATTTTTGTTACCTAAAAAACATGTTGCTTTATAAAAAATACTATTTAATAAAATGTTTCCTAAAAATATTATAAACATATATATCTTTATATCTTTCAATATATATATAATGATATTTATTTAAAAATTGCAAGTCATGAGCTATCCTTTTAGAAAAAATTTAAATATTTTTTGCTGAAAGAAAATAAATGTTTTTAATAAATGTTGATTTGTTTTCAAAGTTTTCAATGAAGCATGTTTTGGTTCGAAGTATGGTTTATGCATTTTAGTTTAAGCATGGAGCTTACATTAAATTGCCTGCTTTGATTAAACGACATCTCTAATCATTGTTCCAAAACTACTAGTGTAGACTTTAAAAAATGGAGTTATGTTATTTATCAAAAAAATATATTCTATAAAATGGTTTCTAAAAATTATATTTTAAAATGTCTTTAAATAAAGAGTTTCTAATTATCTAAAAATAAAATAATCTTTCAAAAAATGAATCTTTCAAAGAATGGAAAACTTATCTTTGAAATAATTTCTTTTCCTTTCTTAGTCTTTCAAAATAAAAATGAATCTTCAGAAAAAAATGATGACGAAGATTAAATGTCTTCCCTTGAATAATAAAGAGTAAAAAGCACCAAGGGTTCCTAAACTATTGATATTTTCCTATTTAGGTACTCAAACTTTCAAAACGACTATCCAGGTACCTTATCTTTTCCTATGGCGCACCGCCGGTCCAAAAGCAACCACATCAGCCTCTAATCTAACATGGACGTGCCACTGTGGCTGGTCCCCACCAAATATAGCATAAACCCCCCTCTCTCACTATGTTCCTCACTCCCAAGTCCAGCCATCCTCTTCCCTAATCCGAGTGGCCGGAGTGCTCGAGGGTCACCGGTTCCTGGCCGCCTGGCATCCGAGCGCCCCCCTTCCCTATCTCGCCGGCGGCCTCCCCTTCCCTCCCCTGTCATAGACGAGGGCAAACATCATGTCATGCTCGCTGAATGCCCGTGTGCTACATCCCGACGGGATGCGGCCATTGCGTTCACCGGCGGCCACTGCGCTTGCTAAGTGTACCATCGGGTGGTGATAGTGAAACTCTTAGGCCAGTCAGTAGTAATGTTTGACGATGATCAGAGAAATAGCAATGCCAACCTACCGTGCCATATATCGGTGATAATTGGAATACCAACGCTGGCTCTGCATACCATCTAATGGCGACAATTAAATCTCTTACGCTGCTCCATAGTACTATTCGGTGGTGATGATAGAAATAACAACCTGGCATGATTAGCAACGTTGGACTTGCGTACTATGCGATGGTGATGTAGGTACAAAGGCAACTGGTTGGGTTTTGGTTCTGTTGTCGTTATGTACATTGTCGTTATGTATCATCACTGCCATTGTCGTTATGTACATTGGTGATGTAGTAATGAGGGTATCATCACTGCCATTGTCGTTATGTACATGCTTTTGTTCTGTTGACAATGTTTTCTCCATTGTCATTGGCTTTGCCACTAGACATCATTTCATCTTTACATCACTAGCAACCTATCCATACAAACAAATCTCCATCTTTACTTATATGTATATAGTTTTCAGATCACATAAAGTCCAAATACAACCACAATGACATATACTCCAGAGATCGCTAAGAACGGGGTAGACAATGTGGCTTAACTATTTGTGTGGAAGGGAATAGGCAGGGCACCAAATGTCATGCCTATCTTTGCAAAAGTACCCTACAAGTTCTTTTATTTTTTTAATTTCTCTTATCAATTTTCATTGCTATTTAGATGCACCCTTCTATTTTTACAGAATCCATGATTCTAATGGGATAAGCCAAACTAGAAAACAAATAGTATGAATCCAGTGTGCTGATCGGCCCACCATTTCTCTTTTGAGGAAGCATGCATACTGGAAACAATTCAAGTTCCTAAAATGGAATAATTTTAATAGAAATAAAACAGTGACACAAAAAATCAATATGCCTTACCAATCTTCATATTTTCCCTATAAGCATAGTATCTTCAAATTAATAAATGGTTAGATGTAATAAGTCATTGTTATCTGTTTACCTTGTTTTGTGGACTTTATGCTATTGCATAATGAAATGGTTTATTTAAACTCTGCAGAATGGATTCTTGCAGACAATGTAGCAATGAAACATCATCACCAAACTACACATCTAATGTTTCTCCATGCCTTTCATATTGTTCCCTCTCTTTGCGTTCCTTGCTGGATGCACTAGAACCCCGCTCTTGACCACTCCCCATCTAATCTATTATCTTTGAAGTAGCCACATTCATTATAGCTTGGCACGTCTTCATTTATGCTACCCCTTCTAATATGATACCGTCATGATTGGATCATCGCCACCACCACCTATTTCTTGTGCAAAGATAAATATAAGTAGGTGCCTTAGAGCAACCACAATGTAGCAATAAGAGTAGTCCATAGACTTAAATATTCCTTACCAGGTCTCTAAGACAAGATCTTCATCGTAACTCTTCTTCCATAGTGGGCGAAGACATGCACATGTCTCATCAGGTCATTCATGGGTGGTGGCTTCCTATACTGGCCATTACTTTCATGGTCAGTGTTGTCTTTTCATGTGGCATGGTAGGGATAATGTCTGATCGAATCAAGGTGACTATTGCCCTCTTGGCCCTTCTGAGGCCAGTGCTGCCCTTCCTACCCCTTCAAGAGGTCATGGATGAGGAGGTCAGGTAATGCTGCCTTGGTATGTGGCCAAGACTAGTAGAGAGGTCATGGCAGACCTTGGCTCTAGCATTGACTCATCCTTCATAGCATAATTAGGCCTTGATCGCTTAGGCTTATTCTGGATAGCTTCTTTGTCTTGCTGACGAATCCATGTCTTGTGGTACTCGGGGTATCATAACCCGAACACATGTGGCTCGACTATGTGCAGGATGTGGTGCCCACTTTGAATTGTATCATGCCTAAATGGATGGCGAATGAAGATGGACGTCATTGTCTACTATGTTTGATTGCCTTTTATTTATCATCATTTCTTTAAAGAGGTTTAAAAATGAAGATGGATGGCAAGTGTTTGACCAGTTTGTTCATATCGTGTAGGAACAAGGTTAAATCTTCTGTTAGTTTTGATGCTTCAAATGCATAAATCAATGCTGTTCCACTTGGAACATATTAATTTGGCTTTGCCACCTACTACACTGCTACCTTATCCTATTTCCACAACTTGGTTATTCCTTGCCATATTGGTAGAGAACTCATCATTGTCTCTAATGTTCTACTAGGGGCTCTAGGGAAGGCCAAGGCCAGATCACCCATCTTGGAGTGAACATAATACTTTCTCAAAACTTTAATGCTCCAACTTAATTAAAAAATGCTAGTATATACTGTAACACCAAAACATTATTCTTCCTACTCCTTGCACATCCATAAAGCAAATAATGAATTTTGGATTTCTCTTCATGTTCTCATGGAATCTTTGATTTATTTATATTTTTTCCTAAAAATATAATCTTACATACCAAATAACATTTCAAAAGGAAAAATTGAAAAGATGGTTTAGCACCAAGGATGGAACAACATCTCCATAGAGTTTCAAGAAACTTGTAGGCTTAGACATTTAGAAACTACAAACAATATATTGTTTTTTTGAAAGAGTCAGCAGGGGAGGCCCCTACCTCTATTTTTTATATTTATATAAATGAAGAGTCTGGAAGGTTACATAGCGAAGAGGAAAAACAACAACACCTGAACGAAGAGACAGGGAGAGGAACTACTGCTATCACTAAATCTAACACTACTGCTACTGCTCACACTATTGCTAACACTGGGGTTAGAGCTACGGCTACAACAAAAAGGGATAAAAGAAAAAAGGAGGGGGGTACAGAACAGGGGAAAAAGTACAAGACCACACGGTCCAAAGAGAAAAAAACTTCTATACAAAGCTTGCAATCCATGCTGATAAATGTGTTTTCCTTGTACCTTTAGCTTTGATACAAACCAAGCCAATATCCTCCTTGAATCTCGATTTCCATGCTTGAAAGCTTCGCGTTCCATTATCAAAGATGATACTATTTCTTGTTTTCTAGATAGCCCAGCTAGCAGTGATCACAATTTCCCTAAAGATTGGATGTCCAAAGGTTTCCCTAGCCTCAATGAGCATGTAAAGAGGGTCAAGGGTATCATTCCAGTAGATATGCAGTGAGTTCCAACAATTTGACTGAACCTGCAGCTGAAGAATAGATGGAAGAGACTTTCCTCTACTCCAGCATCACAAAGAACATAGGTATAGTCACTGAGGTGCCTATTTTTTCTTTTGAGAAGGTTCCTAGTGTTGAGCCTATCCCTCAGAAGTAACCAAAAAAAGAATTTATGTTTGCCAAGGTTGCAGGAGGACCATAGCCATCTGAAAAGGGGGGAGGCCGGCACTACACCTCTCAATTTTTTGTATGCCTTCCTGGAAGAGAAAGACTGCCCCCATACATAATTCCATTTGTCATTCTCATCAGGGTTCTGGCTGTTGTCCATCAGTAAGGATTGCAGTTCATGGAGTTGGGAGGTAGCCTGGTTGGATAGGGGAAGAAAAAACATGCTATCAATGGATTGGTTTCTGCCATAGCTGATGGATACCTTTTGTTTCTTGACATAGGAGTGTAGGTGAGGGAATTTGAAATTAAGAGTGTCACCAGACCAGTTTTTTGCCCAAAAGGATATAGTGTTACCTCTATTGATAATGTTGACTATGACACTTCTGAATTTGTCAAAAAGTTTCAGCACATCTTTCCACCAGAAAGAGCCTATTGGGCATCTAGCTTGGGGTGGTGTTTGATGGTTGCTGTATAATTTTGACCAGGTGAGATTGACCCATGGCACATTCATGTTATTATAGAACTTGTCAAGATACTTAAGGAGGAGAGCTAAATTCTGATCTTTCAGGTCAATTATACCAAGGCCACCTTCTAGTTTGCTTCTACATGCATCTTCCCAGGCCACTAGGCAATTACCTCTTTTGTGAATCTCGCCACCACTCCACAGACATTTCTTTCTATACCCATCAATCTGTTCAATAACCTGTGGGGGGAGCTTTAGAGTACCATGTAAAAGGTGGGGAGGGAGCTCATTACAGAGTTCACAAGGACCAGCCTGCCATGGTAAGATAGGAATTTACTGACCACTGAGAGTCTATTCTATATTCTGGTTAGCATTGGAGCAAAGTCTTGGATA
This sequence comes from Bothriochloa decipiens, assembly GCA_023333625.1. Taxonomy (NCBI): domain Eukaryota; kingdom Viridiplantae; phylum Streptophyta; class Magnoliopsida; order Poales; family Poaceae; genus Bothriochloa; species Bothriochloa decipiens. The sequence continues at coordinate 26,336,592 of CM041645.1, forward strand.
TTGGGTTTGGTGGTGCCCAGATGCAGACCTAGATAGGTGAAAGAAGTGGTTCCCACTGAGCAACCAAAAGTTCATGCCAGGTGTAGAGTTTTTTCTTTAGAGACATTGATTGGAACTAGATATGATTTGTCAAAATTGACATGTAGGCTAGTGGAGTCAGAGAAGGGTCTCAAGATAACTTTGAGGTTGAAGAGAATTCTTCCATCAGTAGGTAGGATCAACAATGTATCATCAGCATATTGGATTATTGGGAATTCACCTCCAAACTCCTCACTGATGGGATGCTTGAGGATACCATTCTACCATGCTTTATTGACAATAGACTGTAGCAAGTCAGCAGCAAGAACAAAGAGAAGAGGGGAAAGGGGGTCCCCCTACCTGACTCCTCTTTTACACTGGAATGATTTACCAGGGTTTCCATTTAGGAAAACTAAGGATTCTCCACTAGTAAGAATGCTTCTGATCCAACCAATCCATTTAGCTGAGAAACCTTTCTTTTCATGTACCTGCAAAATAACTTCATGTTCTATCTTGTCAAAGGCTTTCTCAAAATCAAGTTTGAGAATTACTATTTCTCTTTTGGATTGGTGACTTAAGTGCAGGAATTGCAATGCCCAGGCAAGGCAATCTTGGATTGTCCTCCCCTTTATGAATCCATACTGGTTGGCATGTACAAGTAGGAGGATAACTGACTGTAACCTGCAAGACAGAATTTTGGTAATGCATTTGATTGAATAATTTAGTAATTATATAGGTCCATAGTCATCCACACTTGCAGGGTTAGATTTTTTGGGATGAGTGCTATATGGGAGTTATTTATGCTCCTGAGATATAAGTTCCCAGTGGAAAAATCCCTGAATAGCCTTAGGAAATCTGATTCAATCATGCTCCAATAGGTTTTGATGAATTGCCCATTAAAACCATCTGGTCCAGGGGAGTGACTGTTGGGGAGCTCCTTGATAATTGTCCTGATCTCTTCCTAACTGAATTCACTATCAAGCAGATGGTTTAGGGGGATAGGGCTGATCAGCTCAGAGAGATCAAGGTGGATGCCAGAGAATTCACTAATGCCCATTTTGTTTTTATAACTGTTCCACAACACTTGTGCTTTCTGTTTATTTTCAGAGATCACTGAGTTATCAGGAAGGGTGAGGCTGGCGATGAAATTTTTCTTGTGAGAGATGGTGGCCATATTGTGGAAGTAGCTAGGGTTTTCATCATCTAGATTGACCCATCTAACTATGCTCCTTTGCTTCTAGAAAATTCTTCTTGATTCAGTGAGGGAGGACAAATGCAATTTGACTAACTTTCTCAGGTTATTTTCTAGAATTGATAGCTGCCTTTGATCTTCTAGACCATCCAATAGCAACAGGACCCAATTACAATTATGAATCAATTTGCCAAGTTGGGATATACTTTTGGTCCATGTTTTTAAACCTGCTCTCACCTGTTTGAATTTGGCAGAGATATTTTTTGTAGCATTTCCAAAGACTGGAGAATTATGCCAATGATTTGCCACTGTTTCTTTGAAGCCAGGATGATGGATCCAGTAGTTCTCAAACCTAAAGCAATTAGACTTGGGAATGCTGGTATCAATTTGCACAACATAGGGTACATGATCAGATACAGGTCTGGACAGAGGAAGTACTTTGGTACCAGGGTATGTGAGGTTCCATGATGAACTGCAGAAGACCCAGTCCAATTTAACCAGCAGAGGGTCGGTTTGCATATTGCTCCCGGTATAGTTTCTTCCACTGAAGGGGAGCTCCACCAAATTGAGGTCAATGATGCAATCATTAAAGAGCTGCATTTCTGTTAAGTCTCCTCCTGGCTTGTTTCTATTTTCTACAGATCTATATAGATTAAAATCACCTGCAAGAAGCCATTCATCAAAAGAGCTGGTGTCTAGATTAACCATCCATGTGACAAAGCCATTCTTTTCTGCAGGATTAGAGGGGCCATAAATGTTGGTCAGATGAAATTCTTTGCTATCTTGTAAGTTTTGAAATTTTAACAGTTAGAGCATGACTGTATCTCTGAACAAGAGAGCCATTTAAGATACTACCATTCCAAATTGTCAAGAGCCCACCTGAGGCACCCGCAGATGGGACAAACAAGAATTTTTCCAGAGATTGGTGATAGAACTTTTTCAAGTAGAAGGAATCAAAGTCCTCTCTTTTTGTCTCCTGCAAGAAAATAATCTGACAACCACATTCATCAATTTTAGTTCTTAGGGCATCCCATTTTGCATGAGAGTTGATTCCTCTAATGTTCCAAACTAAAATTTTGATAGATCTTCTGTTGTTATCCATTAAAAACCAAAGGGGATGGGGAGATAATACCTGAGTACCAAGTACCAGGGAAGCAAGCAAACTGAAGAGTAAAATGAGTGATATGCAGATTTAAAGAGCAGAGATTCAGGATATAAAGCAAATAGAACCATTTCATTAACCGATAGCAACTTAAGCATTCTAAACAGACAACTGAAAAGTTTTTAAACAAAAGGGCCCCTAGGAAGACACCACACATGTGCTCCAGCATTACATTATTTAGGTGGCACATAGGCCAAAGGGGAGGTAAATACAAAAGGCACGACCACAAATAACTTGCTTCACTGAGCATCTTCATTGTTCACATCTTCTTCAAGCAGATGGGTAGAAGCCACACTAGGGTGGATCTAGAGGAAACCTTCAGCTATCCCATGAGCAACATCCTTAGTCAGATGAGGAGCTAGAGTGGAGCCAGGAACTGGGATGATGGCAAGAGGGACAGTTCCAAGGTTTCATCAGCAGTATCAAAGCCTTCCATTGTTGAGGCAGCAGTAGCTTTGGCACTCTTGGCATTCTTGAAGCCTGCTTTTCTAATGGAAAGCCTCTTGCTGCGCCTGCAAAAATCTTCTTCCAACTAATCCCTTGGATGGACATGTCTCTTCTTCTTTGGGGTAAACTTGGAGGCCGAGATCTCCATCAGATCAACTTCTTCTTCCTAGATAGCCTGGAGGGCTTCTTTCTCAAGTGCAGGATCATTGATCAGGGGGCAGGAGAAATACCAAATGAATTTTCATAGCTATATCATAAAAGTAAGCAGGGAAGAGCATTTCAGAGTCAATGTCCAATAGAGTGATGCAGTGATAGGGTAAATAGGGGATGGAGGAGTTAATAAAGCTCGATACCTTGAATAGAGCTCTGGGTTTCAGTGGGGACTTCTCATTATGCTAAACCAGCACTGGGCCTCCAACCATAATGGATTTGATGGAAGGGTTAACCTGCTCTTTCCCTTTAGCTGAGGGTGGCCTAGCAGGACCAAATCTGATTGGGCCTCCAGTTGTCATTTTGAGAGCAGCATTTTTAGTTCCCTCCATTTTAGCACTGGTGCCCACAGTAGCAGGATCGGAGGCTTTCAGGGAGACCATAGGATTTGCAACAGTGGATGCAGGTAGAGTAGTGACAGGCACAACTTAGAAACAGCAAGGGTAGCAGGAATGGGATCAGTTGCATTAGCAGCTTCTTGAATCTAAATACGAGCAGGGACAGGATTCTGAATTTCTTCATCAGCAGCTAGGTTCTGATCAATGTCCATGTTGACACCATTTCCACCTCCATGTCCTTGATTCAGGGGAGGAGTGACATTAGAACCAGTGGGTGTGACATCAGAGCCTACAGGAGGAGCAAGGCCCATCCACCCAGGAGCATGAATGGCTCGCATGGTGTGGTAGGGACTGTCCAGTGCATAAACATCCTCTTCTGGAGCTTCAGAAATTGCCTTCTTCTAGAGTGCATAGCAGGCCACATTCCAAGACTTCCCTTTCTGAGGTAAACCAGCATCCAATTTGATTGAATCAGGAATGTTGCCTTCATTGTTCAGATAGACCTTTGCAATAACCCTAGCAAGATTTTCAACATCAAACCAATCGACAAGAATGCCAAACCCAGATACTGCCTTGGCAATGTGGGGGGTGGTTTTCAGATCTTCATTGAAGCCAATCAACAAAACATATGCCTCCATATCCAGATCAAAAGTTATAGCATTGTCGACTTCATCATGCTTAAAGACAGACATCTGATAATCCCCAACAGTAAAAACAAGACCCAAAAACCTATCTCTTTCCATAGCGCTACCAAAACAAACAAAAACATCTCCTAATGCACACGGCTGGACTTCATAGACATGAGCACCATGAGTCTCACCAAAGAATCGGTGCAGTTCAGTGTCCAGAGCCTTGAAGTCCCTCTTGGTCTTGGGTACCGGCGGCGTCATCTTGACGATCACCAAGTCTTCGTTGCTGTGGGTGTAGCAGCCAGTGATGTAGACCTCATGGCAGAGAGGAGGGCGGAGTGGCGTCGGAGCTGGAGTGTAGCCCTTTGGGATGAAAGGCCGTGGATCCACACCATAGTTTGCCATTGCCGGTGACGAGGAACCCGATGAAGGGTTTTCTACTGTAGTAGGATGGGGGGTGGTGATGGAGCAGAGGAAGGATTCGGAGAGGGGTCCTTGTGGTATTCATTTTGAGTCAGTGGCTCCACAGCTTCAGAAACCTTTTTTACCGCCTAGATTAGGTGAGATTGCCTATTTGCACCATGGCAAGACAAGGATTTGTGTCCTAAGAATCCGCACTGTTTGCACTTAGCATAGCTGGGGCAAGCTTTCCAACTGTGATTGGCACTTGAACATCTTGAGCAGCTAAGCCCAGAAAGGGGAGCATCGGGAGGGCTCTGACGGCCCAGGACGATCCATCGTTAGTTTCTCTAAAATAGAGGGCCCAATAGGGGGCTATTTTGGCTCAGGAGGGGCCTTTTTATTGTGGGCCACAGGCTTGAGGTTGGGGATGGGAGCAGAATTTGAATTGAAAACTTTCCCTCGAGCCTTAACAATACTTATGCCAGCATTAACCCCCTTGAATTGAGCCTTTCCACTAATGGGATGGTGAAGAACACGATCAACCTTCTTAGGGGGAGAACGGTTGAGGTAGGTGCCAAAGATCTCATCATGGTAATTCTGGTGATAATTGTTAGGAAATTCTAGTCTCACAAAGACCCTTTTGTTTGGGAGGGCATGGGAGGAGCTACAAATGATATCAACATAGGATTTTTTGTGGGTGACTTTATGCCATTCCTCTTCTTGCTCTTCTTGCCAAAGGGCAAGGTCCGTGCACCAGTTCGGGCCACCATTGCCCCAAAGATAGAAAAAAGCTTCAAAGATTTTGCACGAAAAGCTCTTGAGTTTGTAAATAAAGAAACCCACATCCTTGCTAGAGACTGAAAAGCGGTACATCCAACTGGAGAGGAATTGAAATCAGAAATCAGGACCATTGCCACCAAGGCAAGATTGAAGGAGACTGACCGAATTGACATTTAGACGAATGGCCGAACGACTGAAGCTGACCACAAGGAGAAAACCAGAAACTTGGGAGGGCGGGGGACTAACCAGAGATCCAAAGCGATCAGAGATGATGCGTTGGAGGTTGAGACTAGGGGAGAAATCGATGTCTGAGAGGCCTCCCATGGCTTCCGCGGCGGTTAGACATGGCCGGAGCTGGGGAGGGGCGACGTCGGAGGAGGCGGGTGGGAGGGCGTCATTGGGAGGATTCATGGAAAGCACTTGTGAATTGATCCTCTAGAAATAATACCCTTATTTATTACTAATGTAGTCCAAAAAATTATGTGCTTTGAGATGTGTGCAGTCAAAACATATAAATATTGATTGATAGTTGTCTGTTGTGAATAGAATTTAAACATTTAAAGTTGGTATACCTAAAACTAGCTTCAAAATAATTATGTTTCTATGTAAATAAATATAATATATATAAATTAGTTTTCAAACTTGTATTTATAGATTGTGTAATGTTAAAAACAAAGTTCCTTTGACCAGGTCAAGTATATTTTTCTGAAGTATTCATAATTAAATTGTTGAGATTTAAACAAAAAATGTGACATAGGAAAGACCTCACAGGTGCAAGGCCCCTCTATGTGGTGCTAGTGCAACCCACCAAAAATTGGGAGAGCTACAGAGAGGTTGGCGAGGGGTCCCTTCCATGAAGCCATGCACAGTTGGGTCTAGGTGCTGGTGTCATGCACAAAAATTTCATTGGGCAGCATGGGTCCCATCGACGTGATCACTAACAACAACCAAATCTTGGCTTTGGAATGCCTATAATTGCAACACTTATGGATCTGACCCAAAATCCTATTAATTTCTAGAATTGATGTTGGGGTGCATGTTGTGGTGCTGGGGTGGCTACTTCCTAGTGTCAACAACTATGTGTGGCCGAGCATGCATCATGTGGTGAATGTGAATGTTGCATCGGGTGACCACAGCCGGTGCAGATTCCTAAGGTAGTGAGGTGTAAAGCTTTTGATTGGTTTATGTTTACCCATTCATGTGTAACTTAATATCTAACTTGCTAGACGGCCCTTAAAAAAGTAGCCAGGAAAATGCGCAATTTCCACATGTAGCAGATGGCTAGCTAATGACCATTGTGTGTGGCAATGTGGGTTGTGTGTGAGTGGGTATGCTTGTAGTGTTTAGCATGTGTTAGCCATAGGTTGCGTGTGGTGGTGATGCAAGTTCAATGCATTTTTTTGGTTTTGTTTGTTCCTACCATTTGGGTGCTAGTGAGGTGTTGCATTTGCTAAAAACATTGACAAGCATATATCAGATCCAACAATGGTTACCCTCTAGGCACCACACTCTTCTTGGAAGCATAGTCATGTTTTCATGAAATCTGGTGGAACTCAGCATGTGTTTTTAGGGGAAGAGGTTCCACCTAGGTGGTCTTGCCCTGCTTAGTGCATGTCAGACTATATAGGTTATTTATAGCTCATTTCATGTTATGGTTTCTTCAACGTGAGCCATGGTATGACTACATGCTTTACAGAGCATTATCGGTAATCATGTTTTTGTGGCGGTGGAATTGAAGTTCTAAAATTTGTTGTGGGGTGCAGTATATAGCTTGGCGGTGATGACATCATATGGTCCTTGCAAGGTGCGCTAGGGCTAGGTGTCTATAGATTAGATGAGATGCCTACCATAGGAACCTAGAGTTGGTCTTGTGACAAGATCACGGATGGTAATAGAGATGGTTGTGTGTTTTTGTCATGTGCATGTGGGTTGCTTTGGGTTGATTTGTTAGTATGCTGTGTTCAAGTTTTACGATGGTTTTTCTCGGTGATCCGTATGTTTGCAAGGTTTTTGAACATAGTTTACCTTATAAACTGAGTCGATTGAGTTTCTTCTACCTATAATGAATAATTGGAAATCCATCCCATTTACCAAGACTCGCCAACTATCTTAAGTAATATATAAGAAAATATCAATGAATCTATACATGTATCTTAAAGAAAAAAATCATTATGAAGCTTTAGATCTTGTCGAGCACTAGAACTTAGTATATAAGAATTTATCCATCTCCTTGGTTGGACTAATTAAGAAATTGGAATTTGAATTTTTGAGTACTTGAAACATATGTATAGGCCACTAGGTGATCTCAAAACTAATTATCATGTTCTATAATTTTAAATAAAGTTTGTCTTCATGCCACTTCATTTATACAAGTTATAAATTTTGTGCAGCACATATTTCTAAGGCGCTCCACATTACCTAGGGTCCCTTGAAATGCTTCTACTTTTAGGGGTGGTGTTGGCGTAAAAATGTGACCCTTCACGCCAACTGCCTCTCGCAAGCCAGAGAGACAGGAGCGTGAGCGTCTCTTCGATCCTTGCGACTTTCTCCAGCAGTTGATCCGGTCGATCGAGTGCAAGGCGTGCCAGTCAATTTGACCTTGTAATTGATAAGGAAAGATAAACGTAAAATTCTAGAACCTGCTGGTGTGATACTAGGCAGTTCCTCAAGTATGGCTAAATAGCCGATTTGATCAGGGCATTGACTAGGGAGTCAACATCCATATTTGAAGATAATAAAACAGTAAAGAACTAGCTAAATCGGCTATTCAAGTACACATGAAAGGAGCAAAACCGTTAGCCGATCTAATATATTCGATACAGTATGTAAAGAGGTCTGACATGTGCGCAATAATCTAGATTAAAACTAAAAGACCTACTAAGCAAGCTCAACAAACCAAATAGCTTTAAACAGATACATGTACACAATGTCATAGATAAAAGCTTTGGTGAATCGGCTAATTTACTGATACCGACATGAGAACGAACTAGGTGCATAAACAATATTAAGACAGAAAGAACTACCATAAGACTATCCATATCCTAGAACGCGCTACATGTCACGAACAAGATTGATAAAATCTAGCTAATACAAGCACAAGACAGATCATCAAAGGAAAGGAATAAGCGTAATGAGCATTGATGACAATTGAATCTAAGAATATATAAGCCAAATCTACCAATCTTGATTGGGCAATTATGTTATTACAATAAAATAAACAATACAAAACAAACAACATCGGTAACTTAATGAATCTATTAGGTTTCCAAGCCTAATAGAGCCGATAACTGGCCATTGGCAACTTAATGAATCTATTAGGATATCAAACCTAATAGAGCCGATAACTAACCTATGCTAACGCATATAATAGGAGGTCGAACCAGCCCTATCAAACGATAACATAAACTGTTGACAAGTGCTAATGCAAAGATAAGAGGTCCAACCAACCAAATTATGCATAAACACAAGCCCCTTGGCCATACTAATGGTCTATAGGAGGTCGAACCGGCCCTATCTAACAAGAGTAAAAGCCATGACGGTACTTACAGCAAACAAAAGGTCGAACGATCGATGCAGCCTAGCTCGATGAAGAAACTCGCCGAGATCCTAGAAACTAAGAATTTGCTGACTGGAGCCGAAAAGATTGTATTGATTGATGATGACGTCCCTTACAATTGCCGTACCCTTTTTTATATAGGCAAAAGGGTGTATGGTCTTTGACAAATAAAGACTCTGGTACAAAAGACTGCGTAACATATTCTAATTTCTAACTAATCTATCCTTACGCACACATGCATGCTAATGAGCCCAATAACGTTTTCCTGGTAATTTCGCCGGCCCACATTCTCCTCGGTTCCTTGCATCAGAACGCCGTCGTGCCGTATGCAAATTGGAGTCTGATGCCCACCGACCGCTATCATCCATCTTCGGCACAGTCCTAGAGGTAGCACTTCATTCGGTAATAGGACGCGCGCGCCATATACGTATATATCTTGTACTCCTTGGCCAAATAATCTTTTACTGTGATGCGAACTCCAGCTTGTATGCGTATAAAAGTCAATTTCCTTTTCCTATGCACACGATTGCAACGGCATACGAGGCATGCATATATATGTATATCATCTTGCTTGCTTGCCTTTGGTCAAATAATCCAGGAACTCCTTGCTTCCATACGTGGCCAAATACGTATATGAGCACCTCCCATAGCCGATGTGCAAGCTTAGGCAGCCACGTATATGTATATATCCTTTTGCCCTGATCCTGCTTTCTGCATCTTTATTTCTTGACCAAATAATAAATGGCCAGATATATGTTAATTGGCCACACACGCATGGCTTCCTTAATAGCCGATCCCAATTGCCGATTTGGTGACCGCACCACACACATCTCCTGTTCGATCTTCGTTGGCAATCACCAAGCTTATTGCTTCTTCTCAAAATATTAAAGAATATTTCCTTGTCACTGATATTTCTCGGCTGTCTAAATTTTGATGCAAACAGGTGATTAGTACACTGACCCTATGAATTGCTTTCCATGGAGGGTTTGTCTCAACATCTATTTATATGAGTAGCTAAAATTATTCCTTTTTACATGTCACATTAGGTTATTATAAATCAAACATTACTATCATTAACCATCGTTTAAAAAATCCATATAGTTTTACAACCTATGAATTATACACTATGAAATTTTTTTTCATAGTGAATCTTAAAACATAAATCATATCTCATGAACTGCAATCATTTTCATTATTATTTTGTTTTGATGCAAACATAACTAAACTTTTGGAGTTCAAATAAAAATGTTGTTTGGCTAACTTGGATCAATAATTGAACCTAGTTAATGCAGTTGCGGGCATCTCATAAATAATAGTATATATGTACGTAATAATCACTGGCACCCCTGTAACACTCTGGTGTTAAGCATGCATAATCATTCGCATTCTTAAGCATAAGCATCATTATGCATAGCATTGATGAAAAGATCGATCGTCATTTCATGTATCATGCTT
>CM041645.1:26361780-26451306 GCA_023333625.1 Bothriochloa decipiens
TCACTCTTCTCGACTTGATGCTTTTGCTGGATGTGGACCAAGGACCTGGCACTGTATTTGAACTAAATGCGTGTGTGGCTTTAAACTAAATCGCTTCCGCTTTTATTTGAAATTGAACTGGTTTGTAATAACTCTATTTCGTACTCCGATGATGTTTTAAACTATGTGCGAACTATGTACTTGTGAATGGAATCGCTAAACTATTACGATCTTGGTCGTGCCGGAAAAGTTGGAAATCCTTCGAGATTTCACGGACTACCGGGTTTATTAGGTCTCAATCATATGATCTGCTGAATTAATGGCGAATTATGTGCTTGTGCTCTAATAAATTGGTCGGTTCTGTCACAACCCCTCTCATTGAATATAAACTACGCAGTCTCCTTCTCCCTTTCCCTATCACACCTACACCGCTCTCTCTAACACCATAATACTGCACACCACCAGTCTTCTAAGACATACGAGACATAGCAGAACGGGCTACGGGGAGGCAGGGAGGGAGAATAAGTATATGTGAGCTGAAGGCGCATAGCTCAAAGGTGGTGGCATGGCGCATGGGCAAGTTGAGGGCGGCACGCGGATAGGTTTAGGGTGGCTGGGGAGAACCTTCTGATCTAGATCCAGGTCACATAGCTGAAGCTCTGTGATACTAGAGGTGGCGGCAGAACAGAGCGCCAAAGTCATGCTGGCGGCGTGATGGAGTCATTGGGAGAGAGGATGTCTCAAGTAAGATTATAAGGGTTTCCAGTAGATGGGGGTGCAAAATGGGAGCAACCAACCTATTTCACATGGTGGAAATGCGCCAAAATCACCAATTCAATTTTAGAGTCAGCCAAACGTATCAACATCTAGAAATAGATTCAATTTGGGCTAATTCAGGTGAACCAAACAGGCCCTTATATAAGTTATATACTCCATCTTGAACAATGGCTCCTATAAACGAATAATTACATTTGCCTCTTTCCATTTTTTATCTTATAATATTGTCTTTTCATATGATCATGACTCCTTGAAGATATTGTTACATTATGTACAGAATTTTAATGGAAGGTCAGACACGGTTTTTTGTGGAGTTTTTGATGGCCATGGTCCGCATGGCCATATTGTAGCAAGGAAAGTTAGAGATACTCTCCCTTCCAAGCTGCGTGATTTGATGATATATGATGACTTTGGGGAGAGCCCCATTTGCAGCTTGGATGGTCAATTCTAGAAGAATCTTTATCTCCGTACGTAGACGAAGACAAGCCTCCAATGTCTGTACAGAAAGAAGAACGTCAGGAATTTTTTTCTCAACGAAAGATTCATTCCGAAAGGCTTTTAGAGTAACAGATAAAGAAATTAAACTACATCGGAATATCGATAGCATTTGTAATGGAAGTACAGCAGTTACTTTAGTCAAGCAGGTAACTTGGTTGCGCATTTACATTGAAAAAATTTGTCTAATGTTACTAGAGATTTTAATGTCTATAATTTCAAGCTTTGCCTTTATTTTATCAGGGCCAGGATCTTATTGTTGGGAATTTAGGTGACTCTAGGGCTGTATTAGGAACCAGAGATCAAAACGGCCGTCTGGTTGCTCATTAGTTGACCGTTGATTTGAAATCCGACCATCGAAGTAACTCTCTGTCGCTTCCAAAATTTTAAAATATATGTGCTTTTTTGTTTCTTTTCAGTTCCAATGTGAACCTTGGCCAGTTGTAGGGTTGTTGCTACTTATTATTTGCTCAAATGTAAAACTAGTGGCAATGATGTGCAACTGCCAACCTGCCACACACATGACAGAAGTTAAATTTTAATAGACCAACTAATTGGAATACGGATATGACAGAAATTAAGAAACCTTAGAGACTTGCTAGATTGAGGATCAAATTTCTAATCATGGGACTCAATCCAACATGTCTCTCACATATTATTCAGTTGTATTTTACATCTGCACTAGTGGTCTTTTGTCAACCATAACATCTCGGTTATGCTTGACTATATATCCAAAATTATTAATAACAAATACGTTCTATCTCCCTCGAATCAGTAAAATCTTCCACATATTTTGATTTTAGACTTGTGTAGAACACCCGTATCTTCACACATATTCTGTATCACGATTTATTAATTTGAGTGGAACGACTGGTGTTAGAGAAACCGTATGTTATTGGATAACTAGCTTAAAGCATATGCCTCTTTAGGAAGATGAAAAAATATGAGCAAAGGGTTTTCTATATATAATGTCATTTTCCTACTTACATGTTTACCTTGTTGCTTGTATCATGCCTTTGGTTCTGTTACAGGTTAAATCACACATCTCTTATATGTTATCCAACTTTTTCACCAATTCCAAGCTTTGAACTAGGCTAACCAACGACAATTTGTAAACTTATCTTATTTTTAAAATGTATTCTCCGTCAGATCCAAAACATGGGTCGTTTTGATTTTCTTCTAAACCACTTTTTTTAACATTGATCAAATTTCTAGAAAAGTGCACCGACATCAAACATCAAATTAGTATTATAAAATCTGCAGGAATTCTTTCGATGGTGCATTTATTCTATATTGTAAAATTGATATATTTTTTGTAGTTATAAACTTGGTTAAAATCATATAAGATTAAGCTTAACTAAAGATTCATGAACTGAAATGGCTTATATTTTGGAACAGTAGAATATATAGTCTGTGTTTAGTTTCCTCGTCAACTTCTAGCCTGACTAGTATGGGCAACCTTACCCTACTGTCACCTAACCAACTCTTGGTTGTTTTGCTATCTTTACTAGGTTGCTAGGCTAACCCCAGAGTGTGGTTGCGTAATCTCAATATACAAGGTTAGGTATTATGTCAGGTGAGCAAGAGCTATTAAATCGTTAAGTCTACCCCCACAGAGATATTTAGTCGAACACTTGTGGGCACCCCATGAATGGGTGCACACGATGAGCATCTAACAAACAAAGCATCCAATGAGCAGAGCATGAAATACGTGCACGGTCAGCATCCAACAAGCACGGCCAGAACCTCAACGAGCAGCACTGTGACGATGAGCGACACGGTGAGCAAGTGACGTTGAGCAGCACGCATTCAGACTCCGGCAACTGACGGTGAGCAGCACAGTGAGCACCCGTACCTTGAACAAGCGGCATACACAGAATTGCATTGGTACAGGGATGCATTTTGAGGAGGTGGGTGGGGAGGTTGGCGTAGCCCTCGTCCATGGCCAGTAGTGTCGTTGCACTCGTACAGACAACGACGGAGCCGAGTAGCACAGCATGCTCCAGGCCTGAGGCGGAGCACGGCAATAGTAGGGCATCCTCCGCACGGTAGCAGCAACAAGGCAGCCGCGGCCGGCCGACAGTGAGCTCACCACAGCGCAGCTCATGGAGAAGCGTTGTGGTGCGGCCAGCTTGTCCTCCTTCTAAGCTCAGCGCCAACATGGCCTAGCCTGCTACCAGCGTAACATTTAGCCCCGACACCTGCCACACTGCTTCTAAGCCAGAGGCACCGCCGTCCAAGGCCGCAGTGGCCACCTGCTCGACGAGGATGATGGTGGCCCAGATAGGAACGAGCTTTGTGTTGGCCGGTTCTGAGGAGAGTGGTGGCACAAAGTTGCCCCGGTTCGGTGGTGGTTGGAGAACAGGAAGGCAATGGCCAGTTGGGTTAGGCGGATGGCTACTCGCTAGCGCACAATTAATAACCACGTAAATAACCAGTATCACTTGCATGTAGATGATCATAGACTATATCTTCTCGACGGCAGAGCAGCGGAAGACTTGGCGAAACACGCGTCTTCAATGTAGTCGACTTTGAAGAAGTAGTCGTACGACACAATGAAGTGTACGATACAATGAAGCGCGCAATGCAGTAGCACCTCTACGAACGTCCACATGTACGGAGAGGAGAACGGCGACGATGAAGCATGCTAGCGCTTGCCGGTGCACGAGGACAACAACAAATCAAACGCCACCACTACAGTCTTTGCAGGGGCCTCTCTTTCTCGCGATCAGAGGCAGCGGCCTCCTATTCATGGCAGAGGTGGCGGCGGCCTCCTAAGGTGTGTTAGGGTTAATTGGATTTTTTAGCTCCCTGGCCGGTGATTAGCTATTTATATTTCTAATGTGGTTCATCATTTGGGCCATATGGGTTGCATGTCCCATATAGTCTTGGGAATATAACCAACAATCTCCCACTGGCACAAGACAATTAGTGTGGCCGTAATGCTGTCATAATGGACTCAATCCAATTGATCCGTTCATCCTTTTTGTCCTCCCTCCTTAAGTGTGTGACTCCATAGGTTTGTGCAATCAATAGTCAATGATTTGGAAACCATTTCCGCTCAATAGTTAGCATTGGCCTCTAGCTAGGCATACTAACTCCCAAAGACTCACGAAGATCATATCTTCCACAACCTTTTAACATTCACCCTTACCATGTACTTCTACCACACGACACCTAGCCAAATACAAGGCGAGTGTAGTGCTACCTTTGATTCTTAGCCATTTCTTGCTCTATGCAGAACTTATTTTATCGACCAACCATCGAGAGGGCCCAGAGGTATCTCCCCTTGATACAGGAGGGGCAGATCCCATCTTGACTCATCACACCCTATGACTTGCTTTAGATCATAATCGGAAGCTACTTTTATGACTACCCAGTTACGGAGTAGTGTTTGGAAACCCAAAAGTATGACTTACACGATCCGGGACTCTACGTCGATCTCAGGTCAGAGGACATTAGCATGTGTGTCATTTATGAGACTAACCGATAGGACAATATTTGCAGTGTCTCAAAGTTGGTCAATCCAACACTATGTTCCCAACACATGTCTACATTGTCGGGGCAATATCCAATATTGCTATGGCTCGTGAAACGTGATCATCCACCCAACACATGTACTAACTTGTCATAGTCCCACATGACAAATAACAGTTGGGGATCTCATTTAGTACATTTTCAATTAAATCATGGAGTTTCACTAATGAATCACACATTCATTAAACACATATAATGAAAACATCATGGAACATGACATTGAAATAAGAAAATTACAAAACGTTGACATGATGTCATCATCCTATGATAACCTATAAGGTACACATCATCATAAGCCTCCCACTCCCACTAGAGTTATTTATGCCAGCATCTCATGCCCATCACTCTTGTGTGTGTCTCATGCTTTGCTTATGGCAATGGCTTAGTCAACAGATCTGCCATGTTTAGGTCCGTGTGCACCTTGCATATCTTCACATCTCCTCGTTTAACGATCTCTCAAATCAGGTGATAACGCCATAGTATATGCTTGGATTTTTGGTGGGACCTTGGCTCCTTTGCTTGTGCAATAGCACCATTATTGTCACAATAGAGATCTATTGGACTGGAGCAACTAGGGACCATGGCCAACATAGAAACAAATTTTTTGATCCATATACAGCTTCCTGTGTAGCTTCAGAAGCTACAATATACTCGGTTTCTGTTGCTGAATCTACGACTATCTCTTGCTTGGAACTTTTTGAACTCACCGCCCCACCATTAAGGCAGATGACATATCCTAATTGTGATTGGCTATCATCCCTGTCAGTTTGGAAGCTAGCATCAGTGTAACCATTTATAATGAGCTCTTCTAAACCTCCATAGACTAGGAACTTATCCTTAGTTTTATGTGAGTACTTTAGGATATTTTTAACTGCTACCTAGTGAGCTTCACTAGGTTTGATTGGTATCTGCTTGTAACACTTATAACATATGAAACATCTGGACGCATGCATATCATGGCGTACACGATAGAGCCAATAGCCGAAGCATAAGGCACTCCACTCATCCTTTCTTGCTCATTAGTCATCGAGGCACACTGAGAATCGCTCAAGGTTACACCATGTGACATAGGTTTGAACCCTCTTTTGGACCCATACATGCTGAACCTATTCAACACCTTGTCGATGTACATGCTTTGACTTAATCCAATTAAGCACTGAGAACTATGTCTATAGATCTTTATACCCAAAATGTAGGATGCTTCTCCATGGTCCTTCATAGAGAAACTCCTTTCCAATGATGCCTTAACATCATCCATTAGTGGAATATTATTCCCGATCAGTAGTATGTCATCCACATACAAGACTAGAAATACGAGTGCGCTCCCACTCACCTTTTTGTAAACACATGGTTCTTCTTCACTTTGTGAGAAGCCAAACGATTTGACTTCCTCATCAAAATGAAGATTCTAGCTCCGGGATGCTTGCTGTAGCCCATATATAGACTTCATAAGTCTACAAATGTTTCTAGCATTTTGTTGGTCAACAAAACCTTCAGGCTGTGTCATGTACACATCCTCACTTAGGTTTCCATTAAGGAAAGCCGTTTTGATGTCCATTTGCCAAATCTCATAGTCATATTACACGGCAATTGTTAGAAGAATCCGGATAGATTTAGCATAGCAATATCATAATCAACACCTTGAATTTGATGAAAACCTTTTGCTACTAGCCTTCCTTTATAGACGTGAACATTTCCATCAGTGTCTATCTTTTCCTTGAAAATCCATTTACACTCGATGACTCTCACACCATCGGGTGATCAACCAGGTTCCAAACCAATTATCTCTCATGGCTTCAAGCCATCTTTCAGACTCCGGTCCCATTACTGGCTCTGTGTAAGTGTTAGGCTCCTTGTTGTCTAATAACAAGATGTCATGTGGCCCTTTAGTCATCAGTAATGTCTACTTTTCAGGTGCGTGATGTGCCCAAAATTGATCTTTGTGGTTGGGGTTCAGCATCTTGGTCAGTGACCATCGTCGGCTCATCTTGCTGCACCTCCTCATCCGTGGAAACTAGAACATTTTCTAGTGTTTCTCAAACCTCTTCGAGTTGCACTATGCTCCCACTAATTTCTTTGGAGAGAAACTCTTTCTCCAAAAAGACCGCATTTCGAGCAACAAACACTTTCTTCTCTTGACAGTTATAGAAATAATATCCTTTGGTTTCCCTAGGCTATCCAACAAAGATACACTTATCAGATCTGAGCTCTAGCTTTGTTGGTGTCAAACGCTTAACATAGGTATTACAGCCCCAAATCTATAAGAATGACAAACTAGGTTGTTTCCTAGTCCATATCTCATATGGTGTCTTCTCCACAGATTTAGATGGTACACGATTTGACCAGTCATTGACCTCACCATGTCCAGCAAGGTTCGGTTTCTCCACTTAGACACACCATTCCATTATGGCGTTCTAGGCAGAGTCAGTTGTGGAACAATTCCATGGTTCTTTAGATGATCATTAAATTCATGGCTCAAATATTCCCCACCAAGATCCAATTGCAGGAATTTAATTGTCTTGCCTGTATGATTTTGCATTTCATATTGGAACTCTCTAAACTTTTCAAATGATTCTGCCTTGTTCCACATAAAATAGATATAGCCATATCCATTCAAGTCATCGGTAAATGTTATAAAGTACTAAAATCCACTTCTCATGGTTGAGTTCATCGGGTCACATACATTTGTATGTACTAGGCCTAACAACTTGCTTGATCTATCACTTTGTCCAACAAAAGGAGCTTTAGTCATTTTTCCATGTAGGCACAACTCACATGTCTCAATTGATTCATAATCAAAAGAGTTGAGAAGACCATCCTTATGGAGCCTCTCTATGCGTTTCTTGCCTATATGGCCTAAGCGATAATACCACAAGTAAGTAGGATTAAAATCATGTTTGCGAACTCTCTTAGCATTAACATTATTGATTTCATCTTCCTCAAGATTAAGAACATAAAGCCCATTCACAATAGGACATCTTCCATAGTACATGCCATTCATAAAAATAGTGGTTGTGCTTTTAAAGCTTACTTTGCTTTGAAGTATGGCTAACAGATGGTTGCCGATGAAGGTTAATATGATCTTACCGATGAGAGCAGGAGGCTGTTGCCGATGGAGAGAGAAGCATAGTTGCCGATGGAAAACAGAGCTGAAGAACGTGGAAAGCAGAGCTGAATCATTATCGATGGGTTTTGCTGATGGAATCTACAGGGATGAGGAGCGTGCTGATATAGGTTTCATCGTAAGCAATGGATAAGGAAACTGGCAATATTTATGCCAATATTTTAATAGTTTACTTTTGAGTCCGACCTTGGTATGAGTCATTATTTTTTATTCCTTAGATATAAGACTTGTTTAGGTAATACTTTGTCGTGTCTGTTTAGGACTCATAGTACCAGGGTATAAATATGTACCAAGAGGCAATGTAGAAAAGGTCAATCAATCAAATACAACAAATCTATTACTTTTATCTACTTTTCAAGCAATCTACTTTTTGATGACTTCGTCACCAGTACCTTTTTCTTTTTCAACGAGTTCTTTCAAGAATCGACGGGCTGCATCAACTTGATCTCCGGCGACCTTGCAGGTTCCGCGTCTACTGAGCACGATTCAGGCTTTGACGTCCGGGCGTATTGCTGTCTTCTCGTCTGATCTGTTCAACAGTTATCGAATACCTTCAGAGCTTTGACGTCCGGGCGTATCGCTGTCCTCTCGTTCGGATCTTATTCAAATTTATCATCCTTGTCGATTAACAGGTCAAATCGACTGGCACGCCTTGATATCGAACTTGGGTATTAGCCCGGTGTGTTTGCGGATCCAACGCCTTTTTGCATCAACACATCTTTTGGCACGCCCAGTGGGACCAAGTCAACAGATTTATCATGAAAAATACTACTGATATCACTCTAGAAAACATCATCGAGATATCAGAATCAGATCTCAAGGAGGATCAGAGGCAAGCCATGGAGAAAGCTATGGAGGATTACAAGCAGCTCTGCTTGAAGTCTTTCAGCATGAATAGGGGAGGAGAAGTCATCCAGAAGCAAGATCTGCCATTGCCTCGGCAGGTAACCTTTGACTCTAACCCTGGTAAATTACAGGAGATGGTTAATTCTGCATTAAATCAAGCTTTGATCAACCACTCCACCGTGCTGTCCAATACTATCTACAATGCTGTTGTGCAAACGTTAAGAGACGGACAAGCACCAGGGTATGTCAGGCCGGCATATCATCAGCCGAGATCGGCATCTACCAGTACTCCATCGGCAACTCCAGCCGTTGAGAGTATGGAAGCGCCTACTCTTTCAGCTATATCAGGACCATCCGTCATTGAAGCCACACCGATAGGATCAGATCTAATACCTCAGGAGAGGCCTAGTACTCAGTTGAGCACAGATCTATCGGCATCAGCAATGTCAGGTCCTTCACGTCAACATAGTCAAACTGCTGCTAATTGGTGGGAATACGGTATGCCTCCAGGTCCATCTACTGCCAACTCTAGACTGCCTCAAGTGCATGATGTAGTAGGGAAGGGTCCAATGACATCGGCTACTCCAATTTGGCCGGTGGCTCAAGCGCCGCATTATTCTACTGTACCTCCTGCTATACAGCCGTTGTCAATGGGATTCTACGCATCTCCGCAACAGATATCTTATGCGAAATCATTGACTAATCCTCCACCAGTTCAACAGAGAGCTTCTATTGCAGAGCAGCCCGTAGTACCATTCATATCTCAGTCTGGATTACCTGCAATTTAGGGCGATTATGCTGGCTATCATCCATCTATACAAGAGCATCAATTGTCTGCAAGCTATCAGCCATCGGCAAGCCAGGTGCCGATGAGTTACAATCTCAATTGGTCAGGGCAAGCGCCAATTCAGCAATCTGCTATTCAGCCAAGCTACCAAGCAATGGGGACTCAACGGTATAGTCCACAGACAACTTTCCAGGAACAAGCATCGGCAAAACAGCCGATGAACTTTACTCCGCAGATTGGTGCCGTGAATATGCTGATTTATCCAAACCAAGTGCCACAGGGGTATGTAGAAGCATATTAGCCAACGCCTCCAGTAGAGATCCAGCCAGTGCATCGGCAAGATCAGGATGCACTCTTGACCGATAAGATTGCAGAAGTGATGAAAGAACAATTTGGGATTCAGCCCAAGATCGATACTTACTCTTATCAGACTCCATACCCTTCTTCTTATGATTCAATTCCTTTCTCGAATCGGTACAAGATGCCAGATTTTACTAAGTTTTCTCGGCAAGATGATACGTCAACAATGGAGCACATCAACCGATTCATTATCCAGTGCGGGGAAGCAGCGAACAGGGATGAACTGAGGATCCGTTTATTCTCATCCTCTTTGTCTGGATCAACATTCGCGTGGTTTATATCATTGCCACAGAACTCTATTCTTACTTGGACCAATCTAGAAAGACAATTTCATAAGTACTTCTTTGCTGGTGTCCATGAAAAGAAGCTTACCGATTTGATGAAATTAAGATAGCTAAGTGACGAATTGGTAGAGAGTTTTGTGCAAAGGGTATGAGACATGAAGAACAAGTGCTACAGCCTAGTGCTTGATGATCGCCAGTTAGCTGGTTTGGCGTTTCAGGGTTTGTTGCCGCATCTCAGGGACAAATACGATTCTCAGGAGTTTGAAAGCTTAAGCCATATTGTGCAGAGGATCTCTGATCAAGGTGCTCAAGCCCCAGAATATAGGAAGAGCTAGAACAAGAAGGTGTCCTTTGTAGAGGCAGAGGAATCAGATTCAGATGAAGAACCAACTATCGGCCTGGCTGAGTGGGTAAAAGGTAAAAAACCTTTATCTTATCCTTTTGGTCAGAAAGAGCCAGAGAAATTCACGTTTGACGTCACAAAGGCCGATAGAATATTTGATCTGCTACTTCAAGAGGGCCAAATCAAGCTATCACCCAATCATGTGATTCCATCGGCAGATGAGCTGAAGAAGATAAGGTACTGTAAATTTCATAATGCAACTTCGCATAGTACCAATGACTGCAAGGTTTTCAGACAGTAGTTGCAATCGGCAATTGAATCTAGGAGGATCAAGTTTGACAACTCTAAAGCTCAGAGGCCGATGAAGATTGATCAACATCCTTTCCCAGCAAACATAGTGGAGGCCGTAAACAAGACCAAAGTGTTGACATCAGTAAGCGCTAAGAGGAGAGCATCAGTGGATCCTAGAAATCAAGCAACTACCGATGACTTGAAGGGGAAAGAGATAGTTGAAGAAAGCAGTAGTTCAAGAAGGCCTCCTAGACCAGCTCCATACAGAATTCCAAGTAACCGCTATCGGCATCGGCAAGAGGAGTTGCGTTGGGAAGCGTGGCATCGGCATAAAGACCATTGGAGATGCCCCTTCTTCATCTATTGTTGGGAAGAAGGCATTAATTTGCCTACTGTTGATAGTTGCCCCGTGTGCAATGGTTATGATCGAACCAATCAGGCAGAAAGAAGGCCACGCTATGGTGATCGGAGCAAATACATCGGTAAGCCTATCAGAGAAGGGGCATCGGTACATGATCGGCTTGGGGGCAGAACCAGTGTGCATGAAAGATTGGGTAGGCATGCTGACTGTTTGCTGATGAATCAAGAGGAGCTCGAGAAGATGACCAATGCAGGAGTCCCTGATGAAACAGTACTCTGCAGGGATCCCAATACAAATTGCCCAGGTTCAAGTGCAAAAATTTATCAACCCGTCTGGAAGACGAAGCTTCCACAATGGTGCCCTAAAGGTCTAACGAGGACTCAAAAGAGGAAGATGCAACGTGAGCACAAAGAGGAAAGTTCCCGTGGAGCAAAAACTCAAGTATGACGGCTGAAGCGCAAAAGTGAAGGTCCATCGGTAGACATCAACATGGTTTTCCTATTGCCGATGAGATTCTTAACACTTGCCAATAAAAAATATATATATAGATAAAGTGCTTGTTCAAAAAGAATGTATCGGCACTATGTTAATGTGAAGTTTTACAAATTACCGATACATCACATTGTCGATGAAAAGGGAGGTTTACAAGTTCAACAATGAATGGATAGTTGATATCGCACGCAGGCGAATTTGGTCAGCTTCCTCCAGTATCTTTGCATCTTCATCGGCATTGCCTTCAACTGGCTTGATCTTCTTCTTGAGCGCCAGCGTTCTTGAGGACTTGGTTGTCCCTTTCTTGCTGAAGAGTCTTGACAGCTTCGGGCATTTGGGCCTTCTCATGATTTGCTGCGTCCAAGGCTCCTTCAATCTGTCTCAGCTCCACTTGCAGGGCTTCTCTTCTTGCCGATAGTTGAGCAATCTTGTCCTCCAGATCTGCACAAGAGGCTTCTAGCTTACCGATGTCTTTGTGCTTCTCATCGGCAAGTTGTTTATGCTTCATCATGTCCTCCTGGAGTTTTGCCTAAGTGACTCTATCGGCAATCCGCTGGGCAGCCCTCTGATACTGCAATTGCCGACTCTCTAGATGTGCAGCTTGGAAGAGTGCTTCCTCGATATCGGCAGGAATATGACCTCGAATTATTTTAAAAGTTGCTCTTGCAGAATCAGAATCCTAGATCAGTAAAGAGGTCTCCTGTTGCAGCAAGGATAATAGCATCTCTAGTTTTGACTTGGTTTCAGGTGATAGAATTCCAAGGGCTGGAGCAGAGCTTTCTTCAGAATCTTCATCATCGGGAACAATCCCACTGATAGAAAAGGAAAACAGACTATCGAGGGAATCTTGCTCCTAAAAAGGAAAAGGTGATGTCAGCAGAAGAACCCAAAGTGTTAAAAGTTATCTAAGGGAGTTAACTTACCTGTTTCAAGGAAATCTCTCGCCTTTGGCTTGAAGAAGCAACCTCAGGTACAATTGCCGATGACGTTTCTTATGTTGGTACCTCGACTGGTTGCTACTGCAACACCGGTGCCGATGAAGCTCCTTGTATAGGTACAATGGCTGATGGAAGAGCAGTTGCCGATGGAAAAGTCTGCACAGATACGTCAGGCGATGTCAGGCGAGGTAAGAACGCCGATGGAGATGATGTAAGTCTTGCCCGCTTGGATTGTGATTCTTCACCCAATGAAGCCTTACGCTTGTGCTGTAAGATATCAGCATCAGATGGCTGGGGGGCGTCGGCAATGGATGGCCGAGGAATCGGTACACTTGGGACGGTTGCCGATGCAATTACTTGGTGCTGCAAGAGAGACAGATGAGTAAAAATGCTGATCCAATAATTAAGGTTTGAATAAAGAATACCTCTGGAGAATCATCAAGGACAACAAGGTGGGGCGACAAAAGTGCTGCAGGTGGAGACGAAGGGCGAATTACCGATGAAGATTCTAGTGGTGTAGAACTCGCACCCTAAAATGTGAAATCGGTAAATCATAGCAATTGGCATCTGCAGAAGAAAGTGAGGTGATTACCTGAGATGTCTGTGCCAAAAATGTGACCGATTTGGTGCTCTTCTTGGTACGACCACGGCCCACTGGAGCATCTAGCGAGGGAGCTTTATGGCCGATGATGGATACCGGGGAGATCGGTTGCAACCGTATGACTTTGCCGCTCTTACTTAATGTTGGAACTGGGTCATCAACCTGTTAAAAAGGGGTTAGTTGCCGATGAATCCAAGGGAAGTTAAAAGAAGTGCAGAGTCCCTTACCACATCGGCAGGGATGGCGTGATCGGGATCAATAAGGTTCCAGTAAAAATGAGGAGATGCAAAGAATAGCTGCTCTTTCCATTCTTGCCACCATAATTTGAAGGATTCGGTGACGAAGGAAGCCGGTACCCAATTGGTCAGATCAACATCAGATGTATCGGCATCGGGAAGGAGAGTAACAATCTTGTGCCAATCCACACGGTTCACAATAGTCTCTCTCGGTTTAATCACATTGGCAAAACAGAGGTTGATGGGCAGTTGTCCAAAAGCTAGTTGTCTTGCTGCTACCAATGGATAATAAAACTCGTATGTGGGATTAATGTTCTTCCCGCTTCCAAATATGTTGACCGGGATGGCACGAGGGGTGATTATTGCACTAAGAATGTCGGCATCCTGGTTCAAAGCCTCATCAGTAAGATTAAAGGAAAGAGGAAATCTTGCTGCTTCATCAACATACGGGACCCAGGCCCGAAGCTCAGAAGGGATGCCGATGTAGAATCTGTGGAAGAGATTGCCGATCTAGACTCTGTTTGCCTCTGCCCCTGGTAATATTGCCAGTGCTTCTCCAAAGTTGATAGGGGGCATGTTGCCGATTCTTCTTCCCTGAGTTGATAATCTTCAGGAAGACTTCGAGGGAATTGCTGGGTGAACAGATCAATGTGGAAATACTTGTGCATATGAGCGTTCAACCACATATTGATGAACCACCAAGGGCCCCCCAGATTGCTGATGGATTTGCCTTACAGCAGCCTTTGTGACACTTGGTGAAGGAGATGGTAGACTGAGCCAAGAAGGATCGGCCCAGTGGGAGTCTGACGCCACTAGCCAACAGCTCTGCTGCAGGAAGGTGCATGTTGGTTGGTCCAACTGTTCTGCCACAGAAAATAAATTTCTCAAGCCACATATTCAAAAAAGTTGAATGCTCCCTGTGACTGACTGAACCAGATTTCTTATACTCACTGATATAACTAGTCCAGCCACCAATGTTCCTGGTAGTCAGCCGATGCTCAGGTTTTTGCCGGAACAGTGAGTTGTCATCGGCAGATGAGATGTCCAAGCCAGTGAGCATGTACACATCGGCAAGGGTTGGAGAAGCTGGCCCATGTTTGAAGATGAAGGCATTCAGGGTATCAGACCAGAAATAGGAGGCGGCAATTAACAATGACTCATTCCTCTCCATATCGGCAATAGATATTCTGATGCACTGTTCTAATTTGCGTTCCGCCCAATATAGCTCCATTGGTCTGGCAACCCTCAAATACCAATCTTTCCATCCCTTGGTGGTTTTTGGCCAGGATCGAAAGGTATCAGTCCAGAATCCCAAGTCAAAATTCTAAGCTCTAAAGGGGATTCGATTGGTTTCTGCATTTATGATATCAGTTGGGTCTAGATTTTCCATTGGGCCTAGGCAGATAAAGTGATTCTGATGCATTGGAATGAGAAGATTATTGCAAGGTTCCTAAGATTAAAGATTGGGAATAAGGAAGAGTCATGAACTGCGTGGAGAAGGAGGAACGAAATGTCAGAGGACGGGTAAAAGAAGACTAACCTTGGGGACGTCAAAGCGAATAGCCATAGTCGCAACGAAGATGGAGAAAACAAAGAATGCTAATGGAGGCTAAGAATCGCCGTCAAGAGTGCTGCCGATCAGGATTGTTAAAGGATCGCTTGTTGATGTCGCCGCTGGAGAGAGAAAAGCTAGGGTTTGAATCGCAGATGAAAAATGGGCCGCGGCAGAGAAAGCATTATATGGGCCTGTTGGTACAGGATTTCCACTACCGCGCGCGCAACTCTCGAGGAGAAGTTCAAGCGATTTGGGTAATCATGACCTGGAGGAAATTTTGGCGCATAAAGTATTTTATACTCCGAAATTGGGGGGACACCATTTTTTTGACACGTGTCAACATAGGCCGAAAACTGTGCCAATCGGCCAGGGAGTGGTTGTGCTTTTAAAGCTTACTTTGCTTTGAAGTATGGCTAACAGATGGTTGCCGATGAAGGTTAATATGATCTTGCCGATGAGAGCAGGAGGCTATTGCCGATGGAGAGAGAAGCATAGTTGCCGATGGAAAATAGAGCTGAAGAACATGGAAAGCAGAGCTGAATCATTATCGATGGGCTTTGCCGATGGAATCTACAGGGATGAGGAGCATGCCGATAGAGGTTTCATCGTAAGCAATGGATAAGGAAACTGGCAATATTTATGCCAATATTTTAATAGTTTACTTGTGAGTCCGACCTTGGTACGAGTCATTATTTTTTATTCCTTAGATATAAGACTTGTTTAGGTAATACTTTGTCGTGTCTGTTTAGGACTCATAGTACCAGGGTATAAATATGTACCGAGAGGCAATGTAGAAAAGGTCAATCAATCAAATACAACAAATCTAATACTTTTATCTACTTTTCAAGCAATCTACTTTTTGACGACTTCGTCACTAGTACCTTTTTCTTTTTCAACGAGTTCTTTCAAGAATCGACGGGCTGCATCAACTTGATCTCCGGCGACCTTGCAGGTTCCATGTCTACCGAGCATGATTCAGGCTTTGACGTCCGGGCGTATCACTGTCGTCTCGTCTGATCTGTTCAACAGTTATCGAATACCTTCTGAGCTTTGACGTCCGGGCGTATCGCTGTCATCTCGTTCGGATCTTATTCAAATTTATCATCCTTGTCGATTAACAGGTCAAATCGACTGGCACGCCTTGATATCGAACTTGGGTATTAGCCCGGTGTGTTTGCAGATCCAACGCCTTTTTGCATCAACACCTTCATGCACACCACTCGCCCCAGATGAACTGGGATGGATGTTCGACTAGCTAGGGTGGTGCCACTACTACTAGGCGCAAGTAGTGTAGGAAGGTACGAGAGGATCTCACACCCTTCCAAGACAATCATGGCAGCCCCCTCTGAGAATCAGCCCCTCCAAGAGCAGGTGCATGACTTCACACTTTCAGCCACTTCAGACTAGACTTAGGGTGTTCCAGGGCTGAGAGGTTGGGTGGCATCATTCTTAGTCAGGAGCTCATTCGAAATCTACCTAGGCGGTGCACACCATCGATGATGGTGATCTTGTGGATGGTCGGCACTAGCCGGTTACAGGTGTACACACTCTGTAGAGTTGTTTGAATCTTTATATAGTTTGCAGCCTCAGTATGGCTATTCCATGACCCACGCTTCTCTTGAGTAGTGAGATGAGTCCCTTCTACCTCCCCCCGAGTGATGTTGTTATTGTTACCCTATGGCCTGCTGGCCGATTAGGCATGCACAAGAGGGAGTTGTCCTTGTCAGCCATTTGTGAGCATAGTTTACTGAGTGAGTTGAGAGGATCTTGGTGCATGCTACAGTGGTGTGGATTGGGAATGGATCAAAACTTGATGAACTGTTGTTATAAAAAATTTATGTTACTTCTATAGGAAACCACAACCAATGATAGGTGTCTTTGATTATATCCATTTGCATCCACCTACCATAAAGCATAAGCAAAGCATAGGATGGGAGCTGGTGGCCAGTACAAATCGTACTAAAAGTTATTGGGTATTTTGGATTGATGCCATTGTAATTTTTCTAGTTCAGAGAACTGCCATTACAATTCCTCTATTTGGAAACTTCCCATCACAATTCTTCCTCATCTTGAATCATGCCATTTTTGACATATTCAATGGCTTTGGGCCCACACGCAGATGACTAACAGTTACTATGTTCTCTTGTGTCCCAAAATACCCTTACAGCTTCCCTCCCTCTACTCACTAATGTGTGGACCCTACACGTCAGCTTCTCCTTCAACCTCCCGCTAGCCTACATCACTGGCAGCTCTGGTTGAGCCAAAGGAGGCTGATGGCCATGGCATCACTGAGATGTACCTAGACCACCAGTAGGTCCACTTGGAGCCACCTAGATTCGAGCATGAGTGGATGCACTTGAGTAACTGCATCCATGTAAGCATTTCCTCGAGCAGCTTGACTGCATGTGCTCCATCATTTTTATTCGTCACGTGCGGTAGGTACAGGGGGGCCAATGGTGGGTACATGAGCTGAGCCACCATGCTCAAGCCACATTGTGCCTCCTGCAGGTGTCCTTGCTGCTCCTTGCCACATCGCCCCATAGCTGACTTATGGCTAATCGTGTCTTGCTGCCGGAGCCGCCGCTCCTGCTCACGTGCTCAGCTGCCCACTGTAGCCATGAGAGCAGCCTTGTGCCATGGCCTTCTAGGAGCTCAGTCTATGCTCAGGCCTCTCCCAACCATAGCCCATGGCCATGCCAATGCTCCACGCTGATGCCATGGCGGACGGACAACCAGCACGAGTGCGTGCAGCCATGGCCTGTGGCCAGCGTGCCTCGCCGCCTCATGCTTGCTAATGTGGTCGCCCGTTGTCAGCGCTCGTGAGTCTGACGTCCCGCACCGATGCCATGGACATGCCGCTGGAGCACCATGGCCAAAATCCACCGGAGCTCATAGCTCCCTTGCCTGCGGGGCACGGTTGCTCTCGCGAGACTCCCTAGCACTGGTGAGCACCATTGCTGGCCACCCAACCAGAATCCACCTCTGCTCTGGTGTTCAAGTGAGAAAGAGGACCTCATAAGGTTGAAGAAGAATCTTACATGTAGGGTCCACATGTCATTGATTGGATCAACAAGGTTGTTTTGGTGCATACAAAATACATGTACCTGTATACTGTCTAGCAAGTATCAAATAGAGTAAGAATACATAGAAAATATCAAGTATCAAATAGAGTAAGAATTCTAATGATAGGTTTCAAAATATGTGAATTGTAATGGTAGATTTCCAAAGTTGAAGAATTACAATGGTACCAATCAAAAAATCCTAAAATTATTTGGCAGGTGAGCCCAACTACAACAACGACAATGAGGGGCTTAAGGATTAGATGGTCTCATGCCTATGCTCAAGATGGTGCAAGACTTTGCTTCCGGGATATCCCTTCTACTTCTGTAGTTGTTCTGGATGATAGACACTCTGGTGATTAAACCGTGTGGCGATGTAATAATTATGTAATCCCCTCTATTGTACCCTTTTATTCGATGTATGGCTTTGTAATCAACTGATAATGGATAAGTTGGTGATTAGACCTCCTGGGCTATCATTTTATCCTTCATTCTGTGTATTTTCCCTTCGTGGAAAATTGAGGATGTTTCAATCACTCTCTTGATTTCACAGTCATAATTAAATGAGCTAAATGTGGCATCTGTGGGAGATTTCTTAATCATGAAACTATTTGATAGATAATGTCATGTTGGCAATCCTTCCATAGCTTAAGTAATTCCACTCTTGTTGCTAAAAGTGTTTGAATGCTACATTCGTGCCCCTTCTACCTTGTCACCCTTGTTATAAGAATCAACAATGCACATTAATCTCATCATGTTCATTATGCCTAAGTTTAGAGAAGAATAAAATAGGTTATGGTTCTATTGGTCTTTTTCCACCAACAGGACCCATGCACTTGATCTCTACCCTGTCTTTGCAAATAGGACACACTTCAAGCAAAGTGTAAGGAAGATAGATTCCCCAAATTCCATGAGCAAAAGTTCCAAGTGTAACAACCCTAAAAATTCCAAATACCAAAAATCACAACCAACAAAATTTTTTCTAAAATAACCTATGGTTGGTGAGTGTCATGTAGGAAACCCACTAGTAGTTGCACAAGTGGCACAAAATGATAGTGAAGCATTTGCATTTTAATCACAAGTTTGGTTTGGGTCTTGTTTGATTTTATGTGATGGATAACAAAATCAATAGCATTTATTATCACATGTATATGTTATGTATGACTAACCTTAGACATGGACACCACATGCCCCATGAGACCGTAGTGGACCTAGCTTAGTGCTTGTGCCATGGTTACTAACTCATTAGCACTAACAAGATCATGGTTTAGCATTACATAAAATAGAAAAGGAATAGGAAATAGAAAAGGAGAAACGGCCCTAAGCAGCCAGCAGCCCATCCCGGCCTGCTAGGCCACCACTATCTGCGGCCCACGCCTGTCCCCACCATGGCCCACTGCCTCTCCACCGCGTGATCAGCCCAGTTCGCCGAGCGGCCCAGCAAGCACGGTCGCTAGCTCCCCCCATCCCCACGGCCCAACCAAGCCAAGTCAGCCCTGCAAGGGCCTGCCCGTGCCGCCCGCGCTCCCTCTCACAATCCCATGGGCCTCTCCTATTAGCTTTTCCTTTTCCTCTTTTGTTCACCTGCCCGTCTTGTCTGATGAGCCAAACATGACCCGCAGGAGCACCGGATGTCGTCCATCCCTCTGCCCACACCGCTCAAAACCCTAACCCTAGCCTGGAACCATGCACAGTTGCCTGATTGGCATGCTCCAACCCCCGCTGTCCAAAGAGCATCTCCAGCATCACCATGCTCACTGCCGGCTATAAAAGGAGGCTGCCTTGGCACACTTGCACTACCTTGCCTGCCTGTTGCCGAGGAGGAATTGGAGAGGGAGGAGAAGAAGGCGAGAGAAGGAAAGCCAGAGCCAAGGCAGAGCACTGCCACCATCACTGTCTACACATGCCAGAGGTGCCCCAGCAAACCTGCTCGACCACCGTGACTGCCCCCGCTTTGCTTCCCCTGTAAGATTGGATTCTCTTTTCCAACTAAAAAACTCCAATTCCGTAAATAACCGACTCTTTCTTAATCTACTTGGACTCCATATGGTAATTAGATAGAGATGACAATGGTAGAGGTGGTGGCCCACCTAGGCACGTGGCCTTCTTAGGGCACATTTTTAGGGCACCAAAGTTTGTAGGCCCCATTGGGTGTGTGACAAAAGTCCCCCTTCTCCACTCAACGCGTCCTCCTCTCGAAATTGGGCTAGGAAGCCTATTGGTCCATGGCACTTCCTTCGTTTGGAGAAGGATATGCTGCCACCATGTGTCATTAGTTGGTTTGTTGTTGATGTCGGTGGTGATGAACATGAAGCAGGAGTGGTGGTGGTCAAAAGTACCCGAAGACATAGAAGTTTAAGGTTTTAGCAATAATGTCGGTGTTGAGTTCATGGAGGCCAAAGTCATGGAGTATGTTGGCCATGTTTGGAAGGATACAGGCTGGAACTTGGGCATAGATCGTAGGTGTAGAGTGTGAGGGCAATGTTGTCATCAAGTCTAGCATGGTGCCTAATATGAAGCGACGCATGTTAAACTTGCTTAGTGGTAGGTGAAGTGGTGGCGTCGTGGAGATGAGAGTCGAGGTCTCCATCTCCCGAGGGTGATGCTAAGTAGTAGCTGCTTGGAACCATCTTTAGGGTTTTGATGAAGAGGCATACTTGGTGAAACTTGTAGTTGAAGCTAGTGTACAGTATGTATTTAGTAAAGGTGTCGATGTAGGTATGTGTGGCTCTCGCGATGACAAATATGTGGACGATGGTGCCCAATATCACTCTTGCAAGGTACATCAAGTGATAGTTGTGATCAGCGAACTATAATATACCTAACATCATGAGGAAATTGTTGTTAACATCATCATTGTCGTAGCTGTGGATGGCTATGATGTCGATGAGATGATTGGACATATTGGCGTAGGTGGGGTGGTAGTTGTGGTTGAACTATAGCACCAATTGGTGGTGCTCTACCATCTCTTTGACAGTAAGGTGCATAAAAGGGTGTAGTGGTATAGCAGGTGGTGGTGTGGTTGTAGTCGAAAGAATTTGGTGCTCATGGAGTGTAGTAGGGGCTCTTGCGGTATTAGTAGCCAGATGGATAACCAAGGGGGCATGCGGACTTCTTGTGTTGGTTGCATGGGTGCCGGGCTGATTGGAGGCTCCCATGTCGCATCGAGAAATGGTTTTATAGGAACCTATGGTGCTACATCTGGAGGCCCCATGGGATCTACTATCTGAGGAGGCTGTAAGAACCATAGCTGTGATATAGGTGTTACCTTTGGTCATGGTTGGGTGATCGTGCTGATGTCAATGCTCTCCTTAGAATGTGAATCATCGTTGTTGCACCGAGCATTGGGCGCTTTGACAGCGATGACCAAGGGACACTCATTGTCGTTTATCGAATCCAGGCACAATGCCAAGTGTAGTTCCATTACTCGTGGTCGCACAAACAAGATGGGGATGCCTCCCTGACAATGTTTGGGAGGGAATCTATAACAGAACCGCCCAATTTATATAAGCTTAAGTCCAAATTTACTTGCTATGGCAGCTTAAGTTACACCTAAGCCCATACAAACTCGGTAGTCCATGAAATCATGAAGGATTTTAAACCAACTTACAACTAAGATCATACATGATTCAGTAACCATAATCCACATGTTACATAAAGTTTGCACATAGCTCAAATACATCGGAGTTTACATAGTAGTATTACAACATCTTTTTAATTGAAGAATAGCAGAAGCAAAGTACTTTAAAATACCACACTCACATTTTATTTAAATATAGTGCCAGCTCAGAGTCAAATCAAACAAAAGCATCTGAGATAAGATATTAGGATTGACCATGCCCATGGTCTACTAATCACCATATCGGGGTAGAAACCCTCTTGTAGCCACACAAGTGTATCTCATACGTGCAACAATGGGAATAAAACCCTGAGTACGAGAATGTACTCAACTAGACTTACCCGACAGGAGTAAAATAAAAATACTCTCAAGGATATACAAGGCTTATTTGATGGAGTTCAGTGGATAGCATAACTTTTGCGAAAAGAGCATTACTATTGCAAAACCTTACTTTCAGTCTTTTAGTAATATTTCAACATCCATTTTAGTAAAGCCTATTATAGCTAGATTGGCACCTAGTCTATAGCCACCACATGATTAATTCAATCAATAGTAACCATATAAGCTTTGGTATTTTCATCATTATTCTTGAGAGTCTGTGGTGCGGTGGTGAGCGGTGGGATGCGGCGGTGAACGCACGGCAATGGTGCTGCTGCGGTGCTCCGCAATGGTGAGAGCGAGAGAGACAAAAGTGGAGAGGGAGAGAGACAAAAGTGGAGAGGGAGAAGTGAATGAGGGCGAGTGGGATGAGCGTCCAGACGCCTTAAACACAATCGACCGACCGTGGCACCACCCACCGTCGCCCGTGAACGGGCGCCACGCGGTGATGTGGTAACCGGCAGTGATTCGGTAAAACAGGAACTGCTATTTTGACTACCCAGAAAAAAATTAGAAAATTATAGAAGCTAGCACAGGTCAAATGTAGCTTACCACCCAAATTTTATCTCATTTGGATAAGCCTACTGTTCTACACAAAAATAACAAATGGCAGGACAGATTGCACATGGAAAATACTTTGTACTACCAAACTTATCAAACCACAGATTTCAGAGCATCACTAGTCACCATATGGCAAAAAAGTACACCACAAAATATCTCAGCATCAAACTACACATACATCATTTATTATGAATTTTCTAAACACATAACCATAAATAGAGCCATAACTAAACAGAGAAATATTTACACATGACATAGCTAGTAAGTATTTTTCACAGATTAAGCATATCATCACAAGACTAACAAAACTGAAACCATATTTTTCTAACAAACATAGAATTACTTATGCATTTCTAAAGGTATAACCATTTATTAGGAATAAATAAATATACATAGAAAAGTATGACAAAAGTTACATCCATATTTTTCATGCATAGATCTGAGTAAGAAAAAATACCGCAACTCGAATCACTCAAATTGGATCAGTATTGAGGGAGATATGGATTTTACAATATCAAACATGATTTCTGGAAATCATTTTCTTTAAAAAACTAACCTAAACCGCGATGGGTACCCAGATCTGCACACCTAGAGGCGCTGGCATCTGGTCCTGGGTCAAAATGGCAATGGATACCCGAAACCCGAGTAACCGACGGGTTTTACCCGACAAGAAGACGGGTATGGAATGAATTTTGTACCCATGGGTATGTTACTGGATAAAATCTTATACTCATCGGGTATGATGAGTACGGCTGTGGGTGTATATTATCCATACCCGCCTACCCGTGGGTCGAAAATACCCGTAAAATAACAATGCAGTCTAAGACATGTAGTCATTTTAGCCCATATAGCCCATAAATTTAGCCCAATCCATCTAAATCCACCAAGTATATATATTCGTGAACCTCCCTGAAACCCTAGCCCTTTTACCCCACTCCCTCTTCTTCCAGTTGCAGTTCCAGCCGCTCAGCCGCTCAGCCGCCGTAGCCCGCCGGAGCCGTGGTCGTGGCGTCCGCGGGCCACTTCGCTCCTCGCGCGACTTGCGTCGTCGCCCGTTGCCGCGTCGTGGAAGGATCGGGAGTCAGGATCGGGACGGACCGCAGCACCCTTTGCCTCTCCCAGTATCCCGGTCTTTCCCTGCATCTCCACACGGTCGTGCCATCTCATGCATCCTCGTCAACAAATTTCTTCGATCCGTCCGCACAAACCAGCCCCATATCGTTATCCACATCGTCCTCAACTAGTAATCTAGTATCATGATTGCTGTACTGAAGATGCTACCAACTTGAATGATTTTTGCTTCTTTTTTTTGCAATGGTCATTATCGCACTTTGGGAAACTACGCAGATGCAGCAAATCTGCTTCATTTTTGCATCTTTTTCTCCGCATGGCCATGCAACAAATCTGCTTCGTGAAACTTTAAACTGTGATGTTGTCTGCCTTTGAAATCCACGCATTATGTGATTTTTTTTTGTTGTTGTTTGCTGTAATTTAGCAGGTGTTCGGGTACGGGTTACCCGTCGGGTAGCATTTACCCACCGGGTGCAGGTATGGATGAACTTTCGTACCCGAGTGTTATAACGGGTAACCCGATGGGTAAGATTTCCCCTAGCGGGTGCAGGTATGGAATAGAAGTACCCGTCGGGTATGTACCAGTTGCCATCTTGAGTCCCGGGGTCAAACTGACCCCACATGTCATACCCATAGAGTAGGGGCTGCCTATGACTGGCTGTAGATCGTCGGCGGTGAACTTTCCGGCGACGAGACTAGCACCATCGGACTCGTCTCTTCAAGTCGCACCTATCGGGATAGGTCACCAAAAAATGTTTCAACATCTACTCACACGGCAGCGGAAGATACCTATGGCGGCGTTGTACGTACGGACGGCGCAGCGCTGCCGTCTTCTCCGTCCATGACGAAGCGAGGCGAGACGCTCTACCGCTGCACGAGATCCTAACGATGCGAGAACAAGAGAGAAAGAGAGAAAACAGGGGCCAGAGGAGGATGGCCATGGCGGACCACGAGCTTTGCTCGAACTCCGGCAGCGGCGGTCATGACGGAACTGGCTGTTTTGGCCTTTACCTGCGGCGACGGTGATTGCGAGCGGCTCAACCAAAGGCACAGGCCATGGCGATGCTTCGTGCGAGGGCCAGCAAGCTGTGGTGCGGTGGCGAGCGGTGGGATGCGGCGGCCAATGCACGGTGACGGCGCTACTGCTGTGCTCCGCAATGGCGAGAGCGAGAGAGACAGAAGTGGACAGGGAGAAGTGAATGAGGGGGAGTGGGATGAGCGTCTAGACGCCTTAAACGCACTCGACCGGCCGTGGCACCGCCCACCGTCACCCATGAACGGGCGCCACGTGGTGCAAGGGCACTGCCCTGGTCGGCCATGACCGATTCTGAAGTTTGAATCGTTTTCGATTCAGTCCGTTCAAAATCTAACTAAATTTGGCCTATTTGACACGCTACAACTCCCAAATGGTCGTGAGTCTGCAAAAACTTTGAATATGAGTTTTGAAGAGCTATGAATGTAGATCATTCGGTTCCACAGAAGTAGGAGCTAATTCAGTTTGGTTCAGAAAGTACAAGGTCCCAAAGTAGGGTACGTTGAAACCGAAAACCAGTTTCACACTTAGAAAATTTCTAAGTCTCCAAGCAACCCCTATTCTGTTTGAACATGTTAGGCACATTTTCAGGTTTTATGCCCAAACCAACTTTTGTTTCTTATAAAATTATCTATAAGATTGGTTAAGGGTGCACATACATGCATTAACTCTAACTAGACATTCAAAGCAGGTGAAACTAGATCATTCCAAAGATTAATTTCAGACAAACTAACCATGCAAGCATAATTAGCCAAAGTCATTAACATAAACATGGGTTCATTTTGTGCCCTAAGCATATCTAAATTATTGTAGTGAACCACCATCAACCACATGAGCATTCTTATCATGTTTTCACCAAAGACAAGCAATTACCTTACTAAATTTAGCATCACAAACATTCATGACACGATTTATGCTAATGCTCATGCAAAATGACGTTTACGCTAATGAAATGCATGCATTAAAGAAAGCTTAACACCAGGGGTGTTACAGCCCTTCCCCCTTAAGAAAATCTCATCTCAAGATTTGTGTTACTAACCATTATTTATGAAAACCGGAATAAACCTCACGAAGGTACTCTTCCGTCTCCCAAGTTGCATCATTATCATCATGATGACTCCACAAGATCTTGTGTGTCTTCACCACTCTATTACATGTCTTTATTTCTTTGGTATCTAGAATCTGAGCTGGTTCTTCTTGATACTCCAAGTTGGATTCGAGCTTGATTCCACGTGGCTCAATTCTTTCTAGGGTAGGAGCACGTAAGCGCTTCTTGAGTTGTGATACTTAGAAGACTGGAAAGATTGCACTCATCTCTGGAGGTAGTTGTAATCTGTAAGCCACTTCACCATTCCTTTCTAGAATTTGATAAGGTCCAACATATCTTGGAGCGATCTCTCTCTTCACTCCAAATCTTTGAACACCTTTTGTTGGTGAAACTTTCAGGTAAACCCGGTCACCTATGTCAAACTCAAGCGGTCTTCTTCTCTTGTTAGCATAACTTTTTTTTGATTAGACTGTGTAGCTCTTAGGTGCTCTTGGATAATTCTGACTTGTTGTTTAGCTTCAGCTATGAAGTCAATGCCATAGTACCTTCGTTCTCTAGGTTCTATCCAGTTTAATGGGGTTCTGCACTTTCTTCCATACAAAGCTTCAAATGGAGCCTTCTTGATACTTTCATGATAACTATTGTTATAGGTAAACTCAGCTAGGGGTAGCCAACTTTCCCATGAACCTTTCGAATATACTACACAAACCCTTAACATATCCTCTAGAACTTGATTAACTCTTTCAGTTTGCCCCTAAGTATGAGGATGATCACTAGAACCTTGTACAAGATTGGTACCCAAATTTTCATGCAGATATTGACAAAAACGAGCCATAAACTAAGGTCCTCTATAAGACATTATGGTCTTCGGAACACCATGTAATTGAACAATCTTTGCCATGTAGATACCAGCATACTGAGGTGGTCGATAAGAAGTCTTAACAGGTATGAAGCGGGCAGACTTGGTAAGACGATCGACAATCACCATGATTGAGTCATTTCCCTCTTGAGTTGTAGGGAGTCCTGTGAAAAGAGTCATGCTTATGTCCTCCCATTTCCAATCTAGGACAGGTAATGGTTGCATTGTTCCTGTCGGCTTCATATGAATAGCTTTGACTCGACAATAGGTATCACATCGGGCAACATAAGCTGCGATTTCCTTCTTCATTTTTGTCCACCAAAAGTGAGGTCCTAGGTAATTGTACATTTGACTACTTCCTGGGTAAACAGACAACTTGGAGTGATGAACTTGATCCATGATCTTGTTTCTATGTGCCTTGTCATTGGGTACCACAAGACGATCATCAAACCATAACACATCTTGCTCATCCAGATGGAAATGCGGAATTGGTGCTTCTTCAATTCTTCGCTTGAAATAGAATATTCCTTTATCAGATTTTTGGGCTTCAATGATTTGACATTCAAGCGCATAGCCAATTTGAATGTGGTATAGCATTTCAGGATGCATTAAATTCAACTCATCTTCAAATAATGGTGGAACAACATTGCAATGCGACTTCCGACTTATGGCATTCATCACAACGTGTGCCTTGTTGGGGATGATCATGCATTTGTAAGTTATAATCCTTAAATAACTCCAACCATCTTCTTTGTCTCATGTTCAACTCAGTTTGTATGATGATATATTCAAGACTTGTGTGATCTGTATAAAGGTTGCATACTTTTCCTAGTAGATAATGCCTCCAGATCTTCAAAGCATGCAAAATAGAGGCAAGCTCTAAGTCATGCATTGGGTAGTTCATCTCATGTTTCCTCAATTGGCATGAGGCATAAGCAATAACTCATCCTTCTTGCATGAGAACACAACCCAAACTAATTTTTGATGCATCACAAAAACACATCAAAAGATTACTCAATATCGGGTTCTGCCAAAATTAGAGCAATGGTTAGTAACTTTTGCATGGTACAAAAAGCTTCTTCACACTCGTGCGTCCAGACAAACTGGTGGTCTTTCTGTAGTAAACTAGTCATAGGCTTGGCAATCTTGGAGAAATCTGGAATAAAACAATGATAATATCCAACCAAACCAAGAAAACTATGAACTTCTTTGACAGAGGTTGGGGCTTTCCAATCCATAACGTCTTGAACTTTGCTGGGATCTACTGATATTCCTTCTTCTGACAAGATATGACCAAGAAAAGGGATTTTCTTGAGCCAAAACTCACATTTGCTAAACCTAGCATACAATTTGTGTTCCCTCAATCTGGCAAGAACAATTCTCAGATGTTCTGCATGATCCGCTTCGTTCTCTGAATAGATTAGGATATCATCAATGAAGATAACCATGAACTTGTCTAGTTCTGGCATGAAGACTAAATTCATGAAATACATAAAGTATGCAGGAGCATTTGTCAGGCTGAATGACACGACAAGATACTCATACAACCCATATTTGGTAGAAAATGCAGTCTTTGGAATATCTTGCGGTCTAATCTTAATCTGGTGATAGCCCAACCTCAAATCTATCTTTGAAAACACCTTGGCCTTTGACAATTGGTCAAACAAGATATCTATACAAGGTAAAGGATACTTGTTTTTAATTATCACAACACTGAGTGGCCTGTAGTCCATGCACATTCGTAGGGTGTGATCCTTTTTCTTTACCAATATTACAGGGCATCCCCACTCAAGAGAACTTGGTTGAATGAAACACTTGTCCAAAAGTTCCTTCAGCTAAGTCCTTAGCTCAGCTAACTTATCAGGTGACATTCTGTATGGCCTTCTCAAAGTTGGCGTTGTTCCTGGTAATAGCTCAATTTTAAACTCCACATCTCGATCTGGTGGAAGACCTGGTAGATCATTAGGAAACACATCTGAAAATTCACAAACTATGGGAATCTTGGAAAGTTCTACAACTTGGGTGGAACAAGACATGTTGACTAGATTGGCAGTTTGGGGTAGACATACTTGAAACAAACTACCATTCCTAGGATCTGTCAAATGGAGGGTTCTGCTGGCAATGTCCAACATAGCCTTCCACATCTTCATCCAACTCATTCCTAGAACCACATCTAAGGCCAAACCTGGTAACACTACAAGATTTGCCAAAATCTTCTGGTTTCCAATCTTGATAGTGGCATTGCATACCATCCATCTAGAAGATACATCAGTTCTTGTTGAACTGATGCGGAGTAGATAATCCAATTTTGTTACCCTTTGATCGTGCCTTTGTGCAAAATCGAGGATCATGAAGGACTGCGATGCTCTAGAATGAAATAAGACAACGGCGGGATGTTGATTAACAAGAAACCTACCAGCAATTATAGGTTCTCCTTCAGGAACTTCTTTAATAGCAGTGTACTGGAGATGACCTACACGTGTGATCTGTTTCTTTTTCTTGGACTATGAGTGTTTCTTAACTTTCATTAAAATTTTTGGTTCAGATCTCTCCCGATGTACAACAGGCTTGGCTTTCTGGTACTTCTTCTAAGGTGGTCTGAGCCTTGTACACGATGTAGGCAAATGATACTGAGGGGGAATTGCCACATAAGCAATTACTGGCAAAGGCCTTGACTCACGAGCTCTCTTGCGGCTCTTATACGCGGCATATACATTGATGTTATTCTCTTGAGCCAAACACTCATCGACAAAATCATTGAATGTGGAGTGAGAGGAAGTGCCCACATACTTTACCATCTTGGGGTGAAGACCTCTCTTTAAGCTTTCAACATTTTTCTCGTCTGTGTTGACCAATTCTAGAGCATAGCGAGAGAGATTATTAAAGGCTTGTAGATATTCTGTTATGGTCTTGGTGCCTTGAGTAAGCTTCACGAACTTTGTCCTCATGATATCCATTAGTGCTAGTGGCATGTGCCTCGCACGAAAAGCAGAAGTGAACGGCTCCTAGGTAATGGAGACATTAGCGCCCAAGGTGGTACGATAATTAGTCCACCAAATTCTTGCTGGCCCTTCAAGCTGATGAGTAGTGTACTCTATCTTAAGCTCTTCGGTCAGCCTTAATAGACGGAACTTGTCTTCCATAGTGTTTATCTAATCCTCAGCTTCCAATGGCTCCAAGGCTTCCTTGAACACCGGAGGTTGAGTATCCAAAAAGTCCTTACAAGTGTTGTGCTAATCCGCTTCATTATCGCCTTGGCGTGTATTCTTAGCAATGTTGCATAGGGTCTCTTCCATGCAGTGCTATAGACCTTCCATATTGTGTTGGCTCCCCAAGAATGGAGCCAAGGATTGCTCCATCGTGGGTAAAGAGGAAAGAGGGTCATTGTCGACGTCACGTCTACCACCACCACTCTTACCACGAGCAGCGCTACGATGAGTGTCCACCATCTGCAAATTTTAGCAACAAGTAATTATTAGATAATGTTGTACTAATTATGTGAAATGTATAATTATGGCAAACCCAATTTATTATGGAAATTAAATTCAAACAATAAAGCAGAGGCACAATAATCCATCGCAGCAACCCAACATTACTAATTATATTACTTTAAGGACATTGCCTAGCATTCACATGAGAACCAACATTCTGCCAAAAATACATAATATCCAAGGTTCTAAATCCTTCCAAGGAGACACTCCAACTAGCGCAAAAAGTCTCACCTGACCATCTCAGATATTGCTTACAAGGTGGAATGGTCATTTCTATTGCTGTTCTGCTTCAAGGAGACATCTGAAGTTGTTTGTTCTATATCTAGCTTGATCGCAACTCTCATGAAATGGATATTAAGTTGGTGGATTTTATCAAAAAGTGATAAGTTCCTTTTCATAAGGGGAGAGAAAATGCAATGCCATGATATGAGCCTCCAACATGATGCATGCACGTACTTACGTCCTCATGACCTAATAATTCTAATGTTCTATGCGGTGGCATACAAACGTGCTCTCATATATACATAACTAAAATCGTTCTACACATTTACATTGTTAGTGTACTTATAGAAAATTCATTTCATCCCACACCATACATGCCCATGCAACTCAACAAAAAAATCAATGCACCTTTCGAACAATGTGAAAACACCGATTACTTGCACCCCACGCCATCTATGTATATTCCCAAATATACATACATGTAGGTGCACGCTACCCGAATCATCGCCAGAAGATGACATTGTTAGAAGACAGAAAACCCACACATGGGACAATTTCATATAAACATGTGTGTGACATGTAAATATTCTAGTGTCATATAAGCACTCCCCTAGATCGGCAGTATATCCGATCATGCTCTCACAACTTACACTTACCTGAGGCGTAGAGGAAAAATGATCCATACATTACCATTCAAGCGAATGGCACCCATATGAATCTGCCATTGTATGGGCAACGGCAAAAAGAAAATATGATGCAATCCCTAAGTTAGCACTTATCGAAGCTACCTGAAGTCCTATTGGGCATAAAGGATATGACTACTGGCACAATCTTAAGTTTGAAATCATAGATTTTAAATGCCTATATATAGCTATAGGTTGTCAATTAGTTTTATAAAGCAAAACCCTTTTGTTTAAAATACACATGTGAACAGTAATATACTGAACCTTGCTCTGATACCAGTTATAACAGAACCACCCAATTTATATAAGCTTAAGTTCAAATTATTCTTGAGAGTCTGTGGTGCGGTGGTGAGCGGTGGGATGCGACGGCAAACACACGGCAATGGCGCTGCTGTGGTGCTCTACAACGGTGAGAGTGAGAGAGACAAAAGTGGAGAGGGAGAGCGACAAAAGTGGAAAGGGAGAAGTGAATGAGGGCGAGTGGGATGAGCGTCCAGACGCCTTAATCACAATTGACCGGCCGTGGCACCGCCCACCGTCGCCCGTGAACGGGCGCCACGCGGTGCGAAGGCGCCGCCCTGGTCGGCCATGACCAATTCTAAAGTCTGAATCATTTTTGATTCAGTCCGTTCAAAATCCAACTGAATTTGGCCTGTTTGACACGCTACAACTACAAACAGTAACGAGTTTGCAAAAACTTTGAATATGAGTTTTGAAGAGCTATGAATG
This sequence comes from Bothriochloa decipiens, assembly GCA_023333625.1. Classification (NCBI taxonomy): domain Eukaryota; kingdom Viridiplantae; phylum Streptophyta; class Magnoliopsida; order Poales; family Poaceae; genus Bothriochloa; species Bothriochloa decipiens. The sequence goes on from CM041645.1 coordinate 26,393,540, forward strand.
TAGATCATTCGGTTCCACAGAAGTAGGAGCTAATTCAGTCTGTTTAGAAAGTACAAGGTCCCAAAGTAGGGTACCTCGAAACCAAAAACCATTTTTAGACTTAGAAAATTTCTAAGTCTCCAAACAGCCCCTAATTCTGCCTTTTTCATACATTTTGAACATGTTAGGCACATTTTTAGGTTTTGTGCCCAAAACAACTTTTGTTCCTTATAAAATTATCTATAAGATTGGTTAAAGGTGCATAGACAGGCATTAAATCTAACTAGACATTCAAAACATAAACATAGGTTCATTTTATGCCCTAAGCATATCAAATTGTTTTAGTGAATAACCATCAACCACTTGAGCATTCTTATCATGTTTTCACCAAAGACAAGCAATTACCTTACTAAATTTAGCATCACAAATATTCATGACATGATTTATGATAATGCTCATGCAAAATGACGTTTACGCTAATGCAATGCATGCATTAAAGAAAGCCTAACACCAGGGCTATTACAGAATCCTTCATTGTGGTGTTGAAGAAGGGTTTATTGGTGGTGATCTGGACTTGCTATGTCTCTACATCAAGGTTGTTGATGGAAATGTCCAGATCTAACCTAGCATGGACCGTAATTATTGTCGTCGTCGCGGCTGGTGTAGTTGATGTTGATGTAGTCTTGGCTGCCTTAAGTGAGGGCAGGCACCCTAGCCCTAGGGTTGGTGCCAGCTATGTCTTCTTTAGCAGCTCCTACAATCTGGTGGTGAGGATGTTGACCTACTACCAAATCTCCAAGCTAGGAAGAGCGCTAGGTGCCTCTCATACTGGCTTGGCCTCCTTCGTGGGCTCTTCTTTGCAGAAGATTGTCAAGCGTGACGGCGATGTCTACCATGAATAGTGTCATGGAGGAGCTAGCTTGCTGCTTGAGGAGGTTCTAGCCTGCTTTCTCCATGGCTTGTTGGAGGCAATCTTCACCTCACGCTCCCACTGTTTGTCAGCGTCTGTGGTGGCACCTCCCTTTTCCATGTTGGCAAGGCAGTTGTCAACATCGATTATGTGCGTAGATAGATACATCTTCCAGCTTAGATAAGATGGATTTGTTGATTATGTTTAGCATTTTTTTGGATCTATGAGGCGTTAGCCATTTATAGTGGTGTGGGGATCGATCTAGTCTCTAGATACCTTATGTCAGGGGTGTGCTGGGGAGGGGCCCTTGGCGATGGCACTAGGACTCAATGGTGGTGGCGTGGAGCAATAGTGCGGTGGAGGAGAGGCAGTGGTCGCGGCTTGGGTCACAGAGAAGGCGGCTAGGGTTTCAGAGGATGAGAGAGAGAGGAGAGAGGCACAAGAGAAGAAGACAGGAGAGAAACAAAGCGTTTTGGCTATTTTTTTCTTGGTTGCAATGATTACACACTACTAGTATTTATAGCACGAGCGAGACTTGACCCCTAAGCAAACTCTAACTTAACTTCTTAGCAAACTCTTGGAGATTTTTATAAGATTGGATTCTCCTTTCCAGCTAACAAACTCTAATTACGTAACTGACCGACTCTTTTCTAATCTACATGGATTATATATGGTAACTAGATAGAGATGACGACGGCGGCGACAACACCGTCTCCACCTGGGCATGTGGCCCTCTTAGGGCGCACTGCTAGGGGCACCCAGCTCTGCTTCTATGGCCTTTGTCCTAGTTATTCACCAAGTTTGTGGCCCGTGTTGGGTGTGTGACATATTTATATTTCATACTCGAGCCCTATTAGTTAGACTCTTACATAACAAGGTGAGGTGTGTTAGTTGTGTATATTAAAATGGGTAATGTTCACATCAGAATCAAGTTTAGTGTCCACATTGATAAAACGTGACTTGTACCCATGTGCGAACTTCTGGGATTCCTAATTAAAAAAATAAACTTTATATTATATGTTCATTTATGTACAATTGCACACTAGCGATGTGTATTTAAGCTATCATTCAATACTGTTAGATGCTCATTCGATTCCAGAGTCCATAATTTGACATTATATATCATAATGGTGAAAACTTGAAATAATACAATATATTATTTTATAGGAGAGGCAAGGAGAATCAAACGATGCAATGGAAGGGTTTTTGCTCATCAGGATGAACCAGATGTATCTCGCCTTTGGCTTCCTAATTGTAACTCCCTGGTCTAGCACTGGCACGCGCTTTTTATGATTTCTGTTTAAAGGATTTTGGGTTAATCTGTGTTCCTGAGGTCACCAACAGACAATCAGTAAGAAGGATGAATTCATTATCCTTGCTACAGATGGGGTAATGAAAACATTGGTGTTATGTTAATTATGTGCTTTTCAATATGTTAACTTATTTCAATATATGGAAACTCAAATATGCACTACTTGATTTTCGCAAGTGAAATACTTGAGCACAAATGATTTCTCTAATATGCACTCTATGCCTATTGGTGTGGGATGTCTTGACCAATCAGGAAGTCATGGATGTAGTTGTTTCATGCTCTGAGCGCTCGTCTGCAGCTCGTTCTATTGTTGATTTAGCAAATCAGGCATGGAGGTTTAAGTACCCAACGTCCAAAACTGATGATTGTGCGACGATATGTCTTTTTCTTGACGTAGAGGACAATGCTACTAGCTTATCAGTGTCTTCTGTTACCAGCAAGGGAAATGGATCTAGTCAAATGGCACAAGCTCAGTCAAGGAAGCCCAAGCTCCACAACAGACACTACTACAGATTGCTCTATCGCTGCCTACCACATCACTGCAGGAAATGTGTGACCGGTAGTGACGAGTCTTCACTGCCGGTGCAACTTCCTAACAGACAAGACTTGCGCCAGGGAGCGCAGGCACCGCCAAGGACTCGCATCACTACCGGGGGATTCCACACTCCGACAGTGAAGGTGCCTCAACACTGCCAGTTCTTGGTTTGGTCTGGCAATGATTTTCTGACACCACAAAAAGGCTTGTACCATCCTCTCCTTTCTCCTCACTCCATTCCAGAGAACACAGGAGCTCGCGCGGGCCATTTTCTCCATTGTTGCGGCTGCTGAAAACCATGAGCTAAAACTAGGATTTTGAAGAATGGCTAGATCCTTTTGCTTCAAGGTTAGTCACAAGCATCCACTCCTTTGATTTTCTCGCTTATTAATTACCTTTGTTTTGATGGCTGCATTGCTTAATTCTCATTCTTGTTCTATCTCCATCCTAGAGAGCAATTTTGGTGGGAACTTCGTGCAAGGCTTTGTGGGGAATCCATCATCCGAGATTATAGGTTGGTGTCTACATATAATCACCTAGTTTGAAATCTTAGGCCATTTTATGGTTTGATCATGATGATTGTTAGTATATGATGCTCGAATTAGTTCATGTTAGGAGTAGAGTAGATTACTTTAGAATAGATTATTAGGTGCTGACACATTGTTTGGAGGTACAATGGTGTTCTTTATCTTGTCTCCAATTTAATTTTTGATATAAATAATTAAGTATAATAGTATCTCTAATTTTAATTCCATTGAGGCGAATAATGTTTTATTAGTTTACAATAATTTTATTTACATGGGGCTCTTAGTGGACATAATCTTTGGAGCTAAATTGCTATATATGGCGAAGCTAGCTATCCATTTTAATTTTTCCATAATTAATGTATAATATTGCTCATGAAGCTTATCCACTACTTATTAATTTCTCTATAATTTTTTGAGCATAGATGGATCGAGAATGGATGAATCTTTCTCAAATGGACATCCTATACATAAAAGGCGTCCAAACATTTATGATCTGGTGCTGGCAACATTATCTGGTGCCCATGCAAAGATTGCAACAATGAGAGAAAGATTTTGAATCCCGAGACTATCAGAACACACTTGTTTAGGAGGCGGTTCATGCCAAACTACAGTGTATGGGATCAGCATGGGGAGGTTGGTGTGAATATTGTGCAGGGAAACAATGATGATGTGGACACGCCTGACGTGCACCACCACTATGATGACGAGGATCCCATTGTGAACATGAAACCTGTGACTGCCGTTAATGATGTGTTTAGGAATACGCTAGCTGATGATACCGAGGAAGATGACATTGATTTTCTGCTACGTAATACAGATACCGGGTTTCTTAGTGATAGATAGGTGAAAAAGCTAGAAAAAATGAGAGAAGACGGCAAGACACCATTGTTTAAGGATTGTCCTATGAGTAAATTGGAAGCTGTCATCATGCTTTTAGATTTCAAATCTACATACGAATTGAGCGCCACAGGCTTTGATGATCTGTTAGCTAAATTATTGAAAATTCTCCCAGCACCAAGTGAGCTGCCAAGCAAATGATCTGCCCCCCTCGGCCTCGAGGTTGAAAAAATCCATGCATGTACCAATGATTGCATATTGTTCCATGGTGAAAAATCAATGACCAAGATAAGTGCCCCCAGTGTGGAGCTCCTCGATACAAGGAATGGTTGTCCAATGGTGGTACCAAGATGAGAGGAGGCCCCGTAAAGGTTTGTTGGTATCTCCCTATAGCTCCACAGGTGTGCAGGCTATTCGCATGTGCGAAGACAGCCAAGCTACTACGCTGGCATGGCAAAGTGCATAAGAAAGACAACATGATGAGGCACCCTGCTGATGGGCATGACCAGAGGAATCACTACAAGCCATCCTACTTTTTATGACAAAATCCCTCATGACGAGGTCAGTTTTTGTCATATAATGTACCATTTATGGATTGCGATTTCAAGTATTGCTCCTATTGGTCTTCTCATGGCAGGATATAGCTCAAATAATAAATATTCTTTTTCAGGCGGTCTACGAGCGGCTGCTCAATCTATTAGTTATGAAATACCATTAACTTTTTGTGTACTAGCAATATCTCTACGTGTGATTCATTAAAATAGGATCTTTTTCCTCTAAAATACTTGGTAAGTTAAACTCGATAGCTATATGAGTGAAACAAAATAGCTTATTAATTTGTAGTAAAAATAAAAAATCTCATTTCCTATGTACAAGAAAAAATTAGTGTCGTCATAAATTCATTTTAGCTAGAATCTTTTGTGATGACATAAAGGTACAAAGAGTCATCACAAATTGTCTAGCGTAGAAGACGATTGATAATTAGGCTTTTATGATGCTAGGTTTGGGGTTTACATGACATTTGTGTGGCGTCACGTTATGTTATTTAAAAAACTGCCGAACCCAACGTCCAGATACCCCTTACATGTGGACCCTGCCTTCCTCTATTGACCCATTTCACTTTCCCCATTTCCCTAACTCGACAGAGTATGGAGGCGAGCGGCGACGAGTGGAGGGCGTCAACTGGTGGCGAGCGAAGGGCGGCGAGTGGAGTGCGGGGCGGTGCAGTCCCACTGTCGTGCTGCGTTTGCACGGATCCAGCTCCCCCTTTCCCAGATCACGACGCCGTGTAGCGGGTGACAACAGCGCGACATCCCCAGCTAGCGTAGATCCCCAGCGAGCAAAGCGGTGCATCAGATTGGTAGGTGGCGCATGGTGGCCACTACCGCTGCGATTGCCCTCCCCGTCTCCCCTTCAATTTGGTCGGCAGTGCCACCTTCATCCCCCGTACCCGTCACTCTTCATTTGGTCTACAGTGGTGCCCTAATCCCCTTCAATTTGGTTGGTAGTAGCTTGCAGGCGATGGAGCTTTGTTTGGGAGGCCGAACAATCTCGGAGGGCAAGCTGAGCTGGGCGGCATCGGCGGCGATGTTGGCAGCTCCTCATCGGCGTAGGTGTGCCATTTTTGGTCATCCCCCTCCCTGCCCCCTGTTGCCTTTCACAATTGCTCATGTTCCCTCTCCTATCTAGTTGTGATGTCACAGGCATCATCCTCAACAGCTCATACTTGGCATTCAAGTGCAGCTTGGGTTGGCCTACAACCCACCCCTAGCTATTGTTGCTGCAGCGCCATCACTCACTGTTGTCGGCCTGTAGGCACCGCCTGATGATGCTACCGGGTTGCCATTGATCATGTGCCCAACTTGCAATGATGTGCAGATGTTCACGGCCACAACCATGAAGTCTCAGGGCAATGTTGGAAAGAGTTTTCAAGTGCCCACGGCAAGGCTATGGAAATGTCAGTTCAGTGGTTAAGTTTAAGTTTCTCAATTTTTCTTCTTGTTTGAATGTGCTTCCCTGAGAATGGTAGTGTTTGTAGCATTTAGTGCCTAAGAATGGCAATGTTGTTTGCATGCACGGGAGATGTTCCAGCTATTGGTTCGAGGAGGAATATGTGGTGTATCTTGAAGATTATGGTTATTTACTTCTAGCTTCCTCGACCATTGCAGCAGCTTCAACAACTGAAGTTCCCGAGTTGCTAGGAAAATTTGAAACCTTAGAGCAAAATTTGAAGGAGGTGAAGGAAATGGTTGGGAAGAAAAGGGAAGGCCTAGGAAGCTGCATTTGTCTTGTGTGTCGATGTGTGAATGTAATAATGTTCCTGGTGTTGGGCATCCTCTTAGTTATAGCTGTAATGTTCAAGTAGGCAATGCTGATGAAGTACGGGCTTGTAGTGTTGAAGAACATCTTGTATTGAACCTGTTGTGGTCAATTCATTTGCCCTATGTATGTGCAATGCTGATGTATGTTGGAAATAATGGTCACTGTTCCTTTGATGTGGAAATTGTGTGGGTTCAAACTATTGCAGCATGTCTGTCACTTGCATATACATTTTGTGACAGATTTTGAAGCTTCTATGACATGTGTTGGGGTCATATAATCCTAGAAATACATTTTAGGACAGAATTTGGGCAATCCATGACAATTCATGTGTCATGAAAACACATATACCTTGGAATATATATATACACATGAATTGTCACACATGAATTCTGGAAACTGAAACTTGCATCACACATGAGGTATCCTCAGAAAATAGAAACATTGCATATAAGGTCATACAATCTCATAATTCAATTGTTCACAAATGAAGTAGCAAATTTAAATACAACAAAATGAATAACAGAAAAGTTCATGGTGCACAAATCTCCAGAAATGCAAAGGTCAGTCAACATCAATATCTTCTCCTGAAGCATTGTCTTCTTCTGGACTATAGTACTCATGGAAGGTTTCGTCTTCATCTTCACCTACGCAGTTTGCTTCATCATCTTGAGTTGTATGTTTTCTTCGACGCATGCTCTCAACAAGGTCTCTATTGATTGGGTTGCCTAGTTCATTCTCCATGTGCAACAAATCCATATCAGGATGAATGTCTCCTAGTGCACCATCTCTAGCTAAAATATGCTCCTCTTGATATGCCTCCTAATATTTGATCTATACTTGTTCATGGATTGGTTTGTTTTTGTCTGACTCTTCGACATCAAATATATGTCGGTGGCCAAATTCTTGTAGCACTCGCCAATTCGGACCAAACTTTGTATCTTCCAAGAGAAATACTTGTGAAGCATCTGTGGCCATAATGTAAGGATCATCCTTATACCATTGGCCTTGGATGTTTATGCTCTTGAAGTAATTATTATTTTTCATTTGATACGCCCTTCCCTCTAGATGGTACCACTCACACCGTAACAAGACAATAGTTCTACGGCCTATGTTGTTCTTACTGTAACTCAACTCAATAATGTCTGTGATTGTTCCATAGAAGTCAATTGTTCATCAACGTGAGTACCTAGACTTTTAATGGCAGAGTTCTATGTGTTCTTATGTTCGTCATGAGCCAAAGTGTGGTACCATACCCCATTGATTATATAGGCTGTGTACGAACACACACGTGGATCTAGGTGGCATACCAGTGAGTATAGGTCTTCATCAACATGTGTTCCTCCTTGGTATTTCAATCTGGTAATCTGCAAATTGAAAACATACAGAATAAGTGAGTTTCAAAATGTATTGTATCATAAATTACTAAGTCATGTTGTAGAAGTTGCACACACATGATTCGCGAACCATTCAGTGAAATGTGTTGACATCATTGTTTCAACATCTTTGACCCCTTGATGTTGTAATTCTGCCCTATACATGCTGCAAAGGAAAGAAGAAAAATATATCTTGACACTAGTATTGAATAAAGATGGCTGAAATGAAATGACTAGAATTTCTCACTCTTTGTAGTCATGAACCTCTTCGCAGTTATTAAGAACAAACCAAACCATGGAGTCATAGTCTTTATCTTTGTAATGAAGTTTTGAAGCACCCAACAAGTTAACATCTTGAGCAAAAATAGAGTAACCATTGGGTGAGATGTTCTTTTCTCCATCTAAGTTTCTTTCAGGCCTACTGAACCTAGTAATGATGTCATTGAAATATGTTGAGCATTGGGTCATACACTCATACACAGTGTATGTCTCTGCAATAGATCCTTTAGGCCTTGATTGATTGTAGACAAAATGCTTAAAGGTGCCCAACCTTCTCTCAATGGGATACGTCCACCCATACTGCACCGGTCCCCTAAGGAGTGCCTCATCAGGTAAGTGTACTGCTAGGTGAAACATAACATCAAAGAATGCTGGAGGATAAATTTTCTCTAGCTTGCAAAGGATAAGCATAATATCTTCATCTTGTGTAGTGCATCAACCTTTAGAGTTTTAGAGCAAAGTTGTCTAAAAAACCTTCCCAATTCAGCAATTACTTCATATACGTCTTTGTGCACCAAACCATGAAGGCCAGCTGGTAAGATACGCTGTAGCATTATATGACAGTCATGTGTTTTCAGCCCATACATTGTTCCTGCTCCCTCCAGATTGACACATCTTGATATATTGGAGGCATAGCCATCTGGAAACTTAACATTGTTCACAAATTGCAAGAACTTCTTCCTATCTTCTGGTTTTAGGATGTAACAAGCTCTTGGCTTTGATGATGAACTACCACTGTCATCTAGCAAATGAAGCTCTTTTCTAATACCTCTGTCCTCCAAATCTAGTCTAGCATTGATGGTGTCCTTTGTCTTGTTTGGAATGTTAAGTAGAGTTGCCAAAATGTTTTCACATATGTTTTTCTCTATGTGCATAACATCAAGGTTGTGATGTACCTTCAATTTAGGCCAATATTCCAAATCATACAAGCTAACCTTCAGATGCCATGCTGGTTCTTCTTCATTACAGCGTCATTTTCTTGGTTGTGGTTTATCTAAATTCTTGCCTAAAACATAGCAAACTTCATTCAACCTTGCCATAACCTCATCTGCATTAAATATCCTTGGCTTCTCTCTTTTTTCATGCTTGCCAAAAGATCTGTTTGTCCTCCAATCATGGTCTTGAGGGAGAAAACATCAATGGTATATGAAACTAATTTTGTTTCTAAGACTGCAGGAGCATGGATTCTCATCACAGTGCACACATACAAAGTAACCCCTAGTGGTTCTGCCTAACATGGTGCCTAATCCAGGGTAGTCATGGATGCCCCATAGAATCTCTACACACAGATTGAAGTCTTTGCCTTCAACTGCATCATAATTTTTTACACCCTTCTAAAGCTTTACCATGTCTGCCATCAAAGGCTGCATGAAAACATGGAAATCTTTATTGGTGATTTTTTGCCTGGAATTAGTAAAGCAAGCATATAATTGGATTGGTCCATAGACATCCATGGTTGAAAATTGTATGGTACCATCATCACTGGCCATATGCTATATGAATTGCTCTTGAAAGTCTCATCAAAATCTTTCCAAGCTTCCCCATCAGCAGGATGTCGAATTTCATTTGCAACTGGTACCCTCTTTTCCTTGTGCCATCCTGCATTCTGTGCCCACGGCTTTGACATGAAAATTTTTTAAAGGCGTGAAATTATTAGAAAGTACTGAAGGACCTTGTGAGAAACTTTCTTTTTGCCCTCCTTGTTCACATATCATCTTGTGAAGCCACAAACTAGGCAATAATCATCTTTTTTGTGGTCGTCCCAAAACAAGGCACAATCATACTTGCACACATCAATTTTAACATAACCAAAACCAAGCTTATGAAGTAGAGCTTTCATCTCTATATAAGACTTAGGAAGTCCAGGCACATTCTTCAAAGACCCAAAAAGCAACTCAAGGAATGCATCAAACCCAGATGTTGTTATCCTATTGTACACTTTTATATGTAGTAGTTTAATAATGAAAGATATCCTAGTCTCCTCGGTGCAACCTGGATAAAGTTCATGCTTTGCCTCTTCCATGAGTTCTTTATATAAGTTGCCACCAAATCCGTGGCTCGCTACATCATGAGAATCTTGAATCAACCCCTGAACTCCCCTTTCACCTTCATCTATGACATCTTCAGCTTGTCCTTCCTCATCAAGTGGTGCCTGTGCATTTCCATCCCATGACATATCTTCAGGTACAATAGCGTGTTCTCCATCAGCCTGTGCAACATCATTTTCTTCCTCTCCATGATGAACCCACCTAGTATAGCACCTAGACATACCATTAAGTGATATCCTCATGTACATCATCTAGGCTTTTCTCTTTCTGGTTTAGGCATTTTTGGCATGGGCACTTGATTTTGTCATCTGCAGTGTATCTACCTCTAACATATTCCATGAATTGCTAAACACCAGACAAAAAGGCCGATGAAAATAAAGCACTATCATAAATCCAACTTCTATCCATCTTGACCTGGATAAAATTTGGTGCAAAGAGTAACAATTACAAATCCATCTTCAATCCTTGTAATACTGGAACAAGCTAAATCACAGGAGGTATAAATCACTTGTAACAAATCGGCACTGAGCTCACCTTGTGGGGGTGCTTGCCGTGGCTGGTGGTGGGGGGTGGAGCAGCTCCTTTTGCCAGTCCAGATCCACTGTGGAGTCGATGGCCATGCTCCAGCATGATGCCCTGTTAGTGCCGGTTCCACCACGTTGAGGGGAGGGGCAGGGAGATGCAGTGGATGGTCGTGAGATGTAGGGGGTGGGCGCTAGATGCAGGCGAGGAGAGGCGTGCAGGCCATTGGCGGCAATGAGCCATCACGTGCTAGCTGCTGATGATGCAGGCATTGGGGGCGACGCCAGGGCCAGCGCCAGTGGCCCAGCGGCCACACTTAGCTTCGTAGCTCAAGAAGAAGCCAGGAGCAAGTGAAGTACCCCAGCTATATATGACATGTGGACCCAGATGTATTTAGGTTTGAGTGCCAAGTGGTCTAGGGTGTCAATGACATGTGGGCCTAGATGTTCATTAGCCTGTCTTCCTCAATGTCAAATGTTCACTATTTGGTTTTTTAATCTGTGTAAAAAACTTGTAACAAGTTTTCTCCTACATACTATCTCCAAATCTGATGCTTTTTTTTCTAAAAATTTCTAAAATCATAATCTGTCAAATGGTAGTGTTCATTTTAGTCAAATTTGCATGATACAAAGTTTGGTCGATTAATAAGTTGAGTTTAAAAAATATACAACTATAGACCATAATTACATACCCCAAATGACTTCAATTGCAAAAGTCATGAACACAACATTTGTTCAACTCATGAGGACCAACAAATGTTATTTGACCATTTGCCCATTTTACAAAGTGAAAATAAAGTAGCTCACAAAAATTACAATCTCTCTTATAGTTCCATGAACTATGAGTGAGATATGTAATTTTCATGAACAAAGTTAGTGCCACTTTGTCAAATGCCGAAACTACCAAAACAAGAAGTGTGTATTTTCATGAGATGTGCAATCTTTGTGTTCATCACTTTTTAATTTGAAAGTATTTAGTACACCAAATTGTACTAAATATTCCTCAAAATATCAAATTCAAATTTCAAATGGTCAAACAAAAAATACCCTATAGGGAAAATGTAGATATCGATGTGTTGTACATTTTTGTTTTATAAATTATTTTCATTTTCAAACGTTTAGCAGGCCAAGAAATACATTTAAAATCCATTTACAATAAAAACACTCAATGACAAGTGGACCCACTGCAACTGAACCAACTTTGGCCTTGCCCAGGAACGGCCACCGACAATCCGGACCCACCCGTTAGGCCAAAATTTTCACTGCGCCACTGTCCTCTCTCCCGCGCTATCCTACACGCCAACACATGGGACCCACCCCGCCTCCTGCTCAAGCCCTCCAAACACCTCCTCAACTTATTCTCTTCCCCATTCAGACATAGGGGAAAAATCCCCAATCCGCGCTCAACTCTCCTCGCTGACACGCTGCCCCGCCGGCCATCGCCTCCACCACCACTCCTTGCCGCACCACCGCCACTGCTCCACTCCACCGCCACCATCCCTACAGACCACCTCACTCCCTCTTCCCTAACCCTATCGGCCACGCAAACCCTAGCACTGCCCCGCTGCCGCTCGCGCCCGCCCCACATCCCCGCTGTTCCTCAAGCATACCATGCTAACAAGCATGGCCTCCTCCTCCCTCCCCGCTATTTAATAGCGTCCACCTCCACACGGAGGCCGGAGAGGCCCGATGACCTCTCTCCTCGCTCTGATCGGCTGAAGAGGTCCAACAACGCGCATCCCCACTCCGACCGGTGGGAGGCCCGATGACGCCCATCCCCGCTACGACCGGCACGAGGACCCATGATGCCCCTCCCCGCTTTGACCGACTGGAGCACCGATGACATCCTTCCCCACTCAGACAAGCCGGTAAGCCCCAACCACATGCGTCCCCGCTCTGATCGGCCAGAGCAACGACGACGTCCACGTGCACTTCTCATAACCGCCTATACTCTGCTTCCTCCTACTCCAAAGGTACTTTGCTTCCTCCTCCTCCAAATCTTCCATGAATCTTCTGCTCCTATTTGCGAGAGAATATCTGTCAACGTAGTCATAGTTGTTTCTTAGGCTTGGATGTTCAGAATTATGTGATTTATGCTTATATACATGTTCTTCACCATGTATACATGTTCTTCTCATGCCAACATTCTTCACCCTGTATACCCTCTAGTTCTTGTACTCTGCATATATCTTCCATTATATACTTGCCATTGTGCTGCACCTCTAGTTCTTGTACTCTGTACATAGTGCACCTATTGTTATTGTACTTGGAATTATTAAGTGGATAGATAGAAGTGGACAGCTAGACATGCTTTGTTATTCTTAATTTTCTGCATTCTAAACTAGATAAAGAGAAGTTTTTTGCTGACCTACTAGATATGCATACTGAAACCATCATCTTTTAATTGCTATTTTTCCTTCGTTCGACCATTTCATATAATACTGATTTGTTAGTTCTTTTCTAACTCTTTTATAGAAACTAGATTCAGTTTCTGCTCTCAGCATTTGATGAAACCAAGTAAGAAATGACCAAAACCCTGTATGAGCTATATAGGGATGAAAGGGTAAGGAATATCCAGGAATAATTTAAGTTTCTAGGTATTCCAATATTAGCTTAGGAAGTTAGAGATGTTTTTTTCCAAAAAGGAAAAGCGAAAACAGAAGAAAGTAGTGTCTGCCAATCCAGATTCTGACCATGAATATGACCCAACCTCTAACATTGATAACCAATCTGACAGTGTTGATAAATGTGATGATGACTATGATGATGACCTAAATATTGAGGACAATTCTGAGGTGAGATGCATTACTAGGAAAATTAACAAGTATCTTGTTTGTATTTGAAACATGTACTTCATTGTGATGATGAATGTGATTGTTTCTCTTGGCAGGTAAGAGCGATGGTTCCAGGAACTCGCCCATAGCAGAAGAAGCAAAAGTTGCCTGCAAACCAGTTGCCACTGTGCACGCCTTCTAGATTGACTAGGCTGCAGGCAGCCATGCCTTCGCCTAGAGGCCATCTACAACCTAGGGAAAGAATGCCCTTGCCTTCTAAGACCAATCCAAAAGCCAACCCAAAAATTAATCCCACTTCCAGTGCACTGCAAGGAAATTCAGAGCCTAATCCAAGGAAATTCAGCAGGCAAACTGCAGCTAGGAGTACATCTGGTGCTAACCCATTTTTTATTTATTCTAGACTACCCAGCACCAGTCCACCCATGTCTACGCCTTGTGCAAACACTGAGCATACTACTCCTAGTCCTACAACCAATCGTGCCTTGTTTCCCCAACTTACTCCCGCATCTAGTGTTAACCAATCAGTTCCTACAGAAGCCTCACCAGGTATACAAAGCTCTAGGCAGAGCAATGACATCAATGACTCAAACGGCCATGTTGATGTCGCTTTTTCTAAGGGTCATACAGATGAACTAGAACCAGTTGGTGACTTAGTTCTAGGTAATGAATATGTGTTTGCAACCATTAATTTCTACAATCAATATCTACATTTGTGGTTGCTATAATAACCCATTTTGCATGATTTTTGCCAATGCAGCGGCCTGAAAGGAAGTGCGCAAGAAAACCACTGCGCTTGGCTTAGAGAAGATGATAAAGAGAGGAAACAGGATGCCTATCGAAGTGGCTACAGGTAAGAAAATACCTGTTGTTCTACTTTAGGCAGCGAAGCTGGCATCAAAAACTGGTGTAGCTCTTAGAGACAAGCTGCCTATCTACACATCTTGGAAGCTTTACGAACAAGATGGGGGCCTGCTGAAGTACAAAAAGTGCTTGATAAAGTGGTTGTGAGACATCTATTTCAGTAGAACTTCTTCCTTTCATTACTAGCTGTACTTCTATGCCATGATCTAAATAGCTAACTATTTTTGTGCTATAGCTGCGCTATAGCGGCCCAAACTAGGTGACGTGAAGCAATTGCTCTTTTTTGCACTATCGACACTATTGCTGCTATAGTGCAGCTATAGCTTCACTATTGCTAAATAGCGCCATAGCATCGCTAAATAGCTTCTATGGCTGTTTCACTACCTAAGCAAAAAAATGGCGGCCTAATCATTTTAAGCCCACTAGGGTCCGATTCAGGGAAACCAAAACTGATTGAACCCCTAGCCATCCATCGTCACTTCCCCACCCCTATCCACCCGACTTTTCTAGTTTATCTTTATCATTATGATTATCAGTTTATCACTTATTAGTTTATCAGTTATGACAGTTGTCTGGATGTATTCAAATAGCTAGCTATAGCTCCGCTATAGCACCGCTATAGCATGCCAAGCTAGTTGGTGCTATGGTATATGGCTGCTTCTATAGCGTGGGAATAGCTACGCTATAGCGACGCTATAGCTACGCATAGCTGCTGGGCAGGCTGTAGCTATTTTTTATAGCTAGATATTTAAAACATGGCTTCCATGTAAGAAATGTTGCCTAATAAATGATTTGTGTGTCTGCAGACTAGGTTGGATGTGAATGTAAAGAATGCAGGACCAAGCAACTCTGCATGCACCGATATCATTAAGAAGGTAGTAAGGCAGATGAGTCCCTGACAATGGAATAGCTTATGGCCAAAGAACCTCCGCTGAAAATGAAGCAAGATGAGTGGATCAAACTCATAGAGTACTGGTGTGACCCAAAGAATTAGTTCCATGCCCTAAATTACTGCTTTTGTTAATACGCAATCAAACAAATATGATATATCCTATTTTGAGTTTATGACAACAATAAGTAACTGTATGCCTGTTACCTGAAGTAGTGTTCTTTGTGAAAGGTTCACTGTTTCTTAGCTGAAGAAGATATATCCTAGGCTGTAAATGTTGCTACGCTACATGGAAATAAGTCAAAGATTCAATTTTTGTTAATAAATAACTGTATGTTTGATGAAGTTCAATATTTTGGCACCTTCACTGCAAAGCTTTGATCTCAAGAATATCATTTTCATTAATGTATCAGCGGCAACTTGATGAGTATTGCATTTATGGTGCAGGAGAAATCTGCAAAGAATAAAGTGAACAGAGGCAATGTGAAGCTTCACCAAAAAACTGGTTCTAGGTCCTACATAGCCCATCGATATAGCCTGGTAGTACTATTGCTTTTAGTTTTGGGGTACTGTACTGCACACTTGTGGAATAAAGATTCTGAAATATGTCTTAGCTTCTTTTTCACACCAATGTTACCATGTTGTGTGCCTGTACAGAGAACTAGTATGTAACACACCTGGTGTTAAGCTTGCATTTACATTGCACATCATGAGCATAATCATCTCTTTTGCATGGTCATTTGTTTAACATGAAATGAGTGTGCTACTTGTTTGTTTTGAATTAAAATAATCATCTTGATGCTATATATATGGTCATGATGCAATTGTATGTTTTTAGTCTCTAATTGTGCCTTAGCAAGTTTAGGATGCAATGTGGACAAATAATAGTATTTGTTATTTTTCCTTTATATGTTTTTAATTATTTTGTGATTAATGTTGCTATGCTTGGTTGAGCTAGAACTACTAGGTGGGTTGCTTTTCGGTAAATAAGTGCTTAATAGAGTTTGTAGGATATTTTATGAGGAACAAACCTTGTTTTTATGTCACTCTTGAAAATGCTTGGAAATGGTTCAAAAATGCCAAAAATAGTTTAAAAATAAAGTTTTCCTTAATTTAAAAAGGCTTTTGATTTCCAAATTTTGTAATCCAATTTCCAGGCCAAATTAGTTTTAACATTTAAAAGTTAAATGTTCTACTCGTCGAGAACAACATTTCATATTTTGAAAGTTTCCCCAAATTTGGCTTAATTTTTGAAATATAGAGAAAAAACATTTCAGTTCATTTTGAATGGGGTGGGACCCACCTGTCAGGCTCTCACCCCCTCCTTCCCCTACCTTCCGACGCGGTGTATGGGCTGTCGCAAGCCGTGTGGCATCCGTACACTGGTGGACGCGGCTGTTTGCAGCTTGGCCGGCACAGAACAACACACAGCGGCCCTCTCCCAGCCAGCACATGCCGCTCCCACTCAAAGTCGGCCCGCCCCGCCTCCCTGAAGTCACGTGCCACGTGGTGAACGGGTTCCGACGACGTGCTGAAAGATCCCTATGTGATTTTGGCAATTGAGTGACAACTTTAGGTTGGATTAATATGTTTATGTTGAGATACATAGAGATTAGTCCACAGGTGAATTGAGAGAAGGAGCAGAATTTTGTAAGTGACATGACATGGAGTCATTTGATCAAGGTGGAGAAGATCAAGACAAGACTTGGCTTCATGGACCGGTTGCAAGAGTGAAGGGCAAGTTGAGTGATGACTTGGCGCTGATGGACCAATGCAATGGTGAAGAGCAAGTGGGGTCAAGATCAATGGACCAATACGATCACGTAATGATATGGAGTGGATGATATCATTCTTGATTGGTTGGTGCATGTATTGCATCAACACTTGGAGGAGATGGAATGAAATACGCAAGGCAAAGGTATATTTGTAGACAATTTCATTTCACCGGTCTAAGATTGGTAGAGAAGAAATAGACCAGATTTAGGATTGATAACCGTACTATAAAGAGGTGAAGTATTTAATTACGATGGTTATCTAGTGCCACTAAGTTGAGTCTCTTTTGCATATGCATTCACTTAGTGACGTGGTGAGATGATGAGAATGCCTTGAAATAATATTTGTGAAATGCTATCTCAAGAAAGATGGAGAGTGCTCATGCTATTTCTAGCTTGGCTTTGTCGAGAGAGTTTTTACAAGACTAAAAATAGCTTTGAAGAGAAAGAGATGTTGCTTCTCGGTTGCATGTCGTCCTGAGCAAAAATGAGAGATGTGGCCTTCTTGCTTGGTTGCTCAAGTTGTCCAGGAGAAGGAAAAAGTTCTCCACTGTGAATTCAAAATGTTTACATGCATGCAAAGTTTCCTTTGCTATGGATGGGGCCTGTGATTATTTATGGGAGGCACAGTGGATGGTTGGCTGTTGGTGCTACTTGGCGTGTGGGGTCTGCTGGGGCCCTTGCACTTGGAGGAGCATTTGGTGTCGTGGCCTGCTCTGCACCATTGCTAGGCCTTTGCTGATGGAGCTTGAAGGTTGGCCCGTCGTCGAGTTGGAGGTGGTATCACTGCTGGCTTGCTGTGCTACTACTTTGCTTACTGCCGTGCATGGCACAAGTGGGCACGTGGCCCAGGCGGCCACAGCTACTGGTTAGTTTGTTGCGAACTCCATTCTGGATCGAGAGAAGCCAGACGCCATTGCTTGTTGCTTTCCCAGAGAGTGTCAATGGCTGGTCTGCTTCCGTTAGAAAGGAGCGGCGCTGGTTCCGTACGGGGGCGCAGGTGCTGCCGCCCATTGTGTTTTTGGCCGTTGGAGGGGTTGGGGGCCCAGGAGAGAGCCAATAGCTGAAAAGGCCATGCTCTCCTTCTCCCCAATGGGATAGTACCTTAAGCTCTCCCCATTCCCCATCTCTGAGAGCAAAATCTAGGGTTCTTCCTTTTCCTCTATTCTCTTCATGATTTGAGCTGAGATTTTAGAGAGAGAGTGAAGCCATGTGTTGGTGTGGATGAGAGCTTCAAGATCCACCTCCTCCCCTTTGTCTTCATCTCAAGCCTAGGGCTAATTTGAGAGGGGATTGAAAACCTAGTGCATATGCATTTCGGGAATCATATTTCATGGCACTAGGTGGTGATTGCAATTGAAGATTTCTTGTTACTCTTGGTGATTTCCATCACCTAGACGGTTTGGTGGATTGAGACTCCGTCGAAGTATGCAAGGAGATTGTGCGGTGCTCTGGAGAAGAGATTGTGAGGGGTTCTTGAGCCTTCCTCACTGGAGTCGCAAATTGGCTACTCTAGTTGAGCTCGTGGCTTGGAGGATCCCCATCTTGTGTTGGTTCATCGCACCTGAGGCTATGGGTTTGGCTAGGTGATGCCAATTAGTGTGTGAACCTTCAAGTGGGTGTATCACCACATGAGGACGTAGCTTGGTGGCAACCAAGTGAACCTCGGTAAAAATCATCGCGTCATGTTGTGTCCACACTTCATGGTGGTTGTGTCTCCTTCCACAAGCTTGTATTTACTTTCATATATATTGTGCTTGTGTTGTTGTTCTTGTAATTAGTTGGCTTGTGTAGCTATCTAGTTGCCTTCTAGCTTGTGTAGCATAGAAGTATCTCTTGTGTGGCTAATTAGCTTATATAGTCTAATGAGTAGCTTTGCTTAGTTTGTGTAGCTAAGTAATTTGAGCTCTTGGGTTTGACTTGTGTAGCCTTGTCCTTGAGCATCTAGTGAGCTTAGGTTGGCTTTGTGCTTTTGCTCATTAGAATTGTGTAGGTGCTCTCTTATTTGCTAGAGTACTCATTGCTTAGGTTTCTATGATCTTGCAAGCTAGAATTGATTAGGAGAGCCCTATCTAGATTGGCACCTTGCATTCTTGTTTAGGATCTTTTACAAGGTGCTTCTAGAGTTATAGTTAGAGGGGTGAAGTCTTAGCTAGACTGATAATTTTAATTCTGCATTTATTTTAGTTAGTCGGTGCGATAAATTTTAAAAAGGACTATTCACCCCCCTCTAGTCTGCCATCTCGACCTTTCACGTGGTATCGGAGCCAGGTCTCTCATTTGTGGTCTTAACCGACCTGAGAGGATGGCGACTTGTGGGGTAGATGTTGATTGCCCACACACTTTTGATGGCACACACTTTGCACGATGGAAAAATTGGATGATATGTAATTTTAAGTTTATTAGCCCTCAATTGTGGTGGATGGTAGATGTGGGTTTTTCTCATGTGTTAGATGAAAAGAATCTTACTTGAGCACAAGAGAAATGCCTAGATCTAGACATCTGAGCTACTAACATTTTGCATAGATCTTTTGATGATAGCATATTTGAGGAAATCATGTACATGGAGACCGCTCATGAGATATGGGTCTATCTTGATGGAAAATATGGAACTATCACCGATGATGAGGATGATGATGAACCCAAGGAGGAGGCACATGAGGATGTTGAGCTTGACCACAACAAGGTTGTTGTGGAGGATTGCTCCACCTCGTGGCCAAGTGAAGATGATGAAAGATCTACCTCAAGTTCACTTGACAAAGATGATGATGATGGTTCATGCTTGCATGGTGATCACAATTCTACTACAAGCCCATCCACTACATCACATTGCTTCATGTCACAAGGTGACACAAAGGTATCAAGTTGCAATGTGACTGATCATGCTTCATATGATGAGCTTGTTAGTAGACTTTCTAGCATGACCATATCTTTAGAAAATGAGGAAGCTAAAACAATGGAATTGGAAAATGAAAACTATTTTCTAAAGAAGTCAAATGAACAACAAGAGCATCTACTTCATGTTTCTTCGTGTTCATTTGATAAGCTAAAATTGAATCATGAAAGAGTCTTGGAAAAATTTAATTTTCTCATTAAAGCTTTTGAAAAGAAACTTAAAAAGGATGAGAGCTCATCACATGGGTCAAATGATCAATCACATATTGTTACTAACCCTTGTGTTGTAGAGAAGAAGCATGTATCCACCTCTTATGATGATTTACTTGATATGCCATGTTCTTCGCAATAGATGCTTATTCTACTTCTATGTCTTGTGAGACTAACCTTTTGAAGGAGAACAATGAGCTCAAGAATGAAGTGAAGAATTTGAGCAACAAGTTAGAGAGGTGTTACAACTCTCAAGTCACCTTTGAGCACATGATGAAGAACAAAAGAAGCTATGGTGATAAGAGTGGCATTGGCTTCAACAAGGGCAAGGGCAAGATAAAGAAAAAAGCAAGAAGAAAACAAGCTAACTCATTTCATGTGCTATCGATGCCATGACATGGGACAACATGCTAAGTGTTGCCCAACCAAGAAGCTTCAAGTTGAGCCAAAAGCAAAACCCCAAGTCTTTCAAGTCAAGATCAATCATGAAGCTAAAGTTGATGACTTGAAGAAGAAGAAGAAAACAAGAAGGGGTGGAAGAGCAAGGCATCCAACTCATATCCAAGATGCCAACAAGATGATGAGCAAGATCCAAGATAAGAAAGATTTGGCTCACATCAAGTTCTTCAAGTGTGGAGACATGGGACACTCTACCTCGAAGTGTTCCAATAAGCTTGAGAAGAAGGCTTAAGCAATCCATGAGAGGCAAGGCAATGAAGAGCATCAGAAGAGCAATGAATACAAGGCTCAATCAAAGAGAATATGTTATTCATGCCAGGAATGGGGACACATGGTTCATTCAGGTCCCTTAGGTAACAAATCTAAGCCTATTTCAATTGATGCAAATAATATGCTTTGAAATGATGGTAATGGTACCTCTACGGTTGCTATTGCAAAACATCCCGCTACTCATACTAAGGCTTTGCCTAAGTATGTTGCTCTTAACATGAGATGACCCAAATTAGTTTGGGTACCATCAAAAAGTAGATGATTGTGTGTAGGTACCATGGCATTGGAGGCTTGATTCAATTATTTTCATATTGTTCATCATATGATTGACTCAAGTATTGAAGCTTAGTGAAGTCCAAATGCTACAACATACAAGTGCATAATTCTAGTTGTGGTGATTTATAGGAAATATTTGATGGCTTGCAAATATTTTAAGTTGAAGCTTGCTAGTTAGATGATCATGAGCTACCAAGTCATATCTTTATTTGATCTAATTCATTTGGGGTGCATATGAGTTGATTGAATTGGATATATATGCATATGTTGCTTGCTATAAGATGATTGAATGGTTTGAATTTTTAGTAGTCAAATTTGGATTGGTTTGAATGGATATGATCTCAAGATGACATTTAGTAAGTGGTAAGATTTTATATATATGTTTTGTTGGTACAAGTTGATCTCAAGTTTGATTCATATTTGGAGAAGAATAGCTCAAGTAGTGCAATCTGTCCATTCTTTCAAATCTAAGCTAGCAGTGAAAATATTTGTGTTTTTATGATCAAATCATATTTAAATGGCTTGAGATTTTCTATGTATACTCTACACTTATGATATTAGATGCTGTAAAAATTTCATGATCATTGGATAAGGGATACTTTGGTTTTGGAGTGGATCTTGCCAGCTATAGTGCAGCAGTTTTTAGCATATGGCAGTGTGCAATGATATAAAATCTAGTAGCAATCTACAGGTCTATTGAAGCTCAAATGTTTATGGCTGCTAGTATACTTAGAGAAGCATATCTGTACCAAATTTCATGGCAATTGGATCTGTATACATAGATATATGAATTTTTCTTTGAAGAGTACTGAATCTGCCAGAAAAGTGACTAACATTGAAGAGTCACTCAAATTGAAAGGTGATCTAAGGATTATTGGAGATGCTTAGGCTATCAAAATGATTAATCAAGAAAGCAAGCAACACCCAAAAATAGAGAGTAATACCGGACAATCCAAGTAATACTACAAGTGGTATTCTCTCATGCAAGCAAAGATCAAAAGAAGAAGCAAATCAACCACAACAAGGAAGTGCACTTGATCATTAGTGGTTCTCATTTCATATGGGTGAAGCATGGAATTCAAATTGGTATATATTGGCTTCATCAAGCTTATAAATTAGACTTCACATTGCTATTGGAGTAATGAAATTGGCATCTAATGACTATCCTCTACTCCAACATAGCAAAGGTATCATTGTATTGTGCATGATTGTTACACTCCATTTTTAAGGACAAAAATAGAATGTGTACATAGCGAGTATCTTTACCCTATTTAAAGGAGTATCTTCACCCTATTTATTACATAACGAGCCAATATTTATCATAGAGTCTAGCACAAAACAAATAGATAACTAATATAACTTTATTGCGGAAGCTCCACATAGGGACACATCAACTGGTGAACACCAAGCCTAGTACTCATCACGATAGCTTTCATTCCAACCTTCATCTGTTACCAATCCGGGATTTTCTAAAATTGAAAGTAAAGCAAGCATAAGTACCCAACCGTACTCAACAAGCATAACATGGGTTAATGAGGCTCAATTAAGCTGACACTGTTTGACTGCATTTAACTTTTATAAATTATTCATATTAAGGCATAGCATCAAGGTAGCAAGTGTTTTCCAAAACCATCATGATAATTGTATACATAAATGAATAATAAACATAACAGTAGATAAATGAACATTTTAACAGGACAGGAGTGCAAAGATTCCAAGGTCGCTCGTGTCCTTGAGAAAGGCTAGTATACCAGTTTAATAAACTCTGCGCAGAGGTATACACTTTCACTGTGAGTCATGTTGCCCATATGCCCGGGTTTACAAGGCCCAAAACTCTTCCAAGGAGAGCAGGCAGGGTACACTGTGAAGCCTTTCAAAAGTTTGTCTAACAAGTTAGGGCCGCTAAGATTTCTACGCCTACGAATGTAGTATCCCCCTTCTAGATGGCACACAACTGCAGCCTATACACATATAGACAGGGGTCCAACTACACCCAACCTGGACACACCCCTCCTGCGCCAAAAAGGGAACCACTACCAAGCTAGAAAAGAGCTTCCTACTTAGCTAAGGCCAGAGCCATATAGCCCTCACAGCTGTACTGTAAATCCCGGAGGTTCTGTTACATATTAGCCCTCATGTTGTTAAAGGTCATTATTACTATTCATGACACCCATACTCATCAAGTCACAAGATCATGATATTCTTTAAGCACTAGCATCATGGCTACACAATGCAACCCATAGGTGTCAAGGAATCAGGATAGCAACATCTAGTTAAAATCTCTAAGGTCAACAAGTGGACACATGCGTATGAAATTTCATTTATAGTGTATAGGTAAAAAGGAGGATCCATGCTATACTTGCCTTGATTTACAAAGTCGTGCAGGTCCTGTTGATCCTCAAAGTAGCCTTGCTCAACAAAACCCTCACCGTCTGAACTCGACATTAACAATCACACCAAATAATCCAGTCGAGCATACATACACGAAGCAAACAAAGAGTTATTAGAGAAACAGTACACCAATCTCATCAAAACAGAATAAAAAGCTTATAAAAATATTCAACACACTGCTACGATCACACAGACGTCAAGTTCACTAAAAACGGAGTTGTAACGGCGAAGATATGAATTTTTAAAGATTTCCTATAGACAAATAAATACATTAAATATGAACTCAAAATATAAAGTCTACAAAATATCCCAATAGTGGCATCACTGCATAGATTATGAAATTATGAATCTAACGGAATTTGAATGGACCAAAATGGAGTTAAAACGGAGAAATTATAAGCATTTGAAGATAGTGGCAAAACTGTAAATAGACAAAAATTTATTTTGAAACTGAAAAAGGAAAAATACGTCTTCCAGAGGATAAAATGTATTCTAGGATCCGTTAAAGAAAAAATACACCTTCTAGTGGACAAAGCGTATTTGGAATCTGCTAAGAAGAAAATATGCTTTCCAGTGAGCAAAGCATAATCGGTGAAAACCGCCAAGAGCTCTTAATAGAATAAACAGAAAGTCAGGGGGTTATCTGCAAACTTGCCAAACAAAGGGGTACGGGCGAACCAGACCCATTGGATCCAAGATGGATGGCTCAGATTGGGTTGGGGAGTCGGCCTCGCTGGGGACAACAACCAACGCGACGGAGGACATGGCCGGCGGTGGGAAACCTCGCCGGCGTAGATAGAACTAGCCCGACGGACCTCGGCTGGACCTTAGACCTGGACCAATCGAATGCGGAGGTTTGTGCAGTCTCTTCTAGCACGAAGATGAGAACCCGAGTAGGCTGACGATGGCCGGTGGCCGACAACGGCGGAGATGAGCTCGCCGGCGTTCACATGCTGAAGGCTGCGGACCACTGCTCAACTGGAAACCAACACCAAACAAAAGAAGGAATCAAGGCAGGCTTACCAGGGTATAAGATGAAGCTTGAGGTGGTCGGTGGCGAGCTAATGGCGGGTGATGGTGGACGACGGCAGACTGCGGGTAGCAATCAACACCGAGTGAGCTTGATAGATCAAAATTGATAGCACCAACGTGTTCACGGGGTCAAGGTGGAGCTCCGGGTGTACCTTACTGTGGCGAAGGAGCAACGACACTGGTAAATTTCAAGCTCCGGTGGATGGCAGCAATGGCGGCTAGGGTTTCGGCGGCCGCTGCTGCGCGAGGCGAAGACGGCTAGCGATAGGGTTTGGATAGGAGTTCTGAATGCGGACTCAATGCTTATATAGCCCGAGGGCATGGCAAGTGTGACCGAGCATGGAGGCGGGGTCGGTCTCAGCGTCTGGCTCGACTTCGGGTCAAAGGAGGAAAGAGGAGATGCGGGCCCCGTCCATCAGCCAGAGAGGGAAAGCGGCGGTGCTGGCGGCTTGCTTGATGGGCCAGCCTGTCGGCCCAAGAGGGAAAAGGGAGCGGCCCACGCGGAGAAGGAGCAGGCCGAGCGGATGGCCAGTGGGCCAGAGGGAGAAAGGCCGTCGGGCCGGTTGCGGGGTGAGCCGCCGGTTGGGCTACTTGGCTGACCGGGCCAAAAGGCAGGAGAGGGAGAAAGAGGGAAAAGAAATGGCTTTTCTTTTATTTAAACTATTTTTCAAACCTATTTTCAAAAGGAATTTGAAATCCAAATCAAACCCAACCAAAACCAAACATCACAAAATAAATTATGCACCAGCATGAATACACAAACATGTTTCTCGACCTAGGTTTGATTTTAATTTTGTAACACTAATTATTTTACCTAGGTTAAATGCCCACAAAATGCTAAATTAAATCAAATTCACTATTTTAAATTCATGAAAAATTTAGGGTGTTACAATGATCATTTCATCCCTTACTAGTATGCGGTTAGTGCATATACTACATGCTTACTAGGATCATGCATATCAAATGAAATGTTTATAATTCATAGCTTACCACTATTGCTTGAATGGTTGAATTATCTAGTGGTATGAATATGAATTTATTCATGAGCTAGTGAACCCAAGTACTTGATTTAGTTTGGATTGCATATAAGTGAGAAGTACAACATTGGCAAGATAACCCTTATACTTTGTGAGGTGTGAAGAAGCTTGTCATTGGTTTGAACCGGACTTGAAAGCTTATAGGCAAAACATGGTAGTTCAAGTCAAGGTGAAAGAAGCTCATGGAAACAATCTAGTTGAAGAATCAAGCATAATTGATAAATTCAACGATGGTAACCCAATGCTAGTACATCAAAAGGTGGTTTCCACAAGTGATTCTCAACTTAAAGTGATCAATGCAATTCAAGAAAGCAACCCTCATCTACAAGTTGGTTAACACATGCTTTGACATAGGGGGAGTTGCCCCAATTCATTGATATCAAGTCAAAGAGCTTACAAGTGACCTACATGTGGTATTTCTAGAGTGCTATGACATAGGGGGAGTGCCCTATTCATATTCACACGTGGTATCTTGCAACTACATGTGGTATTTGTAAGTGGTGTCATTCCAACATATGGTGGTGTCCATAAAAAAGGAAGATTCAAGACTCAATCATCTATCTAAGTCCAACTCCTTGCATCAAAAGGATTCACCCTACACGTGGTACAAGGCTAATATTCATGTGGTATCACATTTACATGCTATCAAGAGACACACCCTTGTGGTATCTTATGTGGTATTGGGCTACATACCTTTTATGATGATTGATGACAAAGGGGGAGAGAAATGTGCAATGATATGGAAGAGGCTTGTCCTAAGGGAGAAAGTGGACCAAGATGGGAGAAGAAATGGACATGGACCAAGAGCGAGCAATATTGAAGATTAGAGGAGGGTCAAAATTTCTTGGACAAGAGATGCACACAAGTAGGGGGAGCAAGCTCATGGAGTTGGTTGATTGCATTTGATATGTGCATGTTCATGTGCTTACTTGCATTTTCATAAGTGTTTAAATTCAATATGCAATGCTTGAGTCGTGTATGCTAGTCATAGAACTTGCTTGATTATATGATAACTAGAATGCATAGGATGGTAAGCTAGGTACATGTGTTCTTTCTTGTGGTACTAGAGCCCTGCTTATAATATTGATCTTATAAGGTAACCATGATGCTAAGGATGAACTCAATGGTGCAACTCCGATTGGTATCATGCTTCAAAAGTTTATACTATATACCTTAGCAACACTTAGTAGTCCTAACTATCGCAACATTTCATATTTATGCAAGTGTGTAAGCTTGAATTCAAACCATTTGAGCACACATGTAGGGGGAGCTATCACTACTAAGTTGACTTTGTGGTACTTATCCTAATCATGATATTGAGCCTAAATGTTGGATAAATGGCACAAAATCCATATATTCTTTCATATCTTTGTAAAGTTGTCATCAATTACCAAAAAGGGAGAGATTGAAAGGTTGCTATGTGATTTTGGCAATTGAGTGACAACTTTAGGTTGGACTAATATGTTTATGTTGAAATACATAGAGATTAGTCCACAGGTGAATTGAGAGAAGGAGCATAATTTTGTAAGTGACATGACATGGAGTCATTTGATCAAGGTGGAGAAGGTTAAGACAAGACTTGGCTTCATGGACCGGTTGCAAGAGTGAAGGGCAAGTTCAGTGATGACTTGGCGCCGATGGACTGATGCAACGGTGAAGAGCAAGTGGGGTTCAAGATTGATGGACCAATACGATCACGTGATGATATGGAGTGGATGATATCATTCTTGATTGGTTAGTGCATGGATTGCATCAACACTTGGAGGAGATGGAATGAAATACACAAGGCAAAGGTATATTTGTACAGAATTTCATTTTGCCGGTCTAAGATTGAGTAGAGAAGACATAGACCGGATTTAGGATTAATAACTGTACTATAAAGAGGGGAAGTCATTAATTACGATGGTTATCTAGTGCCACTAAGTTGAGTCTCTTTTGCATATGCATTCACTTAGTGACGTGGTGAGATGATGAGAATGCCTTGAAATAATATTTGTGAAAGGCTATCTCAAGAAAGATGGAGAGTGCTCATGCTATTTCTAGCTTGGCTTTGTCAAGAGAGTTTTTTACAAGACTAAAAATAGCTTTGAAGATAAGGAGATGTTGCTTCTCGGTTGCATGTCGTCCTAAGCAAAAACGAGAGATGTGGCCTTCTTGCTTGTTTGCTCGAGTTGTCCAGGAGAAGGCAATAGTGCTCCACCGTGAATTCAAAATGTTTGCATGCTTGCAAAGTTGCCTTTTCTTTGCTAATTATGGATGGGGCCTGCGATTATTTGTGGGAGGCACAGCTGCTGGTTGGCCACTGGTGCTGCTTGGCATGTGGGGTCTGCTAGGGCCCTTTCACTTGGAGGAGCGTCTGGTGTCGTGCCCTGCTCAGCAACATTGCTGGGCTTTTGCTGATGGAGTTTGAAGGCTAGCCCGTCGTCGAGTTGGAGGTGGCATCGCTGCTAGCTTGCTATGCTACTGCTTTGCTTGTTACCGTGCGTGGCCTAATTGGGCGCGTGGCCTAGGCGGCCACCACTTCTGGCTGGTTCATTACGAACTCTATTCTAGATTGAGAGAAGCCAGACGCCTTCGCTTCTTGCTTTCCCAAAGAGCGTTAGCGGGTGGTCTGCTTCCGTTAGAGAGGAGCGGCGCCGGTTCTGTACGGGAGCGCAGGTGCTGTTGCCCATTGGTGCTGCCAACCGTTGGAGGGGTTGGGACGGCCAGCCTAGAGCTAGCAGCCAATAAGGCCATGCTCTCCTTCTCCCCAATGGGATAGTACCGTAAGCTCTCCCCATTCCCCATCTTTGAGAGCAAGAGCTAGGGTTCATCCTTTTCCTCTATTCTCTTCATGATTTGAGCTAAGGTTTTAGAGAGAGAGAGTGGAAGCCATGTGTTGGTGTGGTTGAGAGCTTAAAGATCCACTTCCTTCCCTTTGTGTTCGTCTCAAGCCTAGGGCTAATTTGAGAGGGGATTGAAAACCTAGTGTATATGCATTTTGGAAATAATATTTGGTGGCACTAGGTGGTGATTGCAATTGAAGATTTCTTGCTACTGGTGATTGCCATCACCTAGACGGTTTGGTGGATAGAGACTTCGCCGAAGCATGCAAGGAGATTGTGCGGTGCTCCAAAGAAGAGACTATGAGGGGTTCTTGAGCCTTCCCCGTGGGAGTCGCAAATTGGCTACTCTAGTTGAGCTCGTGGCTTGGAGGATTCCCATCTTGTGTTGGTTCATCGCACCCGAGGCTGTGGGTTTGGCTAGGTGACGCCAATTAGCGTGTGAACCTCCAAGTGGGTGTATCGCCATAAGAGGACATAGCTTGGTGGCAACCAAGTGAACCTCAGTAAAAATTGCCGTGTCATCTTGTGTCCACACTTCATGGTGGTTTGCGTCTCCTTTCACAAGCTTGTATTTACTTTCATATATATTGTGCTTGTGTTGTTGTTCTTGTAATTAGTTGGCTTGTGTAGCTATCTAGTTGCCTTCTAGGTTGTGTAGCATAGAAGTATCTCTTGTGTGGCTAATTAGCTTGTGTAGTCTAATGAGTAGCTTTGCTTAGTTTGTGTAGCTAAGTAATTTGAGCTATTGGGTTTGGCTCGTATAGCCTTGTCCTTGAGCATCTAGTGAGCTTAGGTTGGATTTATGCTTTTGCTCATTAGAATTGTGTTGGTGTTGCCTTGTTTTCTAGAGTACTAGTTGTTTAGATTTGTGAGACTCTAGAATTGATTAGGAGAGCCCTATCTAGATTGTCACCTTGCATTCTTGTTTAGGATCTTTTACAAGGTGCGTCTAGAGTTATAGTTAGAGGGGTGAAGTCTTGGCTAGACCGATAATTTTAATTCCACATTTATTTCTGTTAGCTGGTGTGATAAATTTTAAAAAGGACTATTCACCCCCTCTAGTCCGTCATCTCGACCTTTCACGTGCCTGCTGCTGCCCGGCCACGGCCCCTGCCCGGGTGAATGTAGCCGCGTTCCTGGCCTCGTCCGTGCTTTGAGGCAGCCCAACTACCGCTCGGTCCTTCCTCATCCTCCCTTTCTCCTCCTGAGTTCAAGTGAGCCCGGGGGAAAAACTCCATCACCGCCGCTCGGAGCTCGCTATTTCACCGTCGTTCCACCACCATTTTCCAAATTCAGTTGCACCACCTCCTTCGCCTCATCCCACTCCACCCTTGCGACCCATCCTCCGCTTGAAACCGAAAAGGTAGTGGCTGAATCGGCCGGTTCTTCCTTCCGCCGGCCATGGCCGCCATGGTCGGACCTCATGGCTCACGCGGCTAGGTTTGTTCCAGTCGCCATTTTTCTTCCCCGTTTCGCTCTTTCGAGTCTCCTAGGCACGTACGAGCTAGTGTCGCCGTCTATTGGTCTCACCGTTGCCAAGAAAAGCAAGCTCGCTGACGTACAGCACCACCGCTCGCTAGTGTCCACTGTCGTCATGGATTCCGACCACTATAGCTTGCATTTTCTAGTGCTTTAGATTTGCGTCATCGAGACGAGCACACCGGTGCCCTTGGCTTCGCTGGAGATGCTCGCCGTCAGCGGGAAACCGCCGGTCAAGGTTGTGCTCTGCTCCTGGCCGACTGACAGGGTCCCAGTTGTCAGGGCCTCTGGTGTACAGATCTGGGTGCACGTAGCAGTTAGGGTTCGGTTGTTTTCGGAAATGATTTCTAAAAAATGTAGTTAATATTGTGAAAATCATATCTTGCTCATTTCTTGTCCTAATGAGATAGTTCAAGATGCAGTATTTTTGCCTTGCTCAGATCTATGCATGAAAAATATGTGATGTAAGTTTTGTCATACTTTTCTATGTAGATTTATCTATTCCTAAGAAATGCTTGTATCTCTAGAAATACATAAGTAATTCTAGGATGGTTAGAAAAATATGGTTCCAATTTTGTTAGTCTTAATATGCTAGGCCTATTCTGTTAAAAATTTTTAATGTCCATGTCATGTGTAATTATTGCTCTATTTAATTAGTGTGCTATTTCTCTATATGTTTAGGAATTCATAGTAAATAAAATATGAGGAATTTATGCATGATAATTTTTGTAGGCTGTTCTTATGCTATTTAGTAGTTAGATATATTCTGAGATCTGTTGCTTCACATCTTTCTCTGTACAAAGTATTTTATGCCTATTTAAATGTGTTGCCTTGTTATTTTTGTGTAGGATAAATTACTTACTGTTTTAACCTGAGATTTTTATGGTAGGCTATGTTAAGCATGCTTAAGCTTTTGTAACTTTTGTAGAATTTTTTGTGCAATCTAAATAGATGATGTAGTTCTGTCCTTGTTTAATTATATGCTTATTAATGGTTTTCTTATTCATTTCATTCTAGTTAATAGGATTTTCTATGCTTTTATGAAGTATAGAATTTCTGGTGTGCTTGCTCTAGTTCAGATTGAAATCTATTTATGCAGCACCTAATTATCAGTGTATGTATATTCATATTGCTTCTATGTGTGATTGCATGCTTTGCTTGATAATAATTAGTTGTATAGAATCGAGATATGCACCTACTCTGGAGTGAAGTTAAAATGTTTATACCATCATGTGCAGCATGTTCATTCATATCAAGCATTCATGATTCATCATTTAAGTCCATCTCCATATGCATTCTTTATGTTTACATACGCATATGCATCATACAGGATCGTAGAAGGAAGCACCACTCGCAGAACTCGAGGAGTACGAAGAGGGATTTTTGTAGGAGCTGCCCGCACAGGAGGTGCCAAGAGACAAGGAGACAGGCGTGGATCTATGGGAAGATCCTAATTGTCAAACTAACTTGTCGAGAGAAAGTCAAGCCCCGGAGCATTTCTCCCTGT
Source organism: Bothriochloa decipiens (assembly GCA_023333625.1). NCBI lineage: Eukaryota > Viridiplantae > Streptophyta > Magnoliopsida > Poales > Poaceae > Bothriochloa > Bothriochloa decipiens. Next base: position 26,424,881 of record CM041645.1, read on the forward strand.
GGTTTGCAAAATATCACTTGAGTCCTTTTATATATGTTTAATGCTTTAAGTTTCAGAGTTGCTTGAAACCATTGATGCATTATTTATATTCCTTGCCTACCTTGATATACCTTATACCCTGTTAGGTGCAGGATCAATACAAATGCTTAGCCATGCTTAGTTAGGCTGCTAGAAGTGGGTGATTTCTTGTCACCTACACCTTAGGTTAATAAAAGAATTTGGCAAGATAATGATGATCATGAAAAAATGACCAAAGGTGTTGGATAAATGGATCAAGGACCCATTGTATGTCCTCAAGTCATGTTGAATGCATGCCCCACATTTAGCTGGAAGGATAAGTCATTTCGATCGTGAAGCCTAGTAGCTCTGTTTGGGCCAGTGACCGAAATGTAGGCCATAACACCGAAGGAAGGCGGGTGTGGTCAGAGGCCCGGGTTGACCATGGGCAAGCATGCTCTAAGTTACCCCGACATGTTACTAGGGCAGGCATGTCTTGAGCTACCTGGCACCGGATAACCTCTGGGCGTAGAATGGTCCATAGCAGTTGAAAGGTCCTTGTTTGGTTTTGGTAATTGAGCGACAACTTAGGTGGACTAACATGTGTTATGATTGAGATACACAGGGGTTAGTTCACAAGGTCATGTGTGTGGGCAACATATGCCATGGAGGGCTTGATGTTGTTACATTGCTCACACATGTGTTGATGAAGGAGCTTTATTGCATATGTGACATGACATGGAGTCATGTCACCAAGTTGGTGAAGATCAAGATGAGGCTTGACTCGATGGACCAGTGGATGTGTGAAGGACAAGTCAAGGCTTTGAAGCGATGGACCATGAGACGGTGAAGCTTGAGCAAGACTTGGTGCCGATGGACCATGAGACGGTGAAGAGCAAGTGAGGTCAAGATCGATGGACCTAGAAGGTTGTATGATGATATGAAGTGGATCATATCATCTGATGATCATGTTGGTGCATTGGTTGCATTAGCACATTAGAGGACGGTGGAGGAAATGGAAATGCGCAAGGAAAAGGTATAACCATAGGGCATTTCATTTCACCGATCTAAGGTTGAGTAGAGAAGAGCTTGATCGGATTTAGGATAGATGGCCATACTATCAAGAGGGGCAAATTGGTTTGCATATCGGTCATCTAGTGCCATTTGAGCGATCTAACGTTGCGACATGCTAGGATCAAGTGGCGTTGTGAGAGTAAGAGAAAATCCTTTGAAGATGTTTGAGAAAATGCTAACACAATGCACATGGTGATGAACACTTGGTGGTGGTTAGCACATTTGTAAAGGCGGAGGTGTTTGCAGGGTTGAGTTGGGTTTGGTAACCGCTCATCCCTCCCCTGAGCTTACGAGGGGGATTCGGTGCTTACGGGAAAATGAGAGAGTTTTTTCTATTGCGCTGGATGCAAAATCCTGGTGAAAACATGCTAATTCTCGTGTACAAGGTGTTATACTTGTTGATTAGCATGTATGATAAAAGGTGGCGAAGTTTGGCGTCGACGCGGGCTTGGAAGTGCAAACCTTCCAAGCGCCGGACGCTAGCATACGGAGCGCCGGACGCCGGTCTGGCACGTCCGACACGTGGAAAGTGAGACAGGCAGACTGGCGCGTGCGTCGGACGTGTCCGGCACTGGCGTCTGGCGTGACGGCCCCGAGCGAGGTACGCACTGGCCCCGGGCACGTGGCACGGAGAGTGAACGCACCGGATGCTGAACAGTGGAGGGGCAGCGTCCGGTGCTTAGTCGAACTGAAGCGTCCGGCACTCCTGGTGGCTTGACACGGGGACGGTGAACGCGCCAGACGCGTCCGGTGGTTCGATCAGGCACGTCTGGTGTGTTGATGTGAGCCGTTTCGAGAAGTAGCCATTGGGAGCATGGGTCAACTTTGAACGCGGGCGACACGTGGCGCAAGATGAAGCGCTGGACACGTCCGGCAGTTCCATCAGACGTGTTCAGCCCTCATGGTTGAGGTGCTCAAGGGGGCAATGGTTAGTTTGAGCTGTTGGGCTATAAATAGAGATGGTGGCTGGCCTTGGGTGGGTGCTGAGCACACTCCAGGCTTGGTGCCTGGTGTGGTCGTGCTTTGGAGCCCTCTAACTCACATATGCTTGATAGAAGATCATTCGATAGTGTGAGAGAGCGATTCTAGTGTGATTGCTTTGGGAGAGAGCATCATGTGGCACTAGGTGTTCATGTTGCAAGCCGGTGGGCTTGTTACTCTTGGAGGTTGCCACCTCCTAGATGGCTTGGTGGCAAAAGACTCCGTTGAAGCACACAAGAAGATTGTGCGGTGCTCCGGAGAAGAGATTGTGAGGGGTTCTTGAGCCTTCCCCGCGGGACTCGTGAATTGGCTACTCTAGTTGAGCTCGTGGCTTGGAGGATCCCCATCTTATGTTGATTCATCGCACCCAAGGTTGTGGGTTTGGCTAGGTGACGCCAATTAGCGAGTGAATCTCCAAGTGGGTGTATCGCCACAAGAGAATGTAGCTTGGTGGCAACCAAGTGAACCTCGATAAAAATTGCCGTGTCATCTTGTGTCCACACTTCGCGGTGGTTTGCAATCTCTTTCACAGGCTTGTATTTACATTCATATATATTGTGCTTGTGTTGTTGCTCTTGCAATTAGTTGGCTTGTGTAGCTATCTAGTTACCTTCTAGTTTGTGTAGCATAGAAGTATCTCTTGTGTGACTAATTAGCTTGAGTAGTCTAATTAGTAGCTTTGCTTAGTTTGTGTTGCTAAGTAATTTGGGCTCTTAGGTTTGGCTTGTGTATCCTTGTCCTTGAGTATCTAGTGAGCTTAGGTTGGCTTTGTGCTTTTGCTCATTAGAATTATGTAGGTGCTTCCTTGCTTGATAAAGTACTAGTTGCTTAGGTTTGTGTGACCTTGCAAGCTAGACATGATTAGGAGGGCACGGGATGATGGTAAGTATGAGGAGTATATGCCCAAGAAGGTGGTGTGTGAGGATGTTGGGCATGACCACAACAAGGTTGTTGTGGAGGATTGCTCCACCTCATGGTCAAGTGATGATGATGATAGATCAACCACAAGTTCACTTGACAAGATGGATGTTGATGCCTCAAGTGATGCAAGTGATGATGCTACCCTAAGCACATTTGATGAAGATAATGATGGTGCATGCTCGGTTGATATTGCTACTACAAGCACATCCACTACATCACCACATTGCTCTATGTCACATGGTGACACAAAGGTACAAATTGTTAATGTGGTTGATCATTTTGATTCATATGATGAGCTTGTTAGTAAAATAGCTAGCATGACCATGTCTTTAGAAAATGAGAGAGCTAAAACAATGAATTTAGAAAATGAAAACTCTTTTCTAAAGACTACATGTGAACAACAAAAGAATCTACTTTATGTTAATACTTGTTCACATGATGTGCTAAAATTGGCTCATGAGGAAGATAGTGTTGCTCATGATAACTTGTTACAAGAACATGCTTTTCTCACTAAGAAGATTTTCAATGAAGAAACTAAAACTAGTGAGAGCTCGTCACATGGGTCTAATGATCAATCACATATTGTAGCTAACCTTTGTGATGTAGGAAAAAAGCATGTATCCACCTCTTGCAATGATTTATTATCTATGCCATGTTCTTCGCATTTAGATGCTTGTTCTTCTTCCATGTCTTGTGAGACTAACCTTTCAAAGGTGAACAATGAGCTCAAGAGGAAAGTGGAGAATTTGAGTAGCAAGTTAGAGAGGTGCTACAACTCTCACGTCACCTTTGAGCACATGTTGAAGAACAAGAGAAGCTACGGTGACATGAGTGGCCTTGGTTTCAACAAGAGCAAAGTTGGTTTAGGTGGATTGCCAAAGATCACACACTCTCAACTCTTGAAAAGCTACAAGAGATTTGGCAACATGAATGGCAACACCTACAACAACACCAACATCAAGGGAAAGAGATGGGGCAAGAAGAAGTTTGAGAAAGAAATGAAGAAGCTAGAAGAAGAGAAGCCATCTCATTTCATGTGCTACCGGTTCCATGAAGTGGGTCACTTTGCCAAGTATTGCCCGTCCAAGAAGCCTCAACCAAAGCCACAAGTTGAGCAAGAAAAGAAGCCCCAAGATCAAGTCAAGATCAACCATGAAGCTAAAGTTGATAACTTGAAGATGAAGAAAAAGAGAACAAGAAGGGGTGGAAGAGCAAGGCATCTAACTCATATCCAAGATGCCAAGATGATGATGAGCCTGAATCAAGAGAAGAAATTTTTGGCTCACATCAAGTGCTTGAAGTGTGGAGATATGGGACACTTTGCCTCGAACTATTTCAACAAGCTTGAAAAGAAGAATCAAGTAACTCATGAGAGGCAAGGCAATGAAGAGCATCAAATGAGCAATGAAGAAAAGGCTTAATCAAATAGAAGATGCTATTCATGCCGGGAAAGGGGACACATGGCTCATTCATGTCCCCTAGGTAAAACTTCTAAGCCCATTTCAATTGATGCAAATGATATGCTTAGAAAGGATGGTAATGGTACCTCTATGGTTGTTATTGCAAAACATCCCGCTACTCATAATAAGGCATTGCCTAAGTATGTTGCACCTAACTTGAGAGGACCCAAACAAGTTTGGGTACCATCAAAAAGTGGATGTTTGAGTATAGGTACCAAGGCATTGGAGACTTGATTCAATTGAGTTCATTTCATTCATCATTTGATTGGATGAAGTATTGAAGCCTAGTGCTATTCTTATCCCAATGCCAAGTCATGAAGAGTGAAGTCCAAATACTACAACATACAAGTGCATGATTCAAGTTGTGGTGATTTATTGGTCATATTTGAAGGCTTGCAAATATAATGAATTGAAGCTTGCTTATTGGAATGATCATGAGCTACCAAGGTATATCTTGAGTTGATCTAATTTATTTGGGTGCATATGAGTTGATTGAAATGGATATATATGCATATGTTGCTTGCTATGAGATGTTTGAATAGACTGAATGTATAGTAGTCAAATTTGGTTTGATTTGGATGAATATGATCACAAGATTAATCTTAGTAAATGGTGTGGATTGATATATGTCTTGTGGAAGTATTCAAACAAGTTAATATCAAGTTTGATTCATTTTTGGAGAAGCATAGCTCAATTGCTTAAATCTGTCCAAAATCTAAAATCTGAGCTAGCAGGGTTCAAGTCTAAGCTTTATGTATCAAATCTATTTGGATTGGCTTGAAATTTGGTATACATGCTCTACACTTATGGTACAAAATGCTGTAAAAAATTTCATGTGGATTGGATGAGAATTACTATGCTTTGGAGTAGTTCTTGTCAGCTATAGTGCAGCAGTTTTCAGCATGTAACAGTGTGGAAAGATGTGAAATCTGATAGCAATCTAAAAGGGCAATGAAGCTCAATTTTTTTACAGCTGCTAAAAGACTTTATTTCTCACATCTCCACCAAATTTCATGGTATTTGGAGATATACATTTGGAGATATGAGTCATTCTTAGAGGATACATAATCTGTCAGAAAAGTGACCAACATTGGATATATCAAGAGTCACTCACATTGAAAGGTCCTCAAGTGGGAATCATGACTACAAGTGATTGAGGAACCTATGTTTGGTTTATTGAAGATCAAGATCAAGCTCAAAAGCAAGAAAGAAAAGGACTTAAAGAATATCATCATATCAAGTCCAAGGGTCAAACAATCAAGTGAAATTCAATTGGATATCAAAGATTGTTCTTAGAGAGATCACTTCTCTCTGCCGAGGAGGTGTGCCGCCCATAAGGAGTTGGGATTGACAAGTACCGTACTTGGAAGGCCAACATGGAAGTGATGTTCTAGGGATAATTGGAGGTACTTAGTTGAAGCTATCAAAAGGGTTGATCTAGAATGCAAGCAACACCCAAATAGAGAGCAATACAGAACAATTCAAGTAATAATACAGTGGTATTCTATCATGCAAGCTGAGATCAAAAGAAGAAGCAAGCCAACCACAACAAGAGAGTACACTTGATCATATGGGTGAGGCATTGTATTAAAATTGGTATCTATTGGTCTTCACCAAGCTTAATGGATGGACTTCATATTGCTATTGGAGAAATGAATTGGAATCTAAAGACTATCATCTTCTCCAACATAGCAAAGGTATCATTGTATTGTGCATGATCATGACCTTACTAGTATGTGGTTAGTGCATATAGAACATACTCTTTAGTATCATGCATGACCTTGAAATGTTTTGTAATTCATAGTCTACCACTATTGCTTGAGTGTTTGATTTATCTAGTGGTATGAATATGAGTTTGTTCATGAGCTAGTAAACCTTAGTACTTGATCTACATTGGATTGCATATAAGTTACAACATTGGCAAGATAACCCATATACTTCAAGTGGTGTGAAGAAGCTTTTCATTGGTTCAAACCGGACTTGGAAGCTCATGTGCAAGTCAAGTTACCTCAAGTCCAAGAGAAAGAAGCTCATGAAAACATTAAGTTCAAGATGTGAATATTCACTGACAAATTCAACAAGTAGTGACCATAGTATAAGATTACTCAAGACATGTCTAGACTATCACATCTCTACATGGAACATAAGCCATTCATATATGTGCTATCTAATACATCAAGAAGATGGTTTCCACAAGTGATCCTCAACTTTAAGTGATCAGATCAAGAAGTGCTTCCTTCATCACCTAGAGCTAAAGCTTCAACCATCAACCCCTAGTTTCAACCCTTTGCATCAAGAAGTGGTCCTTAAACATGGTATTGCAGCATATCCTTTATGGTTATTGATGACAAAGGGGGAGAAAGTGGAACAAAGATATGAAATGTGGGGTTTGGATGTAGGGATGGACAAGAGGATCAAAATTCTTGAACAAGAGAGGTACACAAGTAGGGGGAGCAAGCTCATGAACTTGGTTGATTGCATTTGATTTGTGCATTATCATGTGCTTGTTTTCATTTGCATAAGTTTTTAAATTTTATATGCAATGCTTGTGTGATGTATGCTAGTCATAGAATTTGATTGATGTATTGATAACTAGCATGCATAGGATGGTTTAGCTAGAGACATGTGCTTATTTCTCATTGTGCTAGAGCCTTGTTTATAATAATGATCTCATGGGTATCTAGTGTCTTGTTTCATGTGGTATCTAGCTAACCATGATGCTAAGGATGAACTTCAATGGTGCAACTCCGATTGGTATCATGCTTCAAAGGTTTATCCTATATACCTTAGCATCACTTAGTAGTAATAACTCTCCCAAGTATTTTCATATCTATGCATGTGTGCAAGCTTGAAATCAAACCATTTGAGCACACATGTAGGGGGAGCTATCACTACCAAGTTGACTTTGTGATACTTATCCAAATCACAACATTAAGCTAAAATGATTCGATAAGTAGCATAGGGTCCTTTATGATCTTAATTTCCATATCTTTGTAGAGTTGTCATCAATTACCAAAAAGGGGGAGATTGAAAGGTCCTTGTTTGGTTTTGGTAATTGAGTGACAACTTAGGTGGACTAACATGTGTTATGATTGAGATACACAGGGGTTAGTTCACAGGGTCATGTGTGTGGGCAACATATGCCATGGAGGGCTTGATATTGTTACATTGCTCACACATGTGTTGATAAAGGAGCTTTATTGCATATGTGACATGACATGGAGTCATGTGACCAAGTTGGTGAAGATCAAGATGAGGCTTGACTCGATGGACCGGTGGATGTGTGAATGACAAGTCAAGGCTTTGAAGCGATGGACCATGAGACGGTGAAGCTTGAGCAAGACTTGGTGCCGATGGACCATGAGACGGTGAAGAGCAAGTGAGGTCAAGATCGATGGACCTAGAAGGTTGTATGATGATATGAAGTGGATCATATCATCTGATGATCGTGTCAGTGCATTAGCTGCATTAGCATATTGGAGGACGGTGGAGGAAATGGAAATGCGCAAGGCAAAGGTATAACCATAGGGCATTTCATTTCATCGGTCTAAGGTTGAGTAGAGAAGAGCTTGATCAGATTTAGGACAGATGGCCGTACTATCAAGAGGGGCAAATTGGTTTGCATATTGGTCATCTAGTGCCATTTGAGCGATCTAACGTTTTGACATGCTAGGATCAAGTGGCGTTGTGAGAGTAAGAGAAAATCCTTTGAAAATGTTTGAGAAAATGCTAACACATATGCACATGGTGATGAACACTTGGTGGTGGTTAGCACATTTGCAAAGGTGGAGGTGTTTGCAGGGTTGAGTTGGGTTTGGTAACCGCTCATCCTTCGCCTGAGCTTGCTAGGGGGATTCAGCGCTTACGAGAAAATGAGAGTTTTTTCGTATTGCGCCGGATGCAAAATCCTGGTGAAAATAAGCTAATTCTCGTGTACAAGGTGTTATACTTGTTGATTAGCATGCATGATAAAAGGTGGTGAAGTTTGGCGTCGACGCAGGCTTGGAAATGCAAACCTTTCAAGCGCCGGACGCTGGCGTACGGAGCGCCGGATGCTGGTCTGGCATGTCTGGCGTGTGGAAAGTGAGACAGGCAGACGGGTGCGTGCGTCGGACGCGTCCGGCGCTGGCGTCCGGTGTGACGGCCCCGAGCGAGGTACGCACTGGGTAGCGTCCGGCGCTCGACGGACGTGCCTGGCACCGTTGCGCATGGCACGGAGAGTGAACGCGCCGGACGCTGAACAGTGGAGGGGCAGCGTCCGGCGCTCCCGGTGGCTTGACGCACGGATGGTGAACACGCCAGACGTGTCTAGCGGTTCCATCAGGCGCGTCTAGCGTGTTGATCTGAGCTGTTTTGAGAAGTAGCCGTTGGGAGGCAACGATCGACTTTGAATGTGAGTGACACATGGCGCAAGATGAAGCGCCGGACGCGTCCAGTGGTTCCATCAGACGCGTCCGGCGCTCATGGTTGAGGTGCCCGAGGAGGCAATGGCTAGTTTGAGCTGTTGGGCTATAAATAGAGATGGTGGCCGGCCTTGGGCGGGTGCTGAGCACACTCCAGGCTTGGTGGCTAGTTTGGTCATTCTTGGGAGCCCTCTAACTCACATATGCTTGATAGGAGATCATTCGATAGTGTGAGAGAGCAATTCTAGTGTGATTTCTTTGGGAGAGCATCGTGTGGCACTAGGTGTTCGTGTTGCAAGCCGGTGGGCTTGTTACTCTTGGAGGTTGCCACCTCCTGGACGGCTTGGTGGCAAGAGACTCCATCGAAGCACGCAAGGAGATTGTGCGGTGCTTCGGAGAAGAGATTGTGAGGGGTTCTTGAGCCTTCCCCGCGAGAGTGACGAATTGGCTACTCTAGTTGAGCTCATGGCTTGGAGGATCCCCATCTTGTGTTGATTCATGCACCTGAGGTTGTGGGTTTGGCTAGGTGACGCCAATAGCGAGTGAATCTCCAAGTGGGTGCATCGCTACAAGAGGACGTAGCTTGGTGGCAACCAAGTGAACCTCGATAAAAATTGCCGTGTCATCTTGTGTCCACACTTCGTGGTGGTTTGCAATCTCTTTCACAGGCTTGAATTTACATTCATATATGTTGTGCTTATGTTGTTGCTCTTGCAATTAGTTGGCTTGTGTAGCTATCTAGTTACCTTCTAGTTTGTGTAGCATAGAAGTATCTCTTCTGTGACTACTTAGCTTGAGTAGTCTAATTAGTAGCTTTGCTTAGTTTGTGTTGCTAAGTAATTTGAGGTCTTGGGTTTGGCTTGTGTATCCTTGTCCTTGAGCATCTAGTGAGCTTAGGTTGGCTTCATGCTTTTGCTCATTAGAATTGTGTAGGTGCTCCCTTGCTTGATAAAGTACTAGTTTCTTAGGTTTGTGTGACCTTGCAAGCTAGACATGATTAGGAGGGCACTAGCTAGTTTGGCACCTTACTTTCTTGTGTAGGATCTTTTAAAGGTGCATCTGGAGTTATAATTAGAGGTGTGAAGTCTTGGTTAGACCGATAGTTTTAATTTCGCATTTATTTTGTTTAGCCGGTGCGATAAGTTTTAGAAAGGACTATTCACCCCCCTCTAGTCCGCCATCTCGACCTTTCAGCGGTCCCAGGCTTTACCCGAACAGTACCAACGGTGACCTAATTGACTCCAACATGAGAAGTGTGGTTTGTGTGGGGAATAATGGCCAGCTGGTTAGTAATCGATTCAAATCGCCATCATTCCTGGACAGTGAACACTTTACTTTAGCAGTGGTTTCATAGTAATTCTTTTATGGAACACAAGAATGGTTATATGGATGATGTTGACGGGAATGCCAACCTTGGGATGGATACATATACTATCGATTGTTTAATAACCTAATGGTTGCTGCTAGTACAAGTGCTAATCTAGTTTAAATAGGCTATACTTATAATCCGTTGCTAAGAGATTAAAATGATTCATCTTAAGAGATATTTAATTTGATAACCTATGCTTTTTTGCTAATGAGTCAAGCCAGCCCACTACAAATACCTTGCATCCTCCTTGGTGTCTATTTATTTTTGGTTTATGACGGGTAAGTCTAGGTGAGTACATTCTCGTATTCAGGGTTTATTCCTACTTGTTGCAGATCATAAGATTGTTTTTGCTGTGGTGACAAGGTGGACTTGTATCCCACTACGGGAGGAGTAGACCATGGGCAAGGTCATTCTTTATATCTAACCTCAGATGCTTTTGGTGGATTTGACTATGAGCTGGTACTGTATTTAAACCAAATATGACTGTGAGTGTTTTAAAGTAATTTGCTTCCACTATTATTTATTCAAAGGTGTTGTAACAATCTTTTGTAAACTCTGATGTATTTGAGCTATTTGTAAAGTTTATGTAACATGTGGACTATGGTTACTGAAGCATGTACTGTAACAACCCTAGAAATCCGGTCACCGAAAATACGGACTTTCAAAAATTTTTCTAAAGATTACCAGTGTATGGTGGATGTCATGTAGGAAACCCGCCAATAGATGCACAAGTAGCACCCAATGTTAGCCCGAGCATTGCATTTAAATTACCAAAGCTTGATTCACATTTCTCGATTTTATGTGATGACCGATAAAATCAAATAACCTAACATCGCATGTGTAAATTTGTGTCGACTAACTCCAAAAATGGATCCATCATGACCTAGAGACCCTAGTGGACCCACCATGGTGTATACATCATGGTCACAAACCACACTAACATAGGGTTATGGCTCAATTAGTTGCTTGGCAAAAAATAGAAATAGAAAAGGATTTGGAAAATAGAAGGAAAAAGAAAAGAGGAAACCAGCCCAGACAGCCCGCTTGGCCTGCTCTCGCCCGCGCGCCCGACCTGCCTGAGCGCCCTCGCTCACGGCCCATGCAGCCGCATGGCCTAGCATGCGCTGCCCGCGCGCCAGTCCAGCAACGCGGCCCAGCAACGCTCGCCCGCGGCCTGCCCACATGCCCGGCCTCGCTCGCTCGCGCGTTCGCGCTGCGGCCCATCAAGGCGGCCCAGCAAGGCCACAGCTCGCCACCCGCACGTGCACGCAGCCACGCTGCTCGGCCCATCGACAAAACGCGTGGCCCACCTGCCAGCTCGGCCCATCGGCAAAACGCCCGCCAGCGTCGCCCGCGCGCTCCCGCCGCCACTCTCGCTGACAACCGGAGCCCACCTGTCAGCTTCCACCTTTTACCATTTCTGTTCGTCGCGCGTCGCGTCCGTCATTCCAAAAGAAGAAACGGCGCCCTCCACCGTCTGCTGCTCGCCCGTGACCCGCCACCGCGCCTCGGATGCGGTCCATCCTCACCTGCCCACGCCGCACCTTTCCCCAAACCCTAACCCTAATGCGCGGCCGCGCACGGCCGCTTGATGAGGATCTCTGATCCCCACCGTCCGTCGCCGGCCGCCGTGCCTATAAAGAGAGGAGCGCCCTGGCCCTCTAGGGTTTCCCCATCGCTCCGCCACCTTTGTGGAGACCCGCTGCCCTGACCAGCCGAGAGAAAGAGAAAGAGGGAGTAGGGAGGGAGCGCTGCCGCGCGGAGCTAGAGCACCACCGCCGCCGCTGCCGTTCGCGCGCTGAGAAGGACCCCAGAGCGCTGCACGACCATCTCGACGCCTCAGCTCTGCCTCCCCAGCACCAGGCCACCACCAAGCCCTTGTTGCCTGCCTCGACCATTGCTACGCAGGTGAGCTCCCCCGGTCTCGCCCTGCTCGGCCATGGCCGCCGCCAGCACGCCGCCGTTCCCACGATCCTGTCCGCCTTAGGCATCATTAGCCATGCCGTTAAGCCTACCTTGGCCTGGGACACACTCCTGACACACTAGATGGAGCCGGCATGAACCATAGTGAGGCCAGCACCTTTGCCGACCTCGGTTTCCCCGGACTCCGGTCCCCGGAGCACTGCCGTGGCTTTACGGCCGCGCGCGCCCTGCCGAGCCCCCTTTCTTACCTTCGGTAGATGCTGCATGAGCCCAATCGATCCTGGGACAAGAAGATGAGGAGCAAGATGGTGCCCTGCCGGAGTATCACCGCCGCTGCCGAGAGCCGCCGTCCGCCGCCGCCGTCCGATGGCCGCCAAGCTGGGAGCCCCTTCCCTCAAATTAAACCTACAGCCATGTTCACCGAGGCTCCACAAAGCTAGGGCATGAGTTAAAGCAGCCTCCTACGCGCTATGGCACCCTGCAACTATGGTCTCGCCGCTGGCTGCCGCCGAAGCACGTGCGCCAGCAAGGCCAAGCCCCGTGGGACTGCACGGACACCGCCGCTGCACCAGTCTAGCCTTCGTGCCCGCTTAGCCACGCCTCAGCCTGGCTACCTAGCCACCTAGTCTCTGGTGCACCGTGAACCAAGTCCATGAGCCAGAGCACCGTGGACTGAGCCCGCTGGACTCTGACCCACCACATGGCACAGCTAATGAGAAGACACGTGTCCAGGCTGGGCCGGCCCAACCCAGCCCAGGTCCAGCCCTGCCTAGGCCTGCCAAAGCCCGATCGAAGCCCGGTCGGCGTTGACCATTGATCGGTCAACGTTCACCGTTGACCTGGCCCCACCTGTCAGTGACCAGACCTATGGGCCCCACCTTTCGGCTGCTGACTGAGCTGACGTCAGCATGACGTCATCCAAGCCATCTGACCCCGCGTCCGTGCTGACGTCAGCATGACGTCAGCACTACGATAGCACCTGTGCCCGCATGCCACGTGGCCCAATCAGGAGCCGCCACGTGTCGCGTCCAGGTTAATAATATGAACCAAGTGTCAAAATTTTCATAAAAATGAGCTCTACGTCATAGGCTTGTGTATGAGTGCATTTGGTGTTATTGAATTTTATTACTTCTTTGTGTTGACTCTATAGGAGCCGCTAACGCGGCTATTATGTCTCATTTCAGAGGAGGAGCAGTTTGAGGAGGACGACTACAAGTTTGAGGAGGAGGTCGATGATGACTTCGCAGGTGCCACACCCCACCCAATCTCATAGATCCTATTACGCATGGCATAATATCTAGCTTGCTAGTGCTTTAATCATGAATATCACCTGATGATAGGTTGCGTGGTAGAACTGCTTGATGAGCCTTTACCTTGTCGCAACCTTACTCCTGCACACCTGCTGATAGGCTAGACGCTTGCTTATTTTACTTATGATGCTTTACTTCTACTACGCTTATATCTGTGTGATGATGATGCGTGGTGGAGAGTATGGTTATAAGGTTAAGGCACGTGGTGCCACTTTTACTCGGGGAGAGTGCTGCGTGCGTCTTGGGTGTGTGGTGAGGGTTGAGTCGATCGAACAGGATTCTACGACGAGCCATGTGGGCGAGTCTTGCCGGGGGATGTGTTCTGGGCATTCCCGTGCGAGGTGCTTGTGGCGGGCACATTGTGAGGTATAAGGAGATCCCGGGGGTGAGAACCTTCATGGAGCAAAGCCCCAGGTAGGAGGTGCTGTTGTAGCACGGACTGTTGTAGTCCCTAAGGGAAGATAATCCTGTCTGATCCCCCTAGGACCTGATATCTCTTGAGGACCGGAACCTTGGGACTTACGTGCTCACCACTCGCTCTTGTATGGGTGGGAGACGGATGTCTGACTAGCTAGGACAGTGTCACTACTACTAGGTTGTTAACAGATAGTGTCAGGAGGTACGGGCATGGAGACCCACACCCTCCTTAGACAGCATAGTGACCACGGGGGCCCGGTACTATGTCTCACAGTCTCAGTGTTCCGGTGGTACCTATCCGGGATGTCCCAGTACTGAGTGGTAGGGTGGCATCACACCGGTTAGAAAGCAGCCGGAATCAGCTTAGGCAGGGCACCACCGATGATAGTGATCTTATAGTTACAGGAGTACACGCTCTGTAGAGTTGATGAATCTATATATAGTCCACGAGCCACTGGTATGGCTTTTTCCTAAGACCCACGCTTCTCGGGAGTAGTGAGAGGAGTCCTTCTATTTCTCCCCCTGGTGTTACCCTTCTGGCTGTGAGCCGCTGAGACAGGCTTCGAGACGGAGTTGGACCTGTCGACTGAGTGCAAGAGGGTGAGATGTGTGTGATGGTGATGGAATGGGGTGGATATATTGATGAGATGGGTTAAAACTTGATGAATTTATATTATATAATATTGGTCACTGTTTGCATAGGAAGCTACAGCCACATATTAGGTCAAATTGATTACATCCTTTGCATCCCACCAAATACTACATAGCAAAAGCAAAGCATAGGGTGGGAGATGTGGCCAGTACAAACCGTACTGAAAATTATTTGGCAGGTGAGCCTGACTATGACTATGACGATGAAGAGGAGTAGACGTCTCGTTCCTACGCTCAGGCTTCTTTTGGAGATGTTTTGTACTTCCACCTTTCGCAGCCGTTCCAGAGGCTGCTACTACTCTGATGATTCCGCCAGTGTGGCAGCAAACTATTTATGTAATTCCCCCTAATTGTACTCTTTTATTCGATATATGGATCCTGTATCGACTGTTGCGAGATAATGAGATGGTTTGATGCTTCGAACCATTATATTATCCGCCATTCTGTGCATTTTCCCTTCGTGGAAAATTGAGGATGTTTCATGTACGATCTTGGTTTGAAATCCTTCATGATTTCACAGACTACCAGGTTAGTATGAGCATAATGTGCTAATTAAATTGCCTTGACGGTTTATTTAGTACTTTGGGTTTATACTAATTGGGTGGTTCTATTACATAGTAAGTGTTTAGAATATGTTGTTGTTGGATCATAACTGTGAAGTATCATTTAAAAAGTGATTTGATTTCTATGTGGTGTCTTCTATGCTGTTCTACAATCCTCAACATCAATATGCACTCTACTACAAGGCATGTATGTATATGCACTCTGCTGCAGGACTTTCCATGTATATGTATTAGCATTGGTCTAATTTTTTACAAGAACTTTCCATGTTATATCTATTGCAGTCTGTCTTTGCCTTCCTTGTATATATTTTGTCCACTACAGTCTGTCTTTGCCTTGTATATATAGAGAAAAAATGAGATTGATGATGAACATGAGCTAGGACAAATGTAGGATCATCATAACCATTTTCGCTTGATAATTTTAAGTTGAACTATAAAGTTGAACTATAGAACTATCCATGTCCATAGTAGTAATCCAAACTAAGATGTGTTAATGTCCATAGTCTGTCTTTTCATGTCTGGATGCTTTTGTTACTATGCAATGCAAACTGAGATGTGTGCTTCAAAGTAATCCAAGGTTTCAACATGATGCAGAGGCCTAAGTACAATAACATGGAACTAGATGCTATGGATTTCTTTGGGGAATGTATGACTAGTGCCAAAAATAGTCGCTCTCCTCTTGCTAATGAAGTATATGTAAGTTAAAAAATGATTGGATACATCTACCGTACTCAAGTACATGCCTATTTCAACACTGTTCTACTGTCTTGTTATTAAGTGCATTCTTTTTATGTTGTAACGAATGGTGGTAGAGAAGGAAAGAATGCTAGAAGGAGAAGCAGAAAAGTCTCGCTCCAAGATTGTTGATGAAAGTCTTAGCCAGATCAGCCACTCATCCACCTTTCTTCCCAACATTTGTGTCCCAAAACCGTCAAAGACCGATTGGTCCTCATCGACAGCAGCAGAAGCACATCTGCAAGCTTAGTTTGAGGCAACACTCCAAGCTGAATGAGAGGAAACTGCTAGGAAGTAGGAAGAGTTGCAGGAACAGCTTGAGGCTCAGCAGGCTGCACTTGAAGAAAACAAAAGTTTGCTTCGGCAGACCCAAGAGGAAATGAAGGAAATGCATACCAAGTTTGATGAGACAAATGCACTCCTGCGAGCTATCCTTAAACTTCAGAAAGAGTGAGTTAGGTAAGAATGCAGTTTCTGAGCATGAGGCCTTCGCGCCCTGAGCTTTTGCTACCTAGTTGGAACTTGCTGTCTTGCATTTGTCTTAGACCTATGTATTCGTCTGTAACTTTATGCTGGAACCTCTTGGTTTGCAACCTAGAACTATGTGCTGCAAGTGGAACAAGTACTGGAACATGTGAATTATGTGGACTATGTGAATGTTTATGCATGATGGCTTCAGCCCTATAGTCTTTTCTCTGGGTGATTTCAGACTTGTGATGAGAATCCTGTGGTTTTCATGCTATATATCTATAAATTCTGATGTTGTGTAGTGTGATGAATGAATGTATATATATGTCATCACTGCATATGGCTGAAGTGCTGTCAAAAATAGAATGAGAAATTGTGATGCCATACAGTCATCTGAAAATATCTCTAGACAACATAAAACCCTGACACAAATAAAGCGTCACATAATCGATGGGACTATACATGACATTCTACCTCATCACAAAAAACCTAAAGACACAGTACAAAGAATGACAGAAAGAGAGCGTCACAAAATCTACAACACAATATATGACGAGAATCACCCGTCATGAAATGGTAGCAGCAGACATCCATTTTTTACCATTTGGGATGACTGTACATAATGTGACACGTTGACTGTACATTTTTGTGATGACATAGGCCGTCTTAAAATATGACAATAGCGGGCCGTCACAAAAAATACTGAATTTTGTGATGACTTTCCAAAAAATCATCACAAGGACTTTATATGATGGTTGTTTTGTGACAACTAGCGTGACGCTAGGAAATCGTCACAAGGAACTTTTTATGATAGTTTTTGTACTTTACATGACAGTTTGTCTTTGTCACAAATCCAAGAATTCTTGTAGTGAATGTGAAAACCATGTTCTATAAGGACATCGGCTATGATGTAAGGCAGTCGAAGTAAATGATGCTCTAGGTGTGGGACTGGAGGAATGTAAACCATCTTCACCGCAATGAGATTCAGGGGTGGGACTTGAAGAAGAAGCCACTCGAGGAACTGCAGCCACTAGTGCAACTGCTCAATAAGTAAATGATGCTAACAACACCATATTGCTATGATCACATATATATTTTTCTAGTGATTCCCTTTTTAACTATTTATTATAATTTTTCACAGGGTTTGGAGAAAGCATAGAGGTGGGATGCAAATACCATTCAACATTGTTGAAACAACCCACATCCCGTACCTACGACAGCTGAATGCTAACAATGAGTGTGGGTTCTATGTCATGTGGGCCATGTTCCGATATATTGGGTACGCTACGAAAGAGCCAGATCAAGTCGTGAGTATAATCCTCATTTCGTTTATTTCTACTATCAAATATAAAATATGGTGTACTAATTCAATCTTTGCATCCTTTTTGGAACAACAACGCAAGAAAATAAACACCAAAGGCTAAGTCAGTTCGAGATCGAGGGACTTATAAGTGAGCTGGCAGATTTCCTCATGTCATGTGTCTTTCCAAGAGGACAGTTTTCAATTGCAAGAGCTCGGGTGTTCAAGGACTAGGTTAAAGAAGTGGACCTCAAACGTCTGTTGTAATAATTTCTTTTCTTATGTTGTTGTTGAAGATCTTGTATCGAACATTTGAATATAAATGTATGGGATATTCGTATTGTATTTATATTATTGATGAAGAACTTTAATTATAATTAGTAGCATTATGACATCTATAGTAAATTGAAACTCAAGGAACTGCAGCCACTGGTGCAACTGCTCAATAAGTAAATGATGCTAACAACACCATATTGCTATGATCACATATATATTTTTCTAGTGATTCCGTTTTTAACTATTTATTATAATTTTTCACAGGGTTTGGAGAAAGCATACAGGTGGGATGCAAATACCATTCAACATTGTTGAAATAACCCACATCTCGTACCTACGACAGCCGAATGCTAACAATGAGTGTGGGTTCTATGTCATGTGGGCCATGTTCCGATATATTTGGTACGCTACGAAAGAGCTAGATCAAGTCGTGAGTATAATCCTCATTTCATTTATTTCTACTATCAAATATAAAATATGGTGTACTAATTCAATCTTTGCCTCCTTTTTGGAACAACAACGCAAGAAAAATAACCACCAAAGGCTAAGTCAGTTCGAGATCGAGGGACTTATAAGTGAGTTGGCAGATTTCCTCATGTCATGTCTCTTTCCAAGAGGAGGACAGTTTTCAATTGCAAGAGCTCGGGTGTTCAAGGACTAGGTTAAAGAAGTGGACCTCAAACGTCTGTTGTAATAATTTCTTTTCTTATGTTGTTGTTGAAGATCTTGTATCGAACATTTGAATATAAATGTATGGGATATTCGTATTGTATTTATATTATTGATGAAGAACTTTAATTATAATTAGTAGCATTATGACATCTATAGTAAATTGAAACTCAAGGAACTGCAGCCACTGGTGCAACTGCTCAATAAGTAAATGATGCTAACAACACCATATTGCTATGATCACATATATATTTTTCTAGTGATTCCGTTTTTAACTATTTATTATAATTTTTCACAGGGTTTGGAGAAAGCATACAGGTGGGATGCAAATACCATTCAACATTGTTGAAATAACCCACATCTCGTACCTACGACAGCCGAATGCTAACAATGAGTGTGGGTTCTATGTCATGTGGGCCATGTTCCGATATATTTGGTACGCTACGAAAGAGCTAGATCAAGTCGTGAGTATAATCCTCATTTCATTTATTTCTACTATCAAATATAAAATATGGTGTACTAATTCAATCTTTGCCTCCTTTTTGGAACAACAACGCAAGAAAAATAACCACCAAAGGCTAAGTCAGTTCGAGATCGAGGGACTTATAAGTGAGTTGGCAGATTTCCTCATGTCATGTCTCTTTCCAAGAGGAGGACAGTTTTCAATTGCAAGAGCTCGGGTGTTCAAGGACTAGGTTAAAGAAGTGGACCTCAAACGTCTGTTGTAATAATTTCTTTTCTTATGTTGTTGTTGAAGATCTTGTATCAAACATTTGAATGTAAACGTATGGGATATTCATATTGTATTTATATTATTGATGAAGAACTTTAATTATAATTAGTAGCATTATGACATCTATAGTAAATTGAAATGTTAAATAAAAATATTATAAATTACAAATTATAATTAAGAGAAAAAATAAAAAATAATAAATTGGGAAAATAACAATACTAGCGGCTAAAACAATAGGCCAGCAGTGTTGACTGAGTCAACACTGTCGGCTTGTATAAAAGGCCGGCAGTGTTGACTCAGCTAACACAGTCGGTTAGTACAAAAGGCTGGTAGTGTTGACTGAGTCAACAATGTCAGCGTTGATAACAGGCTAGCAATGTTGTCTATGTCAACACTGTCGGTTTGAACAAAAGTCCGACAGTGTTGTCTAAGTCAGCTCTATCAGCTTGGGTAACAGGTCGGCGGTGTTGTGAGATAGAATCACTGTCGGCGTGTGCTACAACCTGGCAGTGTTGAGTCCACATCACTGTCGGCCGTAATTTTTCAGCAGTGATGTGCCCCCTCATCACTGACACTTGGCCACTGCCGGAACAGATTCCGACAGTGATAGAGGTTGAGCGCTGGCAGTAATAGAGCCGACTGGAGTAGTGAGAAGTGTAATATCTAAATATGTAGGTGAGGAAATGAATCAAACATAAGTGGAGATGAAAGGTCCTTGGAGAGCTTCACAAGGTTGAACACACTACTGGCACTACCAAAGTTCGGTGACACAAGTCCGAGAATGAAATGAAGCTTATTGCCTTTGCAATATTAACACCATCAATTGATGTTTTCGAGAGGAAAGCACTGTTGGTTTTGTTAGCACACTTTGTGATATCCCTACGTAATTGTCGTTTACTCAAGGGATGAGTAGGGCTGCTACATTTTTATCCTAACTCGTATGTGGGAAAATGCTAGGCTCAAAGTGATATCTCTAATATTTATGGACGCAGCAATATTTGTTGTATATTATGAAAACATTTTATTTTGAAGATATACCAAATCTTCGTTTGATCAACACATTTAGGTACGGTTGCCACATTTCAACACATTATGTGGTTGCCTTATATTAATTTAAATCAGATAGACCATGAATGATGGTGATCATGCTAGGTTGCATTTATTTATGTAACACCCTGTTTTAAGGATAAAACCAGATTTACACCATATGTGAGCCCTAGAAATCAAATCTCACATATATATACAGAGAGAGAGTTAGGCCTATGGGCCAAAACAGAGAGGTGGTTTGTTTTTTATTTTGGTTTCTTTTATTTCAAAGGCTTTTCAAAACCATTTTTCAAAAGAACTTGAAATCATTTTGAATTTTAAACAATGCCACATATTATGAAAAGTCATATGCATTAGCATGTATGCTCAAACATGCTGCTAACTCCTATGATAAATTTAATTTAATGACAAATATTATTTTTCTATATTCTCGTGAGAAGAGAAATTCAAATAAAATTATTTTTACTCTATTTTTAAAAGTGCAAATTTTAGAGTGTTAAAATTTATGATGTCCAATCGCTAATTTATCTATATCTAGCTATCTATCTAACTAATGCAACAATGACGGTTCCTGCTCTTCCTTTCGATCAGTCTTTGGTTGATGCGGCTTTATAGAGATGGTCGCCCATTAACTCCATTAATGCAGGCAGTCGTGTTAAGAAGAGCGCTTACATTAATAAGTTTTAATTTTAATGGAGGCAAGTGCCTTAAGATTTCTGCCACTATTAATTCATTAAACGTCACACAACATATAACTGCCTGCTTTTGTTAGTTATTCTCCATTTAAAAGCATCCTTTTTATTTGAATTCGAATTGAATTTCATTTTTATAATTTAAACACATACAATATATATTGAGAATGCATACAAAGAACATACGCATGCATCCTCACACCGCTATTGACCACTCTAGTTGGTAAGTAACTCTTCAATGCCCCTGAGACCGTAAATCTGTGTAGAAAAATGGACCATCGGCCCATTTAGTTTCAATTTTATTGTTTGATTGTCAACATAAAAAATTTAGATGTATAATACCCTAAAATTAGCACTTTTAAAATGGTTTATTTATATATTTTTGTGCTCATAAAATAATAGGAAAAATAATATTCTTCACTAAACTAAAATTTACCCTAGGCATAAAAACTCAGTTGTGGTGCATTTATATTTCTGTCCTGAGTGGTTTTGACCAAAATTGAAAATAAGTTGAAAATCCATATGAAAAGCTATTTGAAAATGTCTTGAAAATAAAAACATTGAAAAGACCATCTCTCCCTTCCTCTTCTTGTCTTGCGGCCCGAGTGCCCAGATCAGCCTGCTGCCTCTCTACTCTCTCGCTAGCCCATTTACTCTATTATGGCCTGTGCTATCTGGCCGACCTAGCTAGGCCCACGCACGCACGTTGCTCCCTCTCCTTTTTTGGCTGACACCTTGGCCCCACTCCCTCTATCGCTGACGCACCAGATCCACCTGTCGGTGCCATCTCCCACCTCTTCTTGTGTCTTTGCCACAATCTTTCCGGCCAAGTCGCGTCGCGTCCTTGGCCTAGGCGTACGCACCATGTAGTCCGAAAAATTTCGAGGGATCTCAAACTTTTTTAACATACAATCAAGATTGTACATGATTAAGTAACCACAGTCCACATATTACATAAAGTTTACACATAGCTCAAATACATTGGAGTTTACATAGGGATGTTACAATAACTTTTTGAATAAATAAATAGCGAAAGCAAATTACTTTGAAACACCCACGCTTACATTTTATTTAAATACAATGCTAGCTCATGTCGTATTGAACAAAACCATCTGAGTTAAGATATATAGAATTATCGTGCCCATGATCAGACCATCTCCCATAGTGGGATATAAACCCATCTTGCAGCCATAACTACCTACATGAACATCTGCAAGAAGTGGGAATAAAACCCTAAGTACGAGAATATACTCAGCTAGACTTACCTATCATCAACCAAAAATAAAGTGACTCTCAAGGATCATACATGCAAGGCTTTATCAGGTGGTCTAGCTTGACTCTTTTGTGGAAAACATAAGTTATCAGAATATATACCTCTTAAGATGAATCATTTTTAATCTGTTAGCAACATATTATAAGTATAGCCTATTTAAGCTAAATTAGCACCTATACTAGTAGCAATGATTAGTACAATCAATAGTATATGTATCCATCTCAAGTTTGGAATTTCTTTCAACATAATCCATATAACCATTCCGGTGTTACACAATAGAATTACTACGAAGCCGCTGCTCAAGTCAAGTGTTCACTATCTAGGAACGATGGCGATTCGAAATGATTACTAACCAACTAGTGAAATATTCCCTATTGGCAGTCCTTAACGAGGATTTTATACCACCAATAATAATCTAAAAAGGGGAGACCAACATGCTTCTATACACATATACATTTATTATTGACCGGTTTCCAGTTGTATTGGAGGATTAACACTTTGTAGGAAACATAGCCAATTACAAGAGGAGTTATAATGAAATGGCACAATTTGGGAAGGCACAAAACTCCATATCACGAAAAAGGATAAAAAGGCCCAACATTGGATCAAACCAGGGCTGGTCCATCGTGCACCCAAGGCCCAGACTCAGAAGGCCCAGCCGCCAGACGTCAAATCAGTGCAACTCCACGAGTACACCATATGGGCCAACTCAGGATGCCGAGAGGGACACGTCCACCAAGTTTGAGCCATTTCGGCCTCTGAGTTGGGTCATGCGACCTAGTGGGTCGTGCGACCCAACCCTGCGGCCGTTCAACCCCATCCTTCTCCAGGAGTCCCATGTCAACGTCCCAAAGCCCATCCTTTTCGCGGTTTCGTTTGCATATTTCTCGTCCGGTTGAGGTGGTAGGCGGCAGGGAGTGACCTTGTCCCATCTATCCTTTGTAATCCCCCACATCCAGGTTTGGCATAGAGCTTCATACCGGTATCGCCTTGTAGATCAGGTGCGCTCCGGTGCCCGAAGTAGACCAGCAGCGGCTAGACTATATTACTTAGAATCTCTGACCTTATATAACAAGAATGTATTTGTATGATCCTGGTATCTTAACGTAACTACCTAGGAATGCCTGCTCCAGTTTAGGCTATTATTTATTCTCTCTTTTACCTTTATCCTTGAGATTGGCTCAAGTGTGTGTGTCAAGTTACCAAACTATCTATCATATTTACCCCTATTATGAACTTTGGTCTATTATGCAATCATGTTATGTTGTTCAAGTCCCTATTATACTCTTTACACCATGCCTTCCTTTGAGAAAATATCAATAAGGATACACTGAATACTTCCAGGTAAAATGCTATAACGGTATTTTCCTGCGCTTGTGGACTTGTTCTGTAAACGTTGCAGAATACCCATCGGCATTTCTTGTGACATTATCATGGACTTTGCGATCATGGTAATGATGCTAAGAAACGCCAATATTTATTTTTGGCGCCGTTGCCGGGGAAGGCACTGGTTAAAACTATTTAGTCAGATATGTTCTTGATAATATGTTTGTGTAGTAGCTCTTGCTCATTTCAGGATAATCATATAAAAAACATTTATTTTATAACTATATTTTTGTTATCTAAAAAAACATGTTGCTTTATAAAAAATACTATTTAATAAAATGTTTTTTCTAAAAAGCTTATATATATATCTTTATATCTTTCAAAATATATATCTAATGATATTTATTTAGAAATTGCAAGTCATGAGCTGTCCTTTTAGAAAAAAATTTAAATAATTTTTGCTAAAAGAAAATAAATGTTTTTAATAAATGTTGATTTGTTTTCAAAGTTTTGAATGAAGCATCTTTTCATTTGAAGTATGGTTTATGCATGATCATATCTTGATGGGCATTTTAATTTAATCATGGAGCTTAGGTTAAATTGCCTCCTTTGATTAAACGATATCTCTAATCATTGTTCCAAAACTACTAAGTGTAGATTTTAAAAAAATAGACTTATGTTATTTATCAAAAAAATATATTCTATAAAATGGTTTCTAAAAAATATATTTTAAAATGTCTTTCAAAAAGAGTATCTAATTATCTAAAAATAAAATAATCTTTCAAAAAATGAATCTTTCAAAAAAATGGAAAACCTATCTTTGAAATATTTTTTTCTCCTTTCGTAGTCATTCAAAATAAAAATGAATCTTCAGAAAAAAAAATGATGACGAAGATTAAATATCTTGGCTTAAATAATAAAGAGTAAAAAGCACGGGGATACCTAAACTATCGATGTTTTCTCATTTTCCGTGGCACACCGCCGGTCTAAAAGCAGCCATAGCAGACTCATAATCTAACGTGGACATGCCACTGTGGCTGGTCCCCCCAAATTTAGCATAAACCCGCCTCTGTCACTATGTTCCTCACTCCCAAGTCCAGCCATCCTCTTCCTCGTTCCGACCGGCCGGAGCGCTCGAGGGTCACCGATTCCTGGCCGCCTGGCATCCGAGCGGCCCCCTTCCCTCCCCTCTCACGGACGAGGGCTCACCTCACGTCGTGCTTGCCGAACGCCACGTGCCGCACCCATCAGGATGCGGCCATCGCGTTCACCGGCGGCCACCGCACTCGCTCGCGCGCCGCACTGCGCGAGAGGTCGAAGGAGGCGGAGCCCACGAGGTGGAGTGCCATGGCGAGCGAGACTGCGTCGAAGGTGGAGGCAGGGGTGGAGGTGTTGGCGCTAGCCTCGACGATGCCCAGGCATTGGAATGCGAGCGCGAGGATGAGGACGCGGGACGCATCGGACAGAGCTGGACGCCTCGAGGTACTGGCCGAGCTTGAGGCAGGCGAGGGCAAGGCCCTTGTCGTTGGTGGGCAGAGCGGTCTCCAGGCGGGAGAAGGTCGGCGGCGGTGGCGGGGACGGGAGGCAGTGGCCGCGGCGAGGATAAGGTCGAGGCGGCATCGGCACGCGCTCGCGGTGTCAGGGCAGACCTCGCCTACGCCTGCCCTCACGGACAGGGCGGAGCTCCCGCCTACGCTCGGCGCGGACCAACAGAGGTGGCAGCGTCGTGGCACGTCCTCGTCCTGCTCGGCCCGGCTGCTCCAGCTGCCGCGGTGCCTGTCGAGCCTCCTTGAGCTCGCGGTCTAGACGCACGCACTGCTCCGTGAGCTTGGCAACCCGGCCGGCGCGCAGTTTTGGTCTGGGATCTCGCCGTCGTGCTGCCGCTCGCAACGGAGGAGGAGGGGTGCGGGCCGTAGTGGTCACCGACCAGCGTGGCGCTGGCGCGGATGGCGAGCGCGGCCATCTTCTCTGATCAACGCGGATGGCGAGGTCCAGCGCGTCGTCCACGAGCACAGCAGGAAACGAGAAAGCTTCACGTGAGCTCCGATTGTCTTGCTCGAATTCTTGCTCGGATTGCCTTGCTTGGCTGTAGCAGTGGTCAATTTGGCTTGCCTTGCTTGCTCGAGGAGAGACGTGCTTTGCTTCTATGCCTGTGGCCGCACTCGTGGATTCGATTTCAATTTCACGGTGAGCGATTCAATTTCAACCCCCACCACCTGGATTCAATTCGATTTGATTCGAATTCCACACGGCACAGAGTCGTGGCCGTCGAGCAGCCTGCGTGGGAGGAGGCGGAGGAGGTGCTCGGCCCAAACTCATGGCCGTTGAACGTGCGCCACCGCGCTGGCACCGCCTCGCCGTCCTTCAGGAGCAGCCCCAACCGCAATATCCTACGTGTTCCAGCAGTGCAGGCAGGACACCATCGGGGAGACTCCCAACAAAAACTACAAAAGCCGACGAGCAGCACAAGCGCAACAGAGCAGGGGCAGCCGGACCCGTCAGCCATGGTCGCACGCCGCTCAGATGGGGAAGAAGATGGCTGGACTAGGCAGTGAGGAAAATGTGAGGGAGGGGTTTGCTAAATTTGGTGGGGGCTAGCCATGGTGGCATGTCCATGTCCGATTACGAGGTTGATGTGGTTGCTGTTGGACCGGCAGTGTGTCATGAAAGAAGATAAGTACCTAGATAGTCGTTTTGAAAGTTTGAGTATATAGATAGGAAAACATTAATAATTTATGTATCTTCGGTGCATTTTACTCAATAATAAAGTTTTAATAAAATTTTGAAAACCAGCTAGCTCAATTTGCTTCCTGCATATATGTTTTTTAATGTTGTAAT
>CM041645.1:26451316-26475137 GCA_023333625.1 Bothriochloa decipiens
ACAAGGTAACATGTATCTATCACTCTCATATCCTTCTGTTACCTTGTAAAGAAAAAATAATAAAATAAATAAATGAAATAAATAAATGATAAATAAAATAAAGAAAAAAATTTCTTTTTCAATAAATGTAAGGACACGTTGTCAAGTTAGTATGCACCTTCGAGTATTCTTGTCGCTAACTATTTTAGGTTAAAGAAGATAGGACATACGAAGCTTGAGAACATGAGAGCGACATCAACAACACAATTTGATGATCTTTGGTGATAGAACACACTCAAGAGGAGACCCTGACCCTGTGCACTTGAGTTTTTCACAAAAGTCTATGTCTGGGGGGAAGGATGGTGATAATCTTGCCATATGTTCCACCCGAGCAAAGGCCATCAAAAAAAAGGAGAATGTTGTCAGCTCTATCTAGTAAAAAAAGTGGCGTAAAAAAGTAAAAGAAAAAATATAGATATATAAAAGAGAGAAACAAAAAAATAGTGTTGAAAACAAGAATATATAAAAAATGAAATGAAAAAATATATATAGAAATATTGGAGGAGAGAGAAGGAGTAGGCTGGCGCCACATATCAAAAGAGGAGTACGTATGGGCAGCCTAATTCTACCTAGCATTACTCTCATAAGTAAGAAGGGCTCGCCTCCAAGCCTTTGCTATACCATCAAGGCCTTAGCCCAATAAACGCTAAGCTATGAGAGTACCTTGTCCTGGAGTTTAACCTAGGAAAAGTGATCATGCAAAATGCAGCAACAACTTCAACACTTCATCCTTGTATGCTGTCAGTATAAGCACTCAAGTATGCAAAACTAATGTTCATAAACTCCTTTACTCATACTTTTCTCCATAGCTTCATCATTCATATGCTTCTTTGATAATGTAATCTTAAAGAATAGAAGTAGCTTATGATGGAGACAAAGCAAGGCATGTCTTTCTCTGTGTTTATATTAGCCTTGTTTGAGTTCAAATAAAAGTTGGTTGAGCAAGTTTACAAATGAACAATCATATGGTTCTCTTGTTCACCTTTTAATGTCTTCACTCCCGTTGGATAAATCTTGGTAATCTTTTCATGCTTCCTTTTCTGTGTTGGTATCCTTTTGCTTGGAATTTTTGGTCATACAGCTAATGATCATACTATTATAGGCTTGCTAAAGTAAGTGTGGTGCTTAGGTTAGCTATGCTTGCCTTAATCAAATTAGACATGGAGTCGAGTTTGATTTTTGTACCAAAGTTGCTAGTATAGATTTTGGTTTATCACAAAAAATAACCCCTGCTGGAATATATAAATTTTATAAAGGTAATAATTGAGATGACAATGGAGATGAAAACTTGTTTGGTGAACCAAAATTTTTTGATAAAAATAAAATAATATAAACCTTTCGATCCCAAGTTGTTGTCCTGTTATCTTGATATCAGCACAAGACAAACTTGGGGGAAGAAAGCCTCCTAGCATGATCAAAGGATGCTGCGAACTACGAATCAATCCATAGCACGCACTAGCTAGCTGCATTTCATGCTAAATCAATAAAGGTAAGTCAGAAGCTAGCTTGGGGTAGGGCTCCCGCAAAGGTAACTCATATCTCAAACTTCTTTGAATAAATTTATTATCTTATAGAATAATGAGATATGATAATAATAATAATAATATTCTACTCTATATATGTTGTAGAAATGTTTAATTCTATCCTTGTTGAAATGATAAATAGTTGCTCTGTCTTATGTTTCACTTGTATCTATTTTATAATCAATTTTTCTCTAAGATTTGGGTCTATCAGCTAATAATGTCTCATCCTTAAAACTTGGACTAGTGGGTTGCATACGCTTGATCTTGTATAAGTTATTGCCTGATATGATATAGTGACATGGGCTGCGCTATGACTTTATTCTGAGTCAGACTTGACATTCAGAGTTTTTTTAAAAATATTCAAAAACAAAAGTTCCTCTATTATTATGAAATACCTGCCATGGCCATATGACATGTTTGATTTCTACAAACCTTTTAGTCATATGTTGCTTGTGGAACATTGAGTTAGGTCAAATTGTTGTGACCTTAGTGAGATTATGGTCATGTACCTGTCGATGATTTGTCACCGATAGCCCACCACCGGGGTACTCGGGAGGGTGTTTTTGTTCGGTGGAGCTTAGCAGACTACGAAACTCGGTGGTTATAGCAACAAACTTGACGAGACAAAGGATTTTATACTGGTTCAGGCCCTCGACTTTTGTTGAGTAAAAACCTTTATGTCCAGTCGGCGTGACCCTGTTGCGTTGTATTGATGAGTATGAGGATTGTGTGGTGCTGTGTACTTCATGTTTTTTTACAAAGGGTACCCGCAGCGGCCTTATATGGGGTGAGGCGGACTACGAGTTCTATGATTCCTAGATAGATTCTAGAAATGAGTCATAAACTAAGAGTTTCATGCTCTTTCCTATTACAGTCCATCCAGGATATGGTAATTCTCATATCGTGTTACTCCGTGTTGCACTCAAATCGGGTGGCAGGTTCTTCGATCCTCCGTCCGTATTCTGTCTTCTTGGGGAACCTCTGGTGTCCCCCTTTTGATATGCCCCCGAGCATTCTAGGATTTGGACCTTGGAAGCCGGGTTCTTTTGAGGTGAAATCTTGGGATGGTCTTTCTCCTTGCTGCTTCTGTCTTGGTTCTTCAGGGAGTGCAATTTTGGAAAAAAATTGTACCCACTGAGTGTAGCCCCCGAGCCTCTTGTTTTTTGGTATAAAAAGCTGGGTGGTCTAGTTGTAGCTTCTGTCTCCTGTTCCTTATCTTTGTCTTTTCATGGAGTGCACTTAGTCAGTGCAGCCCCCGAGCCTTTTGCTTTGTGGAACAAAAAGCTGGAGGGTCTTGATGGAAAATTTGAAAAAGTGCCTCCGGTACGGGGTACTCCCGGAGCCCCCGAGCCTTTTTCGGGTTCTTGTCAACATGAAAGAACTCAGAAAAGGGTTCTAGAGTACCTTGTTGATCTAGGTCCTTGTTGCTGTACTGTTGGTTGTTGAGTGCCTTCATTGCTTTTGTACTTTCTTTGAAATGTACTACTGGATATGCCTTCTTTGTCTTGTAGTGACTTCTACTGCTCGCCCGTGAGCATTGCGGGCGCTCTCGATGGCTTCAATCTACATGCCTGCCATTTTTGTCGGTTGTGTGGTGGTCGCGCATGCTTGTTCTGTCGCTTCAAAGTTTTGTTCTCTTCACATGACTGCCCTTGCTTTTGATGCTTCTTTCTTTCATGGTCTTGGTCTTCATATGCCCATCTTCGTGTATAAATACCACTTGCTGGTGCATGTTACTTTCTCATTCACTTCTAGTCTTCTTGAGTTGCTTCTTCTTCTCGGTGCTCTTTCTATTGCTTGTAGTCTTCTTGGACTATTGCTTCTTTTTCTATAGCTATGGAGTTCTTGGTGAGCTAGCTTGATGAGCCCCCGGGCTTCTTCTGTTGCATAGTATTGATGAGGATGAGGATTGTGTGGTGCTATGTGCTTAGCCCACCACTAGGGTACCCAGGAGGGTGTTTTGATATGTCTTCCAAGACTTCTAGGTTCTTTTGATGTAACGGCTGCTGGTCCTTGTATTATGTAATGCTGGCGGGTTGTTGATGTTCTCGTGTTCTTTCCACCTTTGGTGTCCTTATGGTAAAAAATCTTGTACAAGATACTCTGTTTTGTGCCTGTTGGAAATATTACTGTTGTGACTTTTATCTGTTGGGGTGAATATCCATTATGGCCATCTTGCGCTATAGTTTGTCAACCATTATCTTATTTTGGCCCACTTAGATCAACCGATCCCTATAAATGCTTCTTCACTTTTCCTTCTCCCGTACTCTTGAGTCTTTGCCATCCGTATGCACAGAAAAAATCCCCAATTTTTCTGTTCTTCTTACTGTCTCCGCTGCATACAAAAACCCTTGTTCCTTTTATTCTCGGCTAGTCCTCTCCTTTTTCCACAAGCTTCATTGGTTAGGAAAGGATTGAAAACTAAGGAAAATGAGGTAGACAAAGAGCAAATTCTCTTTGTTATTGATAACGAAGCTTTTCTGAAGATGCATGTGATGCAGAAGTCTTAGCCAGTGCCTTCGACGACGGTGGTGGATTTGGAATTGCTTGTGGAGCGCGGTTTATTGCAGGAGCAGTCTCTCTCTAGTTTTTTTCTGCCGGGTCAACACTTGGTCCCTCTCCTTCTTCTGATCAGACTATTATTTTTGTTGCTTTTGTTGCTGCGTGGCTCTGTTTTCCCTCTTCTGATTTTTTGCTGGAATTTCTTTAGTACTTTGGCCTTCAACTCTATCATCTTTCCCCGAATGGGGTTCTTTTCCTGTCCGCCTTCGTGTACTTGTGCGAGGTGTATGTTGTGGTTCCTCCCAATCTTCTTTTGTTTTGACATCTTTTTCGTCTAATGTTGGATCCAAATCTGCACCTTTGGGTTGCTGTTCAATTCAATTCTGCTCAGGGATGGCTGCTGAGCTTTTTTCCCTTGACTTCTTTGACAAAAAGGTTTGGGCAAACAAGTGGTTCTACGTCCCCAAGCCATCCCCTTACTTCTCTTCTGATCTATCTACCATGCCAGAAGATACTAGTCTTTAAGCTCAAAAGCTCTCTGATGCTAAGCTTCTGGCGATCAATCCTCTTCTTATTCGTCTTAGCTATGTTAAGTCACAGGGCCTTACTGGCCTTGGCATTGTCTGTGTTCTTTCATCGTCTCGTGCAACCTCTCATGCAGAGGGATCATCTTGGTTTTGAGTATACTGGTATTTTTGATTCATCCCGGATTAAAGTTGAGGTGGTGCTTAGTGATGATGATCTATTGCTGCGTTTAAATGAGGTTCTTGGTAATGTTCCTTGTGTTCCTCCTCAGCTTGAGGAATATGCTTTTGCCAATCCTCCTCCTGCGATAAGTGCTTGTCTTCTCAAACTTTGTTTGTGCGGGTTCTTTTCCCTTTTCCTTGGCTAATGTCTTGTTATTTCTTTTTAGGGTTTTGGCTAGGATTTCATTGTCTAGCTTGCTACTGCTAAAAAGGCTAACCCTGCTGAGGTTGCTACTCGACCTACTCTTGCTTTTGCTTCTCACAAGCGGTCTGTTCTTCCTAGTCTTTCTTATGGCATCCGTGAGGGTGGTTTTGAATCTATGCCGTATAAGCCACACCCCAAGATTGTTGAGATGATTCTTGATGTCAGGCAAAGGGTGTCATCTTGTCCTCCAGTAACTATTTCTCAGAGGGTGAGTTCTGCTACATGTGGCAGAACCTCCTAAATCATATGGCCCACACGCATGATTATTGTCTAAACAGACTCCAAATAACCATGACTGTGTTCCATACGACTTAAAAAGTCTGTCGGGTAAATCCCGAATCATCCACGATTCTTCGAGCAGGATCAATCATTGTAGAGAGATATTGCAATATTACAACAGTTTCATATAATTAAAATACCACGGAGTAAAACAGCGGAAGACTTACAATAACATACATTTACAGACTCTGAGTTTCAAATATTTACAATGATAGGTTTAAGTTATACAAACCATAATAGTAGTGGAGTAGCAGTAGATTACAATATTACACAAAAGCTCTGCCCAAGAGCTTAACATCTTTATTCGTCGTCGCTTTCCTCGACGACTGTCATGTAGCAGGATGCAAAACACTCCTGCCCATGAGGCTCACCTGCAACAGGGGTTCAACAAACCCTGAGTACAACGGTACTCAACAAGACTTACCCGACGAAAGAGAGAGGTAGAGACTCAAGAAATGCAAGCTAGAGGGACAAGGTAAGTCTGTAGGAGATAAGAAGTTTTGCAGAAAAGCTTTACAAAAAGAGAAGTTGCTGGAACTATCTCCCATTATCAGCCAACTTCATGATTGAACCTTAATTGTTATTCAAGTTGTTACTACAATGATGAACAACGATCGAGTCTTCTTCTCCAAGAAGCAACGGCGATTCGAATCCATTTTCATACCCAGCTGGGACCTAGGCGACTGAGCATACCGGAGACTTTAACTCCGAAGCACCCCAGATACACCGATATACCGGGATAACAACCTCAGCCGTATATCACCACATGATACACGTGAGCTCTGCGGCCCAGCGTACCGAGATACATGGGAACTTAAACCCCACAGTAAAACACACTATGACAGCAGATGGGATTCTCTGACCCCACGCTAGGTCACTCCATGGCATACACGGCTCCAACCATCCGTATACCACTTCATGTATGTGGATTTCTAAATTCTCGATATCATCCAGTTCACCAACGGACGGGACCTAGGGCATCAACAGACGAGAACACTACAAAGGGACTCCATTCCCGGTGCAAGTTCGCCGTCCGGACTCGATTTATTACTAACATCAAGCTTTCAATAAGAAAACCAATCTCATCTTTTTCATTCTTTTCCTTTGAACAATTAAATAAATAAGCAGGGCTAAGCATTACTACTCATCTTCCAAGTAGGTAACAAGGATTAAGGAAATAAGACAGGTAATGCAATTTGTGGGTTTTCACTCAACTCCTATCACTTAATGCATCATATCAGAGCTGAAGCGTAAAACTTTTATAAATAGAATAGGGTTTAAATGTATCCGGGGCTTGCCTTGATGTTCGGGGTAGATGGTCTCGAACTCTGGATCAACTCCCAATTCTTGAATCTGCTCGTCCTTCGGATCTGAATAATACGTTAGCTCTCCGTTAACGGAAACTACTCGATAATTAATATGCTTTATATGATGGAATAGTAAACATGATGCTCGATGGATGCATGATCAGATTAAAGGATCGAGTACAACTTTTCTTCACGATAAAGTTGCAGGCTAACAAAACTTCGCTTAAATAACTGATTAGGGTTAATTACGCCATTTTCATAATTAATTAAACACATAAAATAACGTTAATTAAGTCCTAATGACATGATGAAGATAAGCACAAACAATTAATTAAAGTACCAAAGGTCATTAGGGTTAATGACCTAAGGTCATCAATCAATCCCAAAGTCACATAACTCCTATAATGATTAAGTTAATTAAAAGGGATTATTTCATTATTTAAAAGCATTAAATAAAGGCATAAAAATTAAAGCTGTCAAATTAAGCCCAAAATTTTATTTTAGAAAGCCCTTAGCCTAATTAGATGGCAAAACAAATTTCAGAATTAAAAGCCAATTATTTTAATTATTAAAAATTATTTAAGGTCCATTTTTCAATTAAAAGGGCTAATTTTAACATATGCAAAAAGTACTCAATTTTGGCATTTCATATTTTTCCTAGGTAGATGTCATCATGAGGAACATTCACAAAAATTTTTAGAATTTTTAGAGCTATATATGATTTACTATGAATTTCCAAAGAAAATAGCATTTAAATCATTTTCTGAAAATAGAAAAAGAAAATCGGCACAGTGTTTCCGGGTCAACAGCCGACCCCGCCGGAGTTGACCGGCGATTCCTCGCCGTCGGTGAGGTCTCCGACGATGGGGTTTCTTCCTACTTGCTCCTCTTGACACGACGCGTCGATCAAGGTGGCTAACGAGACTAGGGAGCGGCGGCGGCACCCACGCCGGCGACCATGGCGGCACGGCGGAGCTCGGGCGCGGCGGAGTTGCTCACCGGAGCGATTTCCGGCGACGGCGACCGCATGAGCTTACGCAGGACACCTAAACGGACAGGTTCGGTTACTACATGGAGATCGGTCTCGGCCTCTAGGCAGGACGGCATCGCGCGCGGCGGAGCGGCAGCACTGCGCCGGCGACGAGCTACGGCTACCGGCGGCTACGGTGTAGGATGAGTGAAATTGATGGCACGGATAGCTACAGGAGCTCACCGCGGAGCGGATGCGCACGTTAATGGAGGTCCGGAGTGGCTGGGTTGAGCGACGGTCGACGGCGGTGATGGCGGTGGCGGCGCGACTGACCGGCCGCGGAGAAGAAGGCAGTGTGCGGGCAACTCAAGCGAGGAGAGCAGGCATGAACTGGCCCAAAAGGACCGTGATGAGGTGGCGGAGCTCTGAGCGAGGGCAATTGGACAGAGGTGGAGTGTCGACGGCGAATTTCGGCGGCGGAGGGATATCGTCGGCGACGGCGGCGGGAGGAAGAAGGAGAAACGGCGTCGGCCGACTGCTATTTATAGCAAGAAGATGATGAAGGAGTAGCTGACACGACGACGACGAAGTCTCTCGTGTCCGAGAGCGCTCGGTTGGCCGGGAAGGCGCGGCGGTGGACGGCGGCGCGCGGTGTGAAGCCGGCCATGTCGGGCGCCGATAGGGTTAGGTGCTGTTCAAGTTATTTACAGAATTGCCATTCGGTTTAAAATACAAATTACTCCCAAATTTATATAAGAACTTGAAAATCTCCAAAAATATCATTTATGTAACTTTTCAAGAGCTACACTTTTCCTTTAATGGGCATCTTCAAATTCTGTTTAGATTTTGCAATTTGAATTCAGATTTGAAAAGGGGCTAAAACCCTAGAAATAAGTATTTGAAATTACTTTTGATTTTTCAATAAAACATGAAAATCTTCAAAACTATGAAATGTTGAGTTTGTCGAACCAACCATTTTTCATGTACAAAGTTTTCTCAGATTATGCATAATTTTTGAATTATGGTTTTAAAATCAAAAGGGGATAATTGCTGGAAACTGTATTTTCAAATTAATTTGAAATTCCTGTTGGAAACTTGAAAAACTTTCTATACCAACTTTGTAGCTCTTGTCAAGATCTACAAACTACCTTTTTAGAGTATCTCCAAATTCCTTATAGAATTTGAATTAGAGAAAAGGGGATAAAACTAGGGTTGGAAATAAAGGGTTTTTGAAATGGAGTTTAAACCCAATTTAGTTTCTAACTTAATTGGTTAGTTATTAGTGATCACAAACATCATTCAAGGACATTTTTAGGTCATTGACCCAATGACACCCTTGGTTGACCAAGTTGACTTTTGAAAAACCTTTTATAGCATTTCCAATTTGACTTTAAATTTGAATTGCCAGGATTAGAAATAAGCCTTGGAATCCAAATTAAATTTCAAATATGGGAATTATTTTTAGGGTTGAACTTAGACTTATACACTATGCTTGATACTAGTGTAAACACAGTTTACATCTCAAGTACATAGAGTATAAACTAAGCATTTGCGATGACATTCTAAAATAGGATTTTATCATTTCATGTGACAAGCCATTCCAGAAACTCAATCAACCTATGAAATATAAACTTGTTTTAGTTAATGCACATTAAGGTTGACCTAATCATGGATGCTTTGCAGTGCATATGATGACATGGCAGGTTTTAGTTAATATAACACCAGAGGTGTTACACTACATCAAGTTCTCTTCATGTCACAGCTAATATCACCATAGGTGAGGTTGATGTCTAGTTCTTTTTATGACATCTTCTGCTTTTGCTTTATCATGTCTCATTTGCTTCTTGCTTGTAGGGCACAGATGTGCTTCTATCATAGACTGAGGAGGAGTTGAGGGGTAGGAGATAGGTGGTGATAGCCCTGTTCATCCTTTGTAATCCCCTACATTCGGGTTCAGCGTAGAGCTACAGGCCGGTATCACCTAGCAGACCAAGTGCGTCCTCGTGCCCGAAGTAAGGTATTAGTGACTTGGATATCCTTATTTAGGGAATTGATCATTAGAAAACCCACTACCCAAGTTATCTACCTCTCTCCTCTGGCCAACTAGCTTAGTAACCTTCTGCACTATACCATTTCATCATGGAAATTACAATACCCTGTGGATCACCAGGTGAAGTGCTACAACAGTATTTTTGTGCGCTTTTAGACTTTGCTACTTTCACTAAAAAACACCAACAAGGCAGTAAAGGGGTTGATGAAGCCGAATCTCGATCAGAGAAATGGGAATGCAGTGATACTAGGCCAGTGGCCATGGGCACTCTAGAGTGGTGGTGAGGAACAGAGCATGGTCAGGGGGCGGTTGACTCGGGTGCTAACATTTGGGCTCGGGGATGGAGGTGGCAAGGCGCTACTGTGGTGAGTCGATGCCGGACCGGTCGAGCCGAGTCATTGCGATAGACGTACGGGCGGCGGCGTCTAGCTTCGGCTCCAGCAGCGTGGTGGAGAAAGACTCGCAGTGGTGGGCTCCCTCTTCTTCCTTCTCCCCCTTCACTCCTCTCTTCCTTGCTTACAAAATGGCTGGCGGATGGCAGTGTGGTCTTACCAGGATGGCAGCCGTGGACATGGAAAACCTAACGGCCCAGTGCAGCCTCCTTTTATAGCCATGGCTGATGGCTATGGCAGCATTAGACGGCGCCGATGTAGGATGCCCATCGAGTGGCAAGGACGCGTCCGGCCTTAGGGTTAGGGTTGCGCAACACGGCATAGAGGGATGGACGGCATCGCATGCGGTCGGGCATGGGCAAACAACATCGTGGTGGCCAAGCCATATCTAGCTCCTTGGACATGGTAGGGGAGGCTCCATTTGTGGGAAAAGGTAGAAGCTGATGGACGGGGCCTACATGGCAGTGGGAGAGAGTGGGAGCGCTGCACATGCAGTGGCAAGCTTCATGCTCGGCCGTTGGCGAGCTAGGCCGCAGGGCTGCTGCCCGAGTGTGCCGGTGTGGGGAAGGCTGGTGCGGGCCACTGCGTAGGGGGCGGGCAGGCCAAGGCCAGCAGCTGGGCAGGCCACGGGTGCAGGGAAACGGGCCAGGCTGTGGGGGGAGACAGGCCGTGCGGCTAGCAGGCCCATTGGCCGACATGGGCCGCATGGGGCGCAGGTGAGCAAGGCCAGGCCTGTTGGCCTTGCTAGGCTATCTCATGGCTTTGGGCTACTTGCCTCTTCATCTTCATTTCTTCTTCTTTGCTTTCTCCCATCTATTCTTGTCAAGACACTAAGCCACCTATGTCATGCTCAAGTTAAAAGAGAGGTTAGTTACCATGGTGTATACACCATGGCAGCTCCGCTAAGGTCTCAAGGGGATGTTGGGTCCATAGCCATTATTAGTAGCATATATATACATGTGATAACATATGTTGTTTGATTTTATTATTCAATACATAAAATCAAACAACACTCAAATCAAACTTGTGATTAAAATGCAAATGCTTCGCTAATCATTAGGTGCTACTTGTGCAACAACTAGTTTGTTTCCTATATGACACTTATCAATCATAGGTTATTTTAGAAAAAATTTTGTTGGCTGTGATTTTTGGTGTTTGGATTTTTAGGGTTGTTACACTTATGATCCGCTTAATGTTGCTGCTTATGTCCAAGCAAAGTAAATACCTCTATGCTCCACACTGACTAATGGTTCTCATATGTTGAATAGTCCAATGCATGCCTCCTGTTGGGAGTTCTTAGCACCGCTTAAGTTTGGTAGTCATCCCTAACATGGCTCCGGAACTATTGGTTGTATTTATTATCTAAGCACTTTACATAAAATGAAATAAGAAGGTTATCCACAAGCGCACAGATAAATACTCCCATTGTAGCATTTCACCCAGGAAAGTTCTAGGTATCGTTATTTGTAATTCACCACTAGGAAGGCAGAATGGAGGTATGGAGAATGAAGCTATAACTTACACTTGTGATAAGAGGTCTACTAGATCTACTCAAAATAGGGATCAATCATATAATAATATAAGATAATAATAATTCAACAAAGTCCAAAGGAGGTTCCACCGAGCATTTTCCTTCTTGGGTGTGATTTTACAAAGAACTAAGAAATAAAGATACATAACTCCTAGGGTTGATTATAACTATAGGTCATTGAGCTATATCAATTAGTGCAATCACATCTGGCTATCATAGTCAGGGCAACCTCATATCCATACTCAAGACACATTGTCAAGGTAGGTCAGGAAAAAAGCAAGACATCACCCCACAACTTAAAGCCTTACACAATCCTACATTTGGGGAGTGGACTACAGAGGACTCAATTAAGCTATAATAGTCACCTTCACGATTGTTGATGCTTCTTATTATCAATTTTTTACCATCAACTATTGCCTGATATGATATAAAATTATTTACAAAGCATAGTTGTAGGGTTTGAAACTAATAGGTTCCATGAGTTTTGGTGTTCTCACTTGTTTTGCAGGAGACTAAGTTTTTCACTAAATAAAACATCTCAAATGACGAATTAAAGGATTCCATTGCCAAGGCCTCGTCGAGCTGATCAAAATGGATATATTATTTGTTATATTTGGAGCCCAAAATAAAAAGATATTAATTTTACAAATAAAGGAAAAGACTTCCATCATAGAGCCGCGTGATTAAATGGGCCTAAATCAGAATTTGGCTCATTAAGGCCTATGTGCATTTTAATGAGATGTGGTGGAAAGGTTTAGTACCACATTGCTAATTCGAGAAGGAGGCAAGGCCAGGCGCCCCTATATAATAAGCCCAGGACCCCCAAGGAGCTAGCATCATACACCATCATGGATTAGAGAGGTGTCCCTCGAATGGATAATCTCTCATCATCAGAGAATTAGGGCTAGACTTTCCAATGTAGTAGATTAGTTCTAGATGGGAGTTAGGGAGAGTGGAGCTGTGCTTCGGTTCTAGAGAAGTCTTCAGGGATCTGGTATATCTTTGTATCTTTTCTTTGTAAGACTTATGCTTTAATATTTATTCATCTTCTCAATTTACTTTTATGCCCTTTTATAATATGTTTAGTTTAGTTGTTATACCTTGGCATGGGATCTCCGCTCGCATGAGTGCTCTAGTTATAAATTATGATTAGAGTAGTAATTAATAGTGTAGACATGGTGTCTAAACTAGAGGTTACCTGAGATTGCACCCAATCCTATGGATTGTTGTGGTAGCCCTAGGATCTTGACAGTTCTGATGGTCGATGTATTCCACCACGTTTGGATTGGTGTTTGTAGGACCATAGTCAGAGCTTCCTAGCCCCCTTCTCATCCCTTTTCGTGGTTAGTGTTCTGATGTCCCGAAGTGTTATTGTGTAACTGCTATATCTATCCCATATTCCTTAGAACCCAAGTAATAGAGAAGTATTGAGGAACCTTGATCACTTCCGTTGTCCTCTCACTCTAGCTATCTACTCATTTATATAATTCTCTTGTGTGTGATTATTGTTCATAATTCCTATCATATATCTTTTACCTAGTTAGTTTATTAAGTTAGTAGATACATGATGGTAAATTATTAGATTCTTTAACCCTAACATCCCTGTGGTAAAATATAAATAACGATACCTGGAATACTCTTGGTAAAATGCTACATTGATGTTCTGTGCGCTTGCAAAAAACTTTCATATTTTATTTGCACTTAACGAATGTCAACAGTGATGTACCACATGGCCCAGAACATAGGATGCATTCATAGATAGACTTAATCTAGGCACCATGCCTACATTATTTCTACCACCCACCCCTTGTACTTCAGGATGAGTGCTATACGAACATGAGCATAAACACAAAACTACTCCAACTAAATTAGACCTATAACCAACATAGGCAATGAACATTGTAATCATGAGTCTATTATTATAACAAGTCATGACAGGTATTCAACTACTATACGAACATGAACATGAACAAGAACTAGAATAAGAACTAGAGGATTATCACAAAATAGAACAAGAACACAATGAACTAGATGAACTAGATGATGAACTAGACAAATACGAAGAACTAGAAGATGAAGTTGAAGATAAACATAGTGAACTAGAAACACAAATATATTAATACTATTGAATACAAGAGAGAATTACAAGGTATTACCAAGCCTCATCGTGACTAGATACGAAATCCAAGTGTTGTTTGCCTCCTCTAATTCCTATTCATATGATCTAGCTATGCCCTAGATGG
This sequence comes from Bothriochloa decipiens, assembly GCA_023333625.1. Classification (NCBI taxonomy): domain Eukaryota; kingdom Viridiplantae; phylum Streptophyta; class Magnoliopsida; order Poales; family Poaceae; genus Bothriochloa; species Bothriochloa decipiens. The sequence continues at coordinate 26,465,104 of CM041645.1, forward strand.
TGGATGCTCTAGTTTATCCTTTCGAGGGACTACCCTGAACCGAATGATATGAGATGATAGATCGATCCTGACGGAGGGTCTACCACAGCTTATATAGCCCAAAGGGATGAATGTTGGTGCTTCTTAGCATTAGCAGAAAAGTCCACAAGTGCACGGAAGTACTGTTGTAGCCTTCACCCGGAAGTATTTGAGGTATCGTATTTCCACAGGGAATAGAAGTATAAGAGATCTCTAAACTAGTTCTCCTAGAATGATAAGATGAAGAGTAGCTTGGGTAGAGAGGTTCTTCTAAGGTCAAACGCATATAAGCAATGGTAACTTTCTCACTACTTTCTAAGGCCCACTGACGCACTTGGTCTGCCAAGCGATACCAGTATCAGCGCTACTCCACGGCTGAATGTGGGGAAATGCTGGTATGAGTTGACAGGGCTGTCACCACCTGCCACCTACCCCTCTGCCCGTGGGCTTGTGCAGCATACGAAGGTAGACCCCAACCTAGACACCACGTCTATGAAGGCGACTACTACTCTAGCGGTGATCAGGAACATCCGTATCTATCAGGAGTCCTCTTACTAGAGCATCCGTCCAAAGGATGAACGATGATCCAACAAACAAGTAGCTTTATAAAAGTAACATGCTTAATCAATCAAACCAAAGTTGAACACGGACTTCTTACTTCAAGTAGCAAGATGATCGTAGAGGTACAAGTTAGAGCGAGAGCCGACAAGCCCCGCACTTCGTCCACCCGGAGGTAGAACTGCTTCGACTCTGCTCTTACTCTAGCTCTTTCCCTCTCTCACTCCCTATACTAATTTAGCTAGAAGCTAACGGAATGGAGCTTTCTCTTCCTCTCTACATTGTGACCTCTCTGTGTTGGTGAATGCATGCATGATGAAGAGAGGAGGCCTCCTTTTATAGCTTGAGAGGAGGGGCCTCTATGCAAAAGGTTCATCCTCACATGGAAGGATCCAAACCGACCTCCAAAGGGTGGTTTACACTTTCCATTTGCACGGATCGTAGATGGGACCATCTAGAAGGAAACATCCTATGAACCGCCACAAAAGACTGGGCCCGGGTGGGGCCACTAGGGGACCGGCCGCACCCGGAGTCAACCGCACCCTTGGTGGGGCCAAATGGCCACCGCCTTCATGTGGTCGATTCACCTCTGAGCCTAGACCTCCCCTGTGGTTATGATCAGGCCCAGGTATGCACCGAAGGTGGGCTCCTTTGCTATCTCTAGTTGCGTATTTCCTGGATTCACATTTCACCTTTATGCTTTCCAATTGGTGTCGTGCACTTCCACTTGTTTCACCATAAATCCTGTAAAAAACATAAACACTAGGGGTACAAGTGGAACTCTGTTAATAGCATATGTCTATGTGTTAAAGCATGATAGTTTCTCTCCTTTTAGGTATAAGTTGGTGGTTAAAAATCATCCATAAGGACTGCCAACAATGAACCATGGCCCTTGGATCAAACCAACATGGAAGAAGGGTCAAGATGCATTGTAGAGGTTGGTTGGAGGCCGTCACACGAAGGAGATGCTGCTTGCAAGTGGGCCCGGGATGGCCGGCCTGGCGTGTGGGTCTGGCTGGCCCCACCTGGTAACTGTTAGGCTTCCACTTCGATCTTGTGTCTTCTGGTGTCTTCTACATCCTTATACTACCTCTTTCTGATACATTTGCATAATGAGTCATTTCATGGATGGATCCTTTCCTTCCGAGCTTCTAAAAAATCTCTGGAAACTATTATTTCATAGAGCTATGGAATTCTGTCGGTTTAGTCCCTGGTCTTGTGACGATGATGATTTCTAGGGCCTTCTAGATTCTTCTGAGTCGTAATCAATGAGGACTTTCTCTTTGGTGCTCCAAATATGGCAAGTGATATGCCCATCTCGATCATCTCAATGGGCTCTTCGCAATGGTGTGCTCAACTTATTTATTTGAGTTACTTTTATGATGAAATATTAAATATCCTACAAAACAAGTGAGAGCAACACAACTCATGGAACTCATTAGAATAAATCCCTACTATATTACTTTATTCTTCAATTAAGGTCTCATCCTAGATTAGTTGATGGCTAAAAATTAGAGTTAATTGACGTCAACAAGTTCCCCCAAGCTTACCTTTTGCTAGTCCCTTAGAAAAACTATGTATTTTGTTGGATCAGGAGTTGCTACAATGCTTTCACGCCTAAAAAGTACTCATATGTTTAAACAAGAACTCTCCCATGGATTAGACTCAACTATCTGACTGTTGGAAAATCCTAGCCTAATAGATATAATCTGCAAGTGTACGGATACCGATGTAGCTTTCATTCGGGAGTATTTCAAGGTATCAATTTCCACGAGGAACACAAAATGTTCTAATCTAAAGCTAAGTCATCCGAGGATGGTGATGAAAAGGGGGTGACAAGGAATGATAAAAAGGTAGAGAAGTTCGTGGATGATAGAGCTAAGGTTTTCTAGATAACTAAGCCAAAGAGCAATCACTAAAGTAGTTACTTTGGGCACCTGGGACCAACCATCTCACAGAAAGGGATGAGATGGGAAGTCAGTGAGCCCACTCCTAAGTCCTATAGAACAGAACTAACATGATGGAATACGTAGGCCGGACAGGGCTGTCACCACTTGCCGGCTACCACTGTGATCCATTGAACTGAATGCAAACTAGGGTAATACTGGCCTAGACCCCACGTCTACACTATTAATTACTACTCTATGTGTCACGACAAGGTACAACACTCACACTAAATATATACTACGCAGTAAATAAATATTGATTAGTAAATACTAAGTAATAAGCAAGGAACCAGCAAATTCTTTAATACTATAACTGAATGCTCAATTAAATATTTGAACCTGAGTTGAACATACAAGACCTAGAGAGGTAGAAGGTAGGAGAGACTCCGACATGCCTGACTCTTCTCCCTAACTCGCCTCTCTACAACTAGAGGAGAGAAACCTCCAGAGAGACACTACTACTAAGGATAAAGACTGTAATGTGTGTAGGTGTTTCTTGAATGAGAGGGGGTGAGGGGTATTTATAGTAGAGAGGTGGAGTAGGGGCTACTCCAAGTAGAGAGGTGGAGTAGGGGCTACTCCATCACCATGTCAGTGATTTGCCCTTGGATAAACCGTCATTGGAACCAACTTGAATGGACGCTTGAGATGATCTCCGCGTGGCAGCATGCTGGAGTCGGTGGAGTGCTAACCGACTTTGTTGGCCCCAAGCGGGGGATCGGCCGACCCTGTTAATGACAGGTGGGCCCAACCAAGTCTCCTGAATGGATGCTGAAGTCGGTGGAAGGAAGTGGCAAGGTGGGTCCCACCATGGGGGCGTCGCCCATTCCCCCTATGACAGGGTGGTCCCACCAGCTTCCTTCATCCGGTGTCACTGTTGACGGTCCTTAACGTCAACATTATACCTTCAATTAATGCAAGTTGTAGGGATTAAAACTAACAAGTCTACGAGTTGTGTTATTCTCACTTGTTTTGCAGATTATCAATATTTTACTACAGAAACATAACTCAAGTGATGATACAGAGCGCACCATTGTGAAGAGCTTGTCGAGACGATTGAAATGGACATGCCATTTACTATATTTGGAGTCCGATGAGAGAGTCCTCCATCAATACGACAAGATCCTTCTAGAAGACCCCAGAATCATCACCAAGCAAAGAGTTTTATGGGCTAACATGATAATTTCCACAACTTTGGTGATTTGTGAATTTTCAGGGATAAAAACAGAATAATCCAGGAAGAGTAGGAGCCAAGGAACCGAACCAAATCACGTCAGATTTAAGCAAGAATTGACAGGAAGGATCTAGAAGACACGAGAAGACACCGGACCAAGACGGGATCCTGGCGGCTGACAAGTGGGGCCGGCCGGCCCCACATGATAGGCGGTCGGCCTGGTCCCACCTAGAAACAAGCTCCGCTTCACACGACGACCTCCAACCGACCTCTACGTTGCATCTTGACCCTTGTTTCAAGTCTGTTTGATCCGAAGGCTGCGGTTCATCCCACCGGACTATATAAGCAGGGCAGACCGCCTGAGGCATCCATGTAATTCTTTAGTTAATCTCTCATTTAGAAGACTAGAGAGAAAAGCTAGGGTTTTTAATTAGATGTTTAGAGCTCTACTTCAAGTTTAGGGTTAGATCTAGCTAGATAGAAGTAGAGTTGAGCGCGGCTTAGGATTTCAGATCATCGTCAGGAGATTTGGTAACTCTACCTCTTGTATCTCGTAATTAAGACTTCTTGCTACTTCAATATCATTATGTTCTTGTTTATTATGTTCTTTTTGTTCTAGTTCTATCTTTGATATAATTATGATTGGTAATAAGTTTATGCATATGTTCGTAAAGCACTTAGTTCAACTTCGGATTGGATTAGGTGGTAGAGATAATGTAGACATGGTGTCTAGATTATATTTACCTGCGAATGCACCCTATTTTCTGGGCCATGTGGTAGATTCATGAAAGTGACTTTTATAGCTTCGTTGAGACCTCTGTAGTCCACTCCCCAAATCTAGGACTAGTAGAACCCGGTTACTTAGGGAAGGATTGCTATGTTCACGAATTTCCTGAAGTAATGTTCCTTATGTTTAGATGGAAGATTGATTATGCTATAGAGGATAGGAAAAGGATTAGAACACCCTAAGGCTTGGTAGATGGATCATAACTTAGGAATTAAATCTCTAACCGTGTTGCTTTATTCTGTATCCTACTTGATTAGATGCGTTCTTTCTAATTATGGATTCCCTATCATTACCTCTTTAATTATCAACATTATTATTATTTACCTTACCCCTGTTAAGATAGAGATGATTAATTGATTCTTATCTAGAGAGTATGTATTTGTAATTCTTGTGGCCATATTGTTTTTCTACTTTTATTCCCTGAGTAATGCTCCTAGTGGTAAAATTATAAATAATGATACCTAGAACTTTCCTAGGTGAAATGCTGCAATAGAAGTATTTTATCTGTGCGCTTGCGGATAACCTCTTATATTTTATTTTATGTAAAGTGCCTAGATTTTAAGTACAACCACATTTCTTACATCTTGTTAGGGATGACAACTTAACTTAAACGGTGTAAGAGATGTCAACAAGCATTTCTGGCACCGTTGCCGGGGAGCTTTATCAGGGAAATTAAATATATGGCTATCAGAAGAACAAATCAAAAATATACTCCTAAGATAAAAATCTTAACCAAGTCCTCTGTCTTTTTAGGCTTACCGTTGTTTTGTTTATTTCATATCTTATTTAGGGTATTTCAGGTTTGGTTGTGATCAATCAATGTCCAATCAAGAACCAACTCAACCTGAAGATCAACTATATCATGAAGACAATGGCTGCCAAGATTTTGCAAGAATTCTCTACACCAAGCACTGAGAATATCTGTATTGGGCCCCTACTCCCAATGGATAACTTAGAATTTGAATTCAAGCCAAGCCTTATCAGCCTAGTCCAAGTTACTATATTTAGCAAAAAGGGACATGAAGATGCGACAACTCATCTACAGAATTTCCTAGAGATTGGAAGCACCATTATCATGAAGGACATTGCCTAAGATATTGTACTTCTTCGGTTATTCCCATTCTCTTTGGAAGGAAGAGCGAAGAAGTGGTTTTATAATCATCAAGAAGACATCAACACATGGGACAAGTGTTCGAAGGCCTTTCTGTCAAAGTTCTTCCCTATAGGCAAAACCAATGCCCTGAGAGGGAAAATTTACAACTTCCAACAGCAACAAGATGAAACCATTGCTGATTCATGGGATCGTTTCCAAGGATATATCCTAGAATGCCCCCACCATGGACTAGAAGATTGGTTGCTCATGCAAGTATTCTACAAGGGACTTACTCAGAAATCTCATGAGCACCTTGATGCAGCTGCTGGAGGATCATTAAAGTCACTCACACTTGGAGAAACTGAAGCTCTTTTAACCAAGATAGCCAAGAATCAGAGCTAGAAATCAGATCATATTCAATGCTGCCAGAAGAGTGAAGAAATTCTAGAAGAAGTTTGTGCACTAACAATGAAGATGGATGTATTATTGGAGTGGCTGGATAAAAGGGGTAATTATAAAAGAGATCGTCAAGCCATCCAAGATGCATTCGATGCTCAGAACAGATGTGGAAAGTATTTGGGGATGGAATTAGAAGATGCAAACACTATCAACAAGTCTACATCAAGATAACAAAGATGGAATCAGAAAGAATCTACTTACCAAGATAACTATTCAGGTTATCATAATTCTTCTAAATTTGAGCAATTACCCTTGAGGAATTTAATCTTAGAACAAGCTAGACTCCACCTAGTCACTCAGTTTTGGTGGGGCTAGGGGTTTAAATGGATTTACAAAGAGTTGATAATTAAGCTAGAGTGATTAGTTTTTGACATGGAGGCATTTTGATCCTGGGGTTTATCGCAAAAGAATAGAAACTGAGTCCTAAAACGGCCTTTTTATCAACATGCAGATAAGTAATAGCTGACTCCACCTGTTCACTCAATTTTGGGAGGATAGGGGTTTAAATGGATGTTCAAAGAGTTAATAAATAAGCTAGAGTGATTAGTTTTTGACATGAAGGCATTTTGATCCTAGGGTTTATCGCAAAAGAATAGAAACTAAGTCCTAAAATGGCCTTTTTATCAACTTACGGATTAGTAATAGCTGACTCCACCTGTTCACTTAGTTTTGGTGGGGCTCGGGGGTTTAAAAGGATGTTTAAAGAGTTGATAAATAAGCTAGAGTGATTAGTTTTTGACATGGAGGCATTTGTAACCTAGGGTTTATCGCAAAAGAATAGAAACTGAGTCCTGAAATGGCCTTTTTATCAACTTGCGGATTAGTAATAGCTGACTCCACCAATTCACCCAGTTTTGGTGAGGCTAGGTTTTAAATGGATGTTCAAAGAGTTGATAAATAAGCTAGAGTGATTATTTTTTGACTTGGAGGCATTTCGATCCTGGGGTTAATCTTAAAATAACAGAAACTGAGTCCTAAAACATCTTTTTTATCAACTAGCGGATTAGTTGTAGCTGACTCCACCTGTGCACTCAGTTTTTGTGGGGCTAGGGGTTGAAATGGATGTTCAAAGAGTTGATAAATAAGCTTGAGTGATTAGTTTTTCACATAGATCATTTTGATCCTGGGGTTTATCGCAAAAAATAGAAACTGAGTCCTAAAACGGCCTTTTTATCGACTTGCGGATTAGTATTAGCAGACTCCACCTGTTCACTCAGTTTTGGTGGGGCTAGGGGTTTAAGTGGATGTTCAAACAGTTGATAAATAAGCTAGAATGATTAGTTTTTGATATCGAGGCATTTCGATCCTGGGGTTTATGGCAAAAGAATAGAAACTGAGTCCTAAAACGGCGTTTTTATCAACTTGGGGATTAGTAATATCTGACTCCAACTGTTCACATAGTTTTGGTGGGCCTAGGAGTTTGAATGGATGTTCAAAGAGTTGATGAACAAGCTAGGGTGATTAGTTTTTGACATGGAGGAATTTTGATCCTGGGGTTTATTACGAAAGAATAGAAACAGAGTCCTAAAACGGCCTTTTTATCAAGTTGCGGATTAGTTATAGCTGACTCCAACTATTCACTTAGTGTTGATGGGGCTAGGGGTTTAAATGGTTGTTTAAGGAGCTGATAAAGAAGCTAGAGTGATAAGTTTTTGACATGGAGGCATTTTGATCATGGGGTTTATAGCAAAAGAATAGAAACTGAGTCCTGAAATGGCCTTTTTATCAACTTGCGGATTAGTAATAGCTGACTCGACCAGTTCACACAGTTTATATGGGCTCGGGGTTTAAATGGATGTCTAAAGATTCGATAAATAAGCTAGTGTGATTAGTTTTTGAAATAAAGGCATTTCAATCCTAGGGTTTATCGCAAAAGAATAGAAACTGATTCCTAAAACGGCCTTTTTATCGACTTGCGGATTAGTAATAGGTGACTCCACCTGTTCACTTAGTTTTGGCGGGGCTAGGGGTTTAAGTGGATGTTCAAACAGTTGATAAATAAGCGAGAGTGATTAGTTTTTGAAATGGAGGCATTTTGATCTAGGTGTTTATCGCAAAAGAATAGAAACTGACTCCTAAAATGGCCTTTTTATGAACTTGCGGATTAGTAATGTTGGACTCCAACTGTTCACTCAGTTTTGGTGGGTCTAGGGGTTTAAATGGATGTTCAAACAGTTGATAAATAAGCTAGAGTGATTATTTTTTGACATGGAGGCATTTTGATCCTGGGGATTATCTTAAAAGAATAGAAACTAAGTCCTTAAACGGCTTTTTTATCAACTTGCAGACTAGTAATAGCTGACTCCACCTGTTCACTCAGTTTTGGTGGGGTTAGGGTTTAATGGATGTTCAAAGAGTTGATAAATAAGCTAGAGTGATTATTTTTTGAAATGGAGACATTTCGATCCTGGGGTTTATGGCAAAAGAATAGAAACTGAGTCCTAAAACAGCCTTTTTATCAATTTGCGGATTAGTAATATCTGACTCCAACTGTTCACTCAGTTTTGGTGGGGCTAGGGGTTTAAATGGACGTTCATAGATTTTATAAATAAGCTAGAGTGATTAGTTTTTGACATGGAGGCATTTCGATCCTGGGGTTTATCGCAAAAGAATAGAAACAGAGTCCTAAAACAACCTTTTTTTTCAACTTGCGGCTTAGTAGTACCCGACTCCACCTGTTCACTCAGTTTTGGTGGGGCTAGGGGTTTAAATGGATGTTTAAAGAGTTGATAAATAAGCTAGAGTGATTAGTTTTTGACACGGAGGTATTTCGATCATTGGGTTTATCGCAAAAGAATAGAAACTGATTCCTAAAACGGATTTTTTATCGACTTGCGGATTAGTAATAGGTGACTCCACCTGTTCACTCAGTTTTGGATGGGTTAGGGGTTTAAATGGATATTCAAGCTGTTGATAAATAAGCGAGAGTGATTAGTTTTTGAAATGGAGGCATTTTGATCCTGGGGATTATCTTAAAATAATAGAAACTAAGTCCTAAAACGGCTTTTTTATGAACTTACGAACTAGTAATAGCTGACTCCACCTGTTCACTCAGTTTTGGTGGGGTTAGGGGTTTAATGGATGTTCAAAGAGTTGATAAATAAGCTAGAGTGATTATTTTTTGAAATGGAGGCATTTCGATCCTGTGGTTTATGGCAAAAGAATAGAAACTGAGTCCTAAAATAGCCTTTTTATCAATTTGCGGATTTGTAATATCTGACTCCAACTGTTCACTCAGTTTTGGTGAGGCTAGGGGTTTAAATGGACGTTCATAGATTTTATAAATAAGCTAGAGTGATTAGTTTTTGACATGGAGGCATTTCGATCCTGGGGTTTATCGCAAAAGAATAGAAACAGAGTCCTAAAACAGCCTTTTTTCAACTTGCGGCTTAGTAATACCCAACTCCACCTGTTCACTCAGTTTTGGTGGGGCTAGGGGTTTAAATGGATGTTTAAAGAGTTGATAAATAAGCTAGAGTGATTAGTTTTTGACACGGAGGTATTTCGATAATAGGGTTTATCGCAAAAGAATAGAAACTGATTCCTAAAACGGCCTTTTTATCGACTTGCGGATTAGTAATAGGTGACTCCACCTGTTCACTCAGTTTTGGTGGGGTTAGGGGTTTAAATGGATATTCAAGCAGTTGATAAATAAGCGAGAGTGATTAGTTTTTGAAATGGAGGCATTTTGATCTAGGTGTTTATCGCAAAAGAATAGAAACTGACTCTTAAAACGGCCTTTTTATCAATTTGCGGATTAGTAATGTCGGACTCCAACTGTTCACTCAGTTTTGGTGGGTCTAGGGGCTTAAATGGCTGTTCAAAAAGTTGATAAATAAGCTAGAGTGATTAGTTTTTGACATGGAGGCATTTCGATCCTAGGGTTTGTCGCAAAAGAATAGAAACTGAGTCCTAAAACGGCCTTTTTATCAACTTGCGGATTAATAATTGATGACTCCTCCTATTCACTCAGTTTTGATGGGTCTAGGGGTTTAAATG
>CM041645.1:26475147-26496103 GCA_023333625.1 Bothriochloa decipiens
ATCCTAGGGTTTATCGCAAAAGAATAGAAACTAAGTCCTAAAACGGCCTTTATCAACTTGCGGATTAATAATTCCTGGCTCCACCTATTCACTCAGTTTTGATGGGGCTAGGGGTTTAATGGATGTTCAAAGAGTTGATAAATAAGCTAGAGTGATTATTTTTTAAAATGGAGGCATTTCGATCCTGAGGTTTATGGCAAAAGAATAGAAACTAGGTCCTAAAACAGCCTTTTTATCAATTTGCGGATTAGTAATATCTGACTCTAACTGTTCACTCAGTTTTGGTGGGGCCAGGGGTTTAAATGGATGTTCATAGATTTTATAAATAAGCTAGAGTGATTAGTTTTTGACATGGAGGCATTTCGATCCTGGGGTTTATCGCAAAAGAATAGAAACAGAGTCCTAAAACGGCCTTTTTTCAACTTGCGGATTAGTAATACCTGACTGCACCTGTTCAGTTAGCTTTGGTGGGGCTAGGGGTTTAAATGGATGTTTAAAGTGTTGATAAATAAGCTAGAGTGATTAGTTTTTGACATGGAGGCATTTCGATCATAGGGTTTATCGCAAAAGAATAGAAACTGATTCCTAAAATGGCCTTTTTATTGACTTGCAGATTAGTAATAGGTGACTCCACCTGTTCACTCAGTTTTGGTGCGGTTAGGGGTTTAAATGGATATTCAAACAGTTGATAAATAAGCGAGAGTGATTAGTTTTTGAAATGGAGGCATTTTGATCTAGGTGTTTATTGCAAGAGAATAGAAACTGACTCCTAAAACGGCTTTTTTATCAACTTGTGGATTAGTAATGTTGGACTCCAACTGTTCACTTAGTTTTGGTGGGTCTAGGGGTTTAAATGGATGTTCAAAGAGTTGACAAATAAGCTAGAGCGATTAGTTTTTTGACATGGAGGCATTTCGATCCTGGGGTTTATCGCAAAAGAATAGAAACAGAGTCCTAAAAGGGCCTTTTTTTCAACTTGCGGATTAGTAATACCTGACTGCACCTGTTCACTTAGCTTTGGGGGGGCTAGGGGTTTAAATGGATGTTTAAAGTATTGATAAATAAGCTAGAGTGATTAGTTTTTGACACGGAGGCATTTCGATCATAGGGTTTATCGCAAAAGAATAGAAACTGATTCATAAAATGGCCTTTTTATCGACTTGCAGATTAGTAATAGGTGACTCCACCTGTTCACTCAGTTTTGGTGCGGTTAGGGGTTTAAATGGATATTCTAACAGTTGATAAATAAGCGAGAGTGATTAGTTTTTGAAATGGAGGCATTTTGATCTAGGTGTTTATTGCAAGAGAATAGAAACTGACAACTAAAATGGCTTTTTTATCAACTTGTGGATTAGTAATGTCGGACTCCAACTTTTCACTTAGTTTTGGTGGGTCTAGGGGTTTAAATGGATGTTCAAAGAGTTGATAAATAAGCTAGTGTGATTAATTTTTGACATGGAGGCATTTCGATCCTGGGGTTTATCGCAAAAGAATAGAAACATAGTCCTAAAACGGCCTTTTTTTCAACTTACGGATTAGTAATACCTGACTGCACCTGTTCAATCAGTTTTGGTGGGGCTAGGGGTTTAAATGGATGTTTAAAGTGTTGATAAATAAGCTAGAGTGATTAGTTTTTGACACGGAGGCATTTCGATCATAGGGTTTATCGCAAAAGAATAGAAACTGATTCCTAAAATGGCCTTTTTATCGACTTGCAGATTAGTAATAGGCGACTCTACCTGTTCACTCAGTTTTGGTGGGGTTAGGGGTTTAAATGGATATTCAAACAGTTGATAAATAAGCGAGAGTGATTAGTTTTTGAAATGCAGGCATTTTGATCTAGGTGTTTATTGCAAAAGAATAGAAACTGACTCCTAAAACGGCTTTTTTATCAACTTGCGGATTAGTAATGTCGGACTCCAACAGTTCACTCAGTTTTCGTGGGTCTAGGGGTTTAAATGGATGTTCAAAGAGTTGATACATAAGCTAGAGTGATTAGTTTTTGACATGGAGGCATTTCGATCCTAGGGTTTATCGCAAAAGAATAGAAACTGAGTCCTAAAACGGCCTTTTTATCAACTTGCGGATTAATAATTGCGGACTCCTCTTGTTCACTCAGTTTTGGTGGGGCTAGGGGTTTAAAAGGATGTCTAAAGGGTTTATAAATAAGCTAGAGTGATTATTTTTTGACACAGAGGCATTTTGATCCTGGGGATTATCTTAAAAGAGTAGAAACTAAGTCTTAAAACGGCTTTTTTATCAACTTGCAGATTAGTAATAGCTGACTCCACCTGTTCACTTAGTTTTGGTGGGGGATGTTCAAAGAGTTGATAAATAAGCTAGAGTGATTATTTTTTGAAATGGAGGCATTTGGATCTTGGGGTTTATGGCAAAAGAATAGAAACTGAGTCCCAAAACAGCCTTTTTATCAATTTGCGGATTAGTAATATTTGACTCCAACTGTTCACTTAGTTTTGGTGGGGATAGGTGTTTAAATGGACGTTCATAGATTTTATAAATAAGCTAGAGTGATTAGTTTTTGACATGGAGGCAATTCGATCATAGGGTTTATCGCAAAAGAATAGAAATTGATTCCTAAAATGGCCTTTTTATCGACTTGCAGATTAGTAATAGGTGACTCCACCTGTTCACTCAGTTTTGGTGTGGTTAGGGGTTTAAATGGATATTCAAACAGTTGATAAATAAGCGAGAGTGATTAGTTTTTGAAATAGAGGCATTTTGATCTAGGTGTTTATTGCAAAAGAATAGAATCTGAGTCGTAAAACGGCCTTTTTATCAACTTGCAGAATAATAATTGCTGACTCCTCCTGTTCACTTAGTTTTGGTGGGGCTAGGGGTTTAAAAGGATGTTTAAAGAGTTTAGGAGGCATTTTGATCCTGGGGATTGTCTTAAAAGAATAGAAACTAAGTTCTAAAACGGCTTTTTTATCAACTTGCGGATTAGTAATAGCTGACTCCACCTGTTCACTCAGTTTTGGTGGGGCTAGGGGTTTAAATGGATGTTCAAAGAGTTGATAAATAAGCTAGAGTGATTATTTTTTGAAATGAAGGCATTTCGATCCAGGGGTTTATGGCAAAAGAATAGAAACTGAGTCCTAAAACAGCCTTTTTATCAATTTGCGGATTAGTAATATCTGACTCCAACTGTTCACTCAGTTTTGGTGGGGCTAGGGGTTTAAATGGACGTTCATAGATTTTATAAATAAGCTAGAGTGATTTGTTTTTGACATGGAGGCATTTCGATCCTGGGGTTTATCGCAAAATAATAGAAACAGAGTCCTAAAACGGCTTTTTAATCTACTTACGGATTAGTAATACCTGACTCCACTTGTTCACTCAGTTTTGGTGGGGCTAGGGCTTTTAAATGGATGTTTAAAGAGTTGATAAATAAGCTAGAGTGTTTAGTTTTTGACACGGAGGTATTTCGATCTTAGGGTTTATCGCAAAAGAATAGAAACTGATTCCAAAAACGGCCGTTTTATCGAATTGCGGATTAGTAATAGGGGACTCCACCTGTTCACTCAGTTTTTGTGGGGTTAGGGGTTTAAATGGATATTCAAGCAGTTGATAAATAAGCGAGAGTGATTAGTTTTTGAAATGGAGGCATTTTGATCTAGGTGTTTATCGCAAAAGAATAGAAACTGACTCCTAAAACGGCCTTTTTATCAACTTGCGGATTAGTAATGTTGGACTCCAACTGTTCACTAAGTTTTGGTGGGTCTAGGGGTCTAAATGGATGTTCAAAGAGTTGATAAATAAGCTAGAGTGATTAGTTTTTGACATGGAGGCATTCCGATCCTAGGGTTTATCACAAAAGAGTAGAAACTGAGTCCTAAAACGGCCTTTTTATCAACTCGCGGGTTAATAATTGCTGACTCCTCCTGTTCACTCAGTGTTGGTGCGGCTAGGGGTTTAAATGGATGTTTAAAGAGTTGATAAATAAGCTAGAGTGATAAGTTTTTGACACGGAGGCAATTTGATCCTAGGGTTTATCGCAAAAAATTAGAAACTCAGTCCTGAAATGGCCTTTTTATCAATTTGCGGATTAGTAATAGCCGACTCCACCTGTTCACCCAGTTTGGGTGAGGCTAGGGTTTAAAAGGATGTTTAAACAGTTTAGAAATAAGCTAGAGTGATTATTTTTTGACGTGGAGGCATTTCGGTCCTAGGGATTATCTTAAAAGAGTAGAAACTGAGTCCTAAAATGGCTTTTTTATCAACTTGTGGATTAGTATTAGCTGACTCCACCTGTTCACTCAGTTTTGGTGGCGCTAGGGGTTTAAATGGATATTCAAACAGTTGATTAATAAGCGAGAGTGATTAGTTTTTGAAATGGAGGCATTTCGATCCTGGGTTTTATCGTAAAAAATTGAAACTGAGTCCTAAAATGGCCTTTTTATCGACTTGCGTATTAGTAATATCTGACTTCAACTGTTCACTCAGTTTTGGTGGGGCTAGGGGTTTAAATGGACGTTCAAAGAGTTTATAAATAAGCTAGAGTGATTAGTTTTTGACATGGAGCCATTTCGTTCCTAGGGTTTATCGCAAAAGAGTAGAAACTGAGTCCTAAAACGGCCTTTTTATCAACTCGCGGATTAATAATTGCTGACTCCTCCGGTTCACTCAGTGTTGATGGGGCTAGGGGTTTAAATGGATGTTTAAAGAGTTGATAAATAAGCTAGAGAGATTAGTTTTTGACACGGACGCAATTTGATCCTAGGGTTTATCGCAAAAGAATAGAAACTGTGTCCTAAAACGGCCTTTTTTCAACTTACGGATAAGTAATTGGTGACCCCACCTGTTCGCCCAGTTTTGGTGAGGCTTGGGTTTAAAAGGACGTTTAAAGAGTTTATAAATAAGCTAGAGTGATTATTTTTTGACATGGAGGGATTTCGATCCTGGGGATTATGTTAAAAGAATAGAAACTGAGTCCTAAAACGGCTTTTTTATCAACTTGCGAATTAGTAATAGCTGACTCCACCTGTTCACAAAGTTTTAGTGGGGCTTGGGGTTTAAATGGATGTTCAAAGAGTTGATAAATAAGAGAGAGTGATTATTTTTTGAAATGGAGGCATTTCGATCCTGGGTTTTATCGCAAAAAATTGAAACTGAGTCCTAAAACGGCCTTTTTATCGACTTGCGTATTAGTAATTGGTGACTCCACCTGTTCACTCAGTTTTGGTGGGGTTAGGGGTATAAATAGTTGTTTAAACAGTTGATAAATAAGCTAGAGTGATTAGTCTTTGACATGGAGGCATTTCATTCCTGGGGTTTATCTCGGAAGAATGGAAACCGAGTCCTGAAATGGCCTTTTTACCTACTTGCGGAGTAGTAATAGCTGAGTCCACCTGTTCACCTAGTGTTGGTGAGGCTAGGGTTTAAATGGATGTTCAAAGATTTGATAAATAAGCTAGAGTGATTATTTTTTGAAATGGAGGCATTTCGATCCTGGGTTTTATCGCAAAAAATAGAAACCGAGTCCTAAAACGGCCTTTTTATCGACTTTCGGATTAGTAATTGCTGACTCCACCTGTTCACCCAGTTTTGGTGAGGCTAGGGTTTAAAAAGATGTTCAAAGAGTCTATAAATAAGCTAGAGTGATTATTTTTGACATGGAGGCATTTCGATCCTGGGGATTATCTTAAAAGAATAGAAACTGAGTCCTAAAATGGCTTTTTTATCAACTTGCGGATTAGTAATAGCTAACTCCACCTGTTCACTCTGTTTTGGTGGGGCTAGGTGTTTAAATGGATGTTCAAACAGTTCATAAATAAGCAAGAGTGATTAGTTTTTGAAATGGAGGCATTTCGATCCAGGGGTTTATTTCAAAAGAATAGAAACTGAGTCCTAAAACAGCCTTTTTATCAATATGCGGATTAGTAATATCTGACTCCAACTGTTCACTCGGTTTTGGCAGGGCTAGGGGTTTAAACGGATGCTCAAAGAGTTGATAAATATGTTAGAGTGATTAGTATTTGACATGGAGGCATTTCGATCCTGGGGTTTATCGCAAAATAATAGAAACTAAGTCCTAAAACGGCCTTTTTATCAACTTGCGAATTAGTAATAGCTGACTCCACCTGTTCACTTAGTTTTGGAGGGGCTAAAGCTTTAAATGGATGTTTAAAGAGTTGATAAATAAGCTAGAGTGACTAGTTTTTGACATGGAGGCATTTTGATCCTAGGGTTTATCCTAAAAGAATCAAAACTGAGTCCTGAAATGGCCTTTTTATCTACTTGAGGATTAGTAATGGCTGACTACACCTGTTCACCCAGTTTTGGTGAGGCTAGGGTTTCAATGGATGTTCAAAGAGTTGATAAATAAGCTAGAGTGATTATTTTTTGAAATGGAGGCCTTTCGATGCTGGGTTTTATCGCAAAAAATAGAAACTGAGTTCTAAAATGGCCTTTTTATCGACTTGCGAATTAGTAATTGGTGACTCCACCTATTCACCCAGTTTTGGTGTGGCTAGGGTTTAAAAGGATGTTTAAAGAGTTTATAAATAAGCTAGAGTGATTATTTTTTAACATGGAGGCATTTCGATCCTGGGGATTATCTTAAAAGAATAGAAACTGAGTCCTAAAACGGCTTTTTTATCAACTAGCGGATTAGTAATAGCTGACTCCACCTGTTCACTCTGTTTTGGTGGGGCTAGGGGTTTAAATGGATGTTCAAACAGTTCATAAATAAGCAAGAGTGATTAGTTTTTGAAATGGAAGCATTTCGATCCTGGGGTTTATGGCAAAAGAATAGAAACTAAGTCCTAAAACTGCCTTTTTATCAATTTGTGGATTAGTAATATCTGACTCCAACTGTTCACTCAGTTTTGGTTGGGCTAGGGTTTATGGCAAAAGATTGAAACTGAGTCCTAAAACAGCCTTTTTATCGACTTGCGGATTAGTAAATGGTGACTCCACCTGTTCACTCAGTTTTGGTGGGGCTAGGGGATTAAATGGATGTTTAAACAGTTGATAAATAAGCTAAAGTGATTAGGCTTTGACATGGAGGCATTTCATTCCTGGGGTATGACCACTGGCACACTTAATTAAGCCACCTGAATCCTATTGGGCATAAAGGACATGACCACTGCCACTCTCTAGTTTTCAAAACCATAGATTTAAACACCTACATACACCTATACTTTTTGTAAATACTTTAAGTAAACCAAAAACTCTTTTGTTTTAAATACTTGTGAACAGTAAGAAGCTAAACCTGCTCCGATGCCAGCTGTGACAGAACCGACCAAATTATTAGAGCACAAGCACATAATTCACCATTAGGGCGGCAAACTACAGGATTGAGACCTAATAAACCCGGTAGTCATACCGAAATCTCGAAGGATTTCAAACTTTTTTGGCACGACCAAGATCGTAATAGTTTAGCGTTCCCATTCACAAGTACATAGTTCGCACATAGTTTAAATCATCGGAGTACGAATAAAGTTATTACAACCCAAGTTCAAATTTCAAAATAAGCGAAAGCAATTTAGTTCAAAGACACACACGCACTTAATTCAAATACAGTGCCAGTCCCTTGGTCAACATCCAGGAAAAGCATCAAGTAGAGAGGAGTGACCATGCCCAAGGTCTAGTCATCTCCCAAAGCGGGATAGAAGCAGTTCTGACAATAGCCATAAAACATCTCACCATCTGCAAAAACATGGAAAATAAAACCCTGAGTATGAGAATGTACTCAGCTAGACTTACCCGTCATAAACTAAAATAAAGTGACTCCAAGGAGTATGCAAGGCTGTATAAGTAGGATAGCTGACTCATTTAATTGCGAAAAAGCTTGCATTAAGAAACAATTAATAAGAACCCTCTAGCAATGTATTTTAATTTGATTAACCTTGTCATGCTACATTAGCACCTGTACTAAACAAGCATGGTAATAATTATTCAAAAGTAACCAATTCTGGTTGAGTATCTTTCAATCTCAACAGCTCAACCATCTCATCTCTTGTTCAAGTTCTTACTACGATGCCGCTACTCAAGTCAAGTGTTCACTGTCCAGGAACGATGGCGATTATAATCGATTACTAACCAGCCGGCGGGTATTCCTCACACAAACCACACTCACCAGCCACGGTGAGCTACAGATCACCAACATTCAACTCGGGAAAAGCGCGAGATCAACAGGTACCATTGTATCTAGGAACCGCCCGGCTGCCTTATTTAGGGCAACCCTGACCTCGGACTTACCTCCGTGTAACCTGTGGTCCCCCATCTTCACCAATACGATGCGTACAGCAAGTCGACTCCCGACCCAAATCAAAATTAGGCTTCGCGGTCGGAACGACTTATCCTTCCAGCTAAATGTGAGGCATAAATTCAATATGACTTGAGGACATACAACGGACGGGGTCCTAGTTCAACACAGACGGGATAACCGCACCGAACCTCCAGTTCAGTCTCAACACCAATCCCGCCCGGTCTCGATTTATTATCTCCACATGGTTATCCAAGATAACAATGTATTCAACCATTCCGAGTCACCACCTATGACTCGCGGATGACAGGAAATCACCCGACTTCTACCGATCTAGTTAAGCAGGGCTAAGCATATATTCGTACCTGAACCTAACAGGGTTGAAGTATAAACAGTGGCAAGGAATATAAGTAATGCAGCAACGGTATAAAACAATGCCTATAACTTAATGCATCAAACAAGTAAAGGACTCAAGTTAGATATTTTGCAAACCACAGGGAGAATGCTCTGGGCCTTGCCTTTCAGGAAAGAGCTTGGCTGGTGGTCGGGACACTCCGGAAGATCAGCTTCGGGATGCTCTTCTGCTGCTGCTTCCCGAACCAAAGCTTCCTGCTGGCCTTCCTCTCCTTGTGCTCCGGGAACTACCGTTTCGAGCTCTGACGATCCTGTATGATGCATAGTGCGTATGAGTACCGTGCATACATATAAATATAATGCTGATGGTGATGGTGAATGAATGCTCAGCTAAGATGAATGATATGATATCTGAAAACATGTATGATAAGCACATGTCATCTGCATTCTCTTCTACCGACAACTCTCCAAATAGGCCTCGCATTACAATTTACTCGCACACTATAAGGAATTATAAACAACCATTGTTTCGCACACTACACTCTACTGAACCACAACCAATAGCAGATCACACATGTTACAAATAGCATAAAAAGCATTTTTACGCACATGAAATGATAACTCTAAAGCATTATTTATAATTAAAAGAAATCAGGGTATAACTACAACATGACTTTAGACTACTCAGAAAATTCTGTAAAAATTACAGAAGCTTAATCATACCAAATAAAGACTACCATAAAAATTTCAAGTCAAAACAGTAAGCACTTTATCCTACACAAAAATGCCAAGGCAGCACAAATTCAGGGGCATAAAATACTTTGTATATAAAAGTATGTCAAACAATAGATCTCAGAAAATCATTAGCTCTAAATTGACATAAAAACATTCTCCAAAAAGTTTCATGCACAAATTCCTTATATATTATTTATTATGAATTATTTATCATCACATGAAAATAGGCACCATAACTAGACAGATTAAACTTTCCACATGACATAACCTCATAATATTTTTCATAGATAGAGCATGACATAAGATGACTAACAAACTTGGTCTCACATTTTTCTGAGCAACAGAGAATTACTTATGTATTTTCTAAGATAAAAGCAATTAATAAAGATAAATAAAGCTATACAGAAAAGTATCACAAATTTCACATTTCATATTTTTCATGCATAGATCATCTCATAAGAAAAATACTGCAAGTTGAACCAACTCATTTGGATGAAAAATGAGCAAGTTATGAATTTTCAAAGGTTTAATCAAAATCTGGAATCATTTCTAGAAAAGAAAAAGGAAAAACACTTTGCACCGGAGACCCTGAGGTTTTCAGAAATCAATCAATCCCTAATAGGTAATTCTCTGTGTCTGGCCGTTATACACGAAGGACCCTGGGTTTTGTCTTATTCCAAGATGGAGTCCCTGCACAGGGAAGGGGAAGGTCGACGGTGTCGGCGCGGGCTCGCCGGCCGTTGCCGGGGTTCTCCGGCCACTCTGACCCTAGGGATAGCACGAGGGGGACGGCGCGCGTCGATTGCGGGGCGAATCGCGGTCGGAGCGAAGCCGAGGCGGCTTGGGCCACATGCGCAGGCGGATGGCGGCTCCCCGACCGGCGGCGCGGCCGAAATCCGGCGAGGGCCGACCCGCACGGGCCTCATGATCTAGGGCTACAGTTGCTACTTGACGAGATGCACCTAAAGCTCGAGACAGATAGAAGAATCATCGGCCGAATCAACCGGGACACGGCGGCGCCAGTCACGGGCTCACCGGCCGCGGAGAAGAAGCCCTCGATTGGGGGTCTTACCCTCGACGAGGACGTTTGGTAGGGGGCGCACGAGCTAGAGCACGTCGAGGCGAGTCTGGTGATGGGCTCAGGGCGGAAAATGCGTGGCGGGGTGGCTCGGCGACGGCGGCGCAGACGGCGGCGGCGACGACGGCTCGCAAAGCTGCGGGAAGGAGGCGGGGGAAGTCAAAATTGAGAGAGGGGACAGAGGGGAGAGAGCAGCCGCGGTCGTTTTAACGCTGTCGGGATGGCCGCTGCTGCCCCGGACCACCGGTGGACGCGCGCCACGCGGAGCGCGCGGGCTGGGCGACATGGGCGGTGGCCGGCCAATTCCCTGACGGCCAGGAAACAGCCGTCACCGAAAAGCTATTTTTATGAATGTAAAACAAACTTTGCTGCTTAATAACTCTTGAACTAGGCTGAATTAGCAAAAACTCCAAATAGATGAAATGTAGATTTTGAGGAGTAGAACATTTCATCTGTACAAAGTTTGGCTAGATTCTGCATAGATTTTGAAATACAAAAATCCAAATAAAATACCCCTTAAATCCCTAAAAATGGAAAAACAGCCTCCAATTCTGTCCTTTTTCAACATTTTTGAACACCTTCCAAGCATTTTCATGAAAAGTGGTAATTACAACTTTTGTTCCTTATAAAATTCTCTACAAACTTTATTTAGGGTGTACACACATGCAAGCAATCTAGCTACCACTTTCAATTTAGTCAAACAAAACTACTTTAATGGTCCACCTTGGTCAACCATGACAACAAAGCTTAATTAGCCAAAACCATGAACATAAACCTAGGTTCATTTGGTGTCCTAATCATGTCTAGGTTACCTTAGGGGTCATCAAACACCAAACACTCATACCACTTGTTCAATTTATGTGAAAGGCAAGCATAATTTGAATAATCAAGCATGATACATGAAATGACAATCAATCTTTTCATTAATGCCATGAATAATGATGCTTATGCTTAAGAATGCAAGTGATTATGCATGCTTAACACCAGAGTGTTACAGCCCTTCCCCCTTAAAGAAATCTCATCCTGAGATTTGAGTAGACTAACCATTCTTTATGAAAATCGGGATATAGTTCTTTTAAATAGTCCTCCGTTTCCCAAGTGGCATCGTTATCATCATGATTGCTCCAAGAAACCTTATATTGCCTGACCACACGATTTCTGGTCACTCTGTCTTTGACATCCAGGAGTCTCATAAGTTTCTCTTCATAAGTTAAATCTGAGCTTAGCTTAATGTCTTTCACTTTAACGGCCTCTTCGGTTGGAACATGTAGACATTTCTTGAGTTGGGATACATGGAAAACAGGAAACACTGCACTCATCTCTTCAGGCAGTTTGAGCTTATAGGCCCACAATCCTTTCCTTTCCACTATCTGATATGGACCGACATAATGAGGTGCTAGTTTTCTTTTAACACCAAAACGTTGCACTTTCTTCATAGGAGGGACCTTCAGATATACATAATCACCAACATTAAAAGTTAGAGGTCTTCTTCTCTTGTCAGCATAACTTTTCTGTTGAGATTGTGCAGCTACTATGTGTTGTTGAATTGTTCGAACCTGCTCTTCAGCTTCTTTAACAAAGTCAATACCATAATATCTTCTTTCTCCAGGTCCTACCCAATTCACAGGCGTTCTACACTTTCAGCCATACAGTGCCTCAAAAGGAGCCATCTGTATACTCTCTTGGTAACTATTGTTATAAGAGAATTCTGCCAAATGTAACCACTTCTCCCATGAACCGTTGGATGATAAAACAAAAGCTCTCAAAAGATCCTCAAGAACTTGATTCACCCTTTCTGTTTGGCCTGAGGTTTGAGGATGATAAGTTGTACTATGATTCAGCTTTGTCCCCAAATCCTTCTGCAAGTGTTCCTAGAAATGAGCAGTGAACTGAGATCCTCGATTAGATACAATTGTCTTGGGAATTCCATGCAAACGGATAATCTCCCTGAGATAAATATCAGCACATTGAGGTGGTCGATAATCTGTACGAACTAGAATAAAGTGCGCACTCTTGGTAAGTCGATCAACGATTACCCAAATAGAGTCATGCCCTTTTTGAGTGGTGGGAAGTCCAGTAATGAAATCCATACTGATATCTTCCCATTTTCATTCAGGAATCAGCAACGGTCGAAGCATTCCGGCTGGCTTCAAATGAACAGCCTTTATGCGACAACAGATGTCACACCGTGCGACATAAGCTGCAATCTCCTTTCTCATTTTGGTCCACCAATAGCGAACCTTCAGATCATGAAACATCTTACTACCGCCGGGATGAATAGATAACTTTGATAAGTGAGCTTCATCCATGATTTGATTTCTGAGTTCTCTATCTTTCGGTACGACCAGACGATCATCAAACCATAAGATTCCCTTCTCATCCACTCTGAAATGCTTGAGCGGCTGTTTCAACATTTTCTCCTTGATATGATCTATACCCTTGTCAGTTTTCTGACCTTCGATGATCTTACTATCAAGCGAGCAACTAGTTTGGATGTTACGCAGCACAACAGGATGCATGAGGCTAAAACCATCTGCTAACCAAGGTTGAATAGCATGGCAATGTGATTTTCGACTCAACGCATCTGCGACTACGTTTGCCTTGCCTGGATGGTACAAGATCTCCATATTGAAGTCCTTAATAAACTCCATCCATCGATGTTGTCTCATGTTCAACTCGAGTTGAGTGAAGATATACTTTAGACTTTTGTGATCAGTATAGACTTTACAGAAGTTACCCAACAAGTAATGCCTCCAGATTTTTAGAGCATGCACAACAGCTGCTAGCTCCAATTCATGGGTTGGATAATTCACTTCATGTTTCTTTAACTGACGTGAGGCATAAGCTATGACTCTTCCTTCTTGCATAAGCACACATCCTAAGCCTATTTTTGATGCATCGCAATATACATCAAAAGGTTTCGCCAACTCTGGTTGCGCAAGAACAGGAGCAGTGGTCAATAATTCCCGCAAGGTATGGAAAGCTGTTTCACACTCCTCTGTCCAGACAAACTTCTTCTCTTTCTACAATAGATTTGTCATAGGTTTGGCAATCTTCGAGAAATCCAGAATGAAACGACGATAATATCCAGCTAGACCAAAAAAACTCTGAACTTCATGCACAGAAGTTGGTGCTTCCCAGTTCATAACCTCTTGTACTTTGCTCGGTTCTACTGAGATTCCCTCATCAGATAGGACATGGCCAAGGAATTGAACTTTCTTGAGCCAAAACTCACACTTGCTAAACTTAGCATACAGCTTATGTTCCCTAAGCCTTCTAAAACAATCCTCAAATGCTCGGCATGATCTTCTTCATTTTCTGAGTACACCAAGATGTCATCAATAAACAGCACCACAAACTTGTCTAACTCCGGCATGAAGACCGAATTCATCAGATACATGAAGTATGCAGGAGCATTTGTCAAGCCAAAGGACATAACAAGATACTCATACAATCCATATCTGGTAGAAAAAGCAGTCTTAGGCACATCTTCTGGTCTAATCTTGATCTGATGGTAACCAGACCTAAGATCAATCTTGGAAAACACTTTCGCCTTGGACAACTGGTCAAAAAGAATGTCAATACGGGGTAACGGATACTTGTTCTTAACGGTGACAACATTGAGTGGACGATAATCCACGCACATCCGTAGAGATTTGTCCTTCTTCTTCACAAAGATAGCAGGACAACCCCATTCTGACACACTAGGGCGAATAAGACCCTTGTCCAACAATTCTTTCAACTGATTTTTAAGCTCTGCCAATTCATTTGGCGGCATCCGATATGGTCTCCTAGAAATTGGGGCGGTGCCAGGTAACAACTTAATGCGAAATTCAACATCTCTATCGGGTGGAAGACCCGGAAGCTCTTCAGGAAAAACATCCGAAAATTCACACACGACAGGAATTTTGGGAAGAGGGGTCACACGAGTAGAATAGGACACGCTCTCTAGCTTAAACTTTTGGGGTAATGGCACTTGAAAAGTACCCTCCCCAAGAGGATTTCTGATAGATAGCATCCTATTACCTGTATCGATTACAGCACCCCAGAACTTCATCCAACTCATTCCCACGATGACATCCACTCCTAAGCCAGGTAGAACTATCAAGTTCAACTGAAACCTCCACTTATCTAGGTCTAGGGTGGCACCCTGAACTATCTGCTTAGTAGTTATATCAGCCCCAGCTGAACTAACCTTGAATTTAATACTCAATTCAAGTATCTTTTGATCATGCTTCTGTGCAAATGCTTGACTCATGAAAGAATGCGATGATCCAGAATCAAACAAAATAGTGGCAGGGATTTGATTCACAGAAAACATACCTGCAGTCACTGGTTCACCAGCAAGAATCTCCTCAATCGAGGTGTTGTGCACACGAGCTTGATATGGGCCCTGCTGCTTCTTGGGAAAAGGGCAATAACGAGCAAAGTGTCCTGTCTGGTTGCAGTTGAAGCAAGGTCCATTGACAGGTGTCTTGTTAGCACCGGTCAAGCTGCTCTGTACTGGTTTCCCCTGTGGAGCAGGAACTTTGAATGCTCTGTGATGCTTCTGCGGATTCTGAGCTGGATAATTGTTATGCTTTTTCTGCTGCGGGGGCCTGAATCTCGCACCAGACATCGGTGGACGAAACGGCGTACGAAAAGCAGTTGGGGCTCTTGACTGAGAAGAACCACCTCCATCATGGGCCCTCTTGCGATTCTTGATGGCAGCATGAACATTGTTACTGTTTTCTTGCATAATACAATCATTTAGAAAGTCATTGAAAGTAACACGAGCAGAAGTACTCTTGGTCTTCATCAACTTGGAACTCAAGCCTCTCTTGAAACTAGCTATCTTGTTCTCATCAGTGTTGACAAACTCAGGAGCATAGCAACTCAAAGTATTGAAGGTGTGCAGATACTTCTTCACATTGCGAGTTCCCATAGTGAGCGACAGAAACTCAGTCTTCTTCATAGCCATCAGACTGGGAGGAATGAAATTCCCCCGGAAAGCATGTGCAAAGCGGTCCCAAGTAATAGGAACACCCGGCGGGAAGGTGGTGCGATGTTGCTTCCACCACGTCCCTGCTTGTCCCTCAAGCTGATGGGCTGCATACTCCGCTTTCAGCTCTTCTGTTAACCTTAGAAGACGAAATTTATCTTCCATGGTGTTGAGCCATTCATCTGCTTCGAGTGGCTCAGGAGCATCCTTAAACACAGGAGGTTTAGTGTCCTGAAACTCCTTGAAGCTGCTGTATTGATTTTGTTGAGGACCCTGACGAACATCGCGGGCCAAGCTCTTGCGAAGAAGCTGCTCCACATTGCGCTGGCTGCCCAAGAATTGAGAAAACAGCTGCTCCGCATTGGTCAGAGATGGGGGTGGCACACCACATGCAGTATTATCGGCACCCTCTTCAGATCCACCACTGCCATTAGCACCCGAACCACTACGGGTAACCGGCATCTGCATATTTCAGCAATAAGTACTTATCAGGTGAATGTTGTCATAATGAGAGGTGAATGTACAAATCATGCCAAACTGAATTTATCGAGGGAAATAAATTCACACAATAAATAGAGGCACAATAATTCCAATTTTTCACATCACAACCTCACTAATAATATTACTTCGAACCATCGCAAAGCGTCTTACAACATCCATAATTTTGCCAGCATACATACACTGAACTTTTAAAAGTTGTACGGATATCACCACATCAAACACCATGTTCCAACATTACATCAAAGTCTCGATAGCGAGCAAAAGGGTTACATGACCACCTGATAGGAACGCAAAAGAACAACTGGAGAGTAACGATCCTCAGCAAGGCTACTCTCCATTGTTGCTACTCTCACTAGAAGCACTATTCATAGCCCTCCTAGCTGCTACTAAGGCTGCTCTCAGCTGACGGATCTCCTCCTGCTTCCTGTGCACCTCCTCGTGAAGAGTAGCATTATAAGCACTAACCTCCTCCACGTCCTCTAGCACCTACTGCTGGCGGATGCTAAGATAATGGAACTCGGACCAGGCTTCATCCCTAGCCTGAGCCATCTTCTGGCTCTCCAGCACAACCTTGTCTTGATGCTGAGACACGGGCTACCTCCTCTCGTGAGCGCTGAAGCTCACGTGTCAACTCACGCTTGTCCTTGCGTGCATCAGCTCAAGCCTCCTTGAACTCCTCATTCAGATGAAGTGCCTTAGTCTCCATGTTGACATAGGCCCTCATCACTGCAAACATAGCACTCATGGCAGGCGTGCTGCTACCCTGCGCCTCCTCGGGACCTGCCTCCAGTGGGTTTCCCTCAGCATGTGGCCACCTAGAAAGGCGGTGAGCAAAGGGGAACACTCAAGGAAAAACCTCGGCAAGCTGGTGAGGTATCTCCATCAGGTGCTCCACCACGTCAAAAGTTGCAAACGTGGCACCCGTCAAAAGGTGCTCCACCCGTTTAAATGGACATTCATAGAGTTTATAAATAAGCTAGAGTGATTAGTTTTTGACATGGAGGCATTTCCATCCTGGGGTTTATCGCAAAAGAATAGAAACTGAGTCCTAAAACGGCCTTTTTATCAACTTGCGCATTAGTAATATCTTACTCCACCTATTCACTCAATTTTGGTGGGGCCAGGGGTTTAAATGGATATTTAAGGAGTTGATAAATAAGCTAGAGTGATTAGTTTTTGACATAGAGGCATTTCGATCCTGGGGTTTATCGCAAAAGAATAGAAACTGAGTCCTAAAACGGCCTTTTTTCAACTTGCGGATTAGTAATAGCTGACTCCACCTGTTCACTCAGTTTTAGTGGGGCTAGGGTTTTAAATGGATGTTTAAAGAGTTGATAAATAAGCTAGAGTGATTAGTTTTTGACACGGAGGCATTTTGATCCTAGGGTTTATCGCAAAAGAATAGAAACTGAATCCTAAAATGGCCTTTTTATCAACTTACGGATTAGTAATAGCTGACTCCAACTGTTCACCCAGTTTTGGTGAGGCTAGGCTTTAATTGGACATTGAAAGAGTTGATAAATAAGCTAGAGCGATTATTTTTTGAAATGGAGGCATTTCGATCATGGGTTTTATGGCAAAAAATTGAAACTGAGTCCTGGAACGGCCTTTTTATCGACTTGCGGATTAGTAATTGGTGACTCCACATGTTCACTCAGTTTTGGTGGGGTTAGGGGATTAAATGGATGTTTAAACAGTTGATAAATAAGCTAGAGTGATTAGTCTTTGACATGGAGGCATTTCATTCCTGGGGTTTATCGCGAAAGAATAGAAACAGAGTCCTGAAAAAGCCTTTTTGTCTACTTGCGGATTAGTAATCGCTGACTCCACCTGTTCACCCAGTTTTGGTGAGGCTAGGGTTTAAATGGATGTTCAAAGAGTTGATAAATAAGCTAGAGTGATTATTTTTTAAATGGAGGCATTTCGATGCTGGGTTTTATCATAAAAATAGAAACTATTGTCCTAAAATGGCCTTTTTATCGACTTATGGATTAGTAATTGGTGACTCCACCTGTTCACCAGTTTTGGTGAGGCTGGGGTTTAAAAGGATGTTTACAGAGTTTATAAATAAGCTAGAGTGATTATTTTTTGACATGGAGGCATTTTGATCCTGGGGATTATCTTAAAAGAATAGAAACTGAGTCCTAAAACGGCTTTTTTATCAACTTGCGGATTAGTAATAGCTGACTCCACCTGTTGACTCAGTTTTGGTGGAGCTAGGGGTTTAAATGGATGTTCAAACAGTTGATAAATAAGCAAGAGTGATTAGTTTTTGAAATGGAGGCATTTTGATCCCGGGGTTTATGGCAAAAGAATAGAAACTGAGTCCTAAAACAACCTTTTTATCAATTTGCGGATTAGAAATATCTGACTCCAACTGTTCACTCAGTTTTGGTGGGGCTAGGGGTTTGAATGGACATTCATAGAGTTTATAAATAAGCTAGAGTGATTAGTTTTAGACATGGAGGCATTTCGATCCTGGGGTTTGTCGCAAAAGAATAGATATAGAGTCCTAAAACGGCCTTTTTATCAACTTGCGAATTAGTTATAGCTGACTCCACCTGTTCACTTAGTTTTCGTGAGGCTAGGCTTTAAATCTATGTTCAAAGATTTGATAAATAAGCTAGACTGATTAGTTTTTGACATGGAGGCATTTCGATCCTGGGGATTATCTTAAAAGAATAGAAACTGAGTCCTAAAATGGCTTTTTTATCAACTTGCGGATTAGTAATAGCTGACTCCACCTGTTCACTTAGTTTTGGTGGGGCTAGGGGTTTAAATGGATGTTCAAACAGTTGATAAATAAGCAAGAGTGATTATTTTTTGAAATTGAGGCATTTTGATCCTGGGGTTTATGGCAAAAGAATAGAAACTGAGTCCTAAAACAACCTTTTTATCAATTTGCAGATTAGTAATATCTGGCTCCAACTGTTCACTCAGTTTTGGTTGGGCTAGGGGTTTAAATGGGCATTCATAGAGCTTATAAATAAGCTAGAGTGATTAGTTTTTGATATGGAGGCATTACGATCCTGGGGTTTATCGCAAAAGAATAGAAACTGAGTCCTAAAATGGCCTTTTTATCAACTTGCGCATTAGTAATATCTTACTCCACCTATTCACTCAGTTTTGGTGGGGCCAGGGGTTTAAATGGATATTTAAGGAGTTGATAAATAAGCTAGAGTGATTAGTTTTTGACATGGAGGCATTTCGATCCTGGGGTTTATCGCAAAAGAATAGAATCTGAGTCCTAAAACGGCCTTTTTTTTAACTTACGGATTAGTAATAGCTGACTCCACCTGTTCACTCAGTTTTGGTGGGGCTAGGGTTTTAAATGGATGTTTAAAGAGTTGATAAATAAGCTAGAGTGATTAGTTTTTGACACGGATGCATTTCGATCCTAGGGTTTATCGTAAAAGAATAGAAACTGAGTCCTAATATGGCCTTTTTTTCAACTTGCGCATTAGTAATATCTTACTCCACCAGTTCACTCAGTTTTGCGGGGCTAGGAGTTTAAATGGACATTCAAACAGTTTATATATAAGCTAGAGTGATTAGTTTATGACATGGAGGCATTTCGATCCTGGGGTTTATCACAAAAGAATAGATACACAGTCCTAAAACGGCCTTTTTATCAACTTGCGGATTAGTTATAGCTGACTCCGCCTGTTCACTTGGTTTTGGTGAGGCTAGGCTTTAAATGTATGTTCAAAGATTTGATAAGTAAGCTAAAGTGATTAGTTTTTGACAAGGAGGCATTTCAATCATTGGGTTTATCGCAAAAGAATAGAAACTGAGTCCTAAAACGGCCTTTTTTTCAACTTGCGCACTAGTAATATCTTACTCCACCTGTTCACTCAGTTTTGGTGGGGCTAGGGGTTTAAATGGATGTTTAAAGAGTTGATAAATAAGCTAGAGTGATTAGTTTTTGACGCGGAGGCATTTCGATTCTAGGGTTTATCGTAAAAGAATAGAAATTGAGTCCTGAAATGGCCTTTTTATCAACTTGCGGATTAGTAATAGTTGACTCCAACTGTTCACACAGTTTTGGTGAGGCTAGGCTTTAAATGGACGTTCAAAGAGTGATAAATAGCTAGAGTGATTATTTTTTGAAATGGAGGCATTTCGATCCTGGGTTTTATGGCAAAAAATTGAAACTGAGTCCTGAAACGGCAATTTAATCGACTTGCAGATTAGTAATTGGTGACTCCACCTGTTCACTCAGTTTTGGTGGGGCTAGGGGATTAAATGGATGTTTAAACAGTTGATAAATAAGCTAGAGTGATTAGTCTTTGACATGGAGGCATTTCATTCCTGGGGTTTATCGCGAAAGAATAGAAACAGAGTCCTGAAATGGCCTTTTTATCTACTTGTGGAATAGTAACGGCTGACTCCACCTGTTCACCTAGTTTTGGTGAGGCTAGGGTTTAAATGGATGTTCAAAGAGTTGATAAATAACCTAGAATGATTATTTTTTAAAATGGAGGCATTTTGATGCAAGGTTTTATAGTAAAAAAATAGAAACTGAGTCCTAAAATGGCCCTTTTATCGACTTGCGGATTAGTAATTGGTGACTCCACCTGTTCACCCAGTTTTGGTGAGGCTGGGGTTTAAAAGGATGTTTAAAGAGTTATAAATAAGCTAGAGTGATTATTTTTTGACATGGAGGCATTTCGATCCTGGGGATTATCTTAAAAGAATAGAAACTGAGTCCTAAAACGGCTTTTTTATGAACTTGCGGATTAGTAATAGCTGACTCCACCTGTTCAATCAGTTTTGGTGGGGCTAGGGGTTTAAATAGATGTTCAAACAGTTGATAAATAAGCAAGACTGAAGAGTTTTTGAAATGGAGGCATTTTGATCTTGGGGTTTATCACAAAAGAATAGATACACAGTCCTAAAACGGCCTTTTTAGTCAACTTGCGGATTAGTTATAGCTGACTCCACCTGTTCACTTGGTTTTGGTGGGGCTAGGCTTTAAATGTATGTTCAAAGATTTGATAAGTAAGCTAAAGTGATTAGTTTTTGACAGTGAGGCATTTCAATCATTGGGTTTATCGCAAAAGAATAGAAACTGAGT
>CM041645.1:26553618-26568353 GCA_023333625.1 Bothriochloa decipiens
CTCCACCTGTTCACTCAGTTTTGGTAGGGCCAGGGGTTTAAATGGATGTTTAAAGAGTTGATAAATAAGGTAGAGTGATTAGTTTTTGACATGGAGGCATTTTTATCTTGTAATTTAGCGTAAAGAATAGAAACTGAGTCCTAAAACGGCCTTTTTATCGACTTGCGGATTAGTAATATCTGACTCCACCAGTACATTTAGTTTTGGTGGGGTTAGGGGTTTAATGGATGTCCAAAGAGTTGATAAATAAGCTAGAGTTATTAGTTTTTTGACATGGCGGCATTTTGATCCTGCGGTTTATCGCAATGAATAGAAACTGAGTCCTAAAACAGCCTTTCTATCGACTTGCGGATTAGTAATTTCTGACTCCACCAGTTCACCTAGTTTTGGTGATGTAGGGGTTTAAATTAATGTTCAAAGAGTTGATAAAGAAGCTAGAGTGATTAGTTTTTGACATGGAAGCATTTTTATGTTGCAGTTTAGCGTAAAGAATAGAAACTGAGTCCTAAAACGGCCTTTTTATCGACTTGCGGATTAGTTATATCTGACTCCACCAGTACATTCAGTTTTGGTGGGGCTATGGGTTTAATGGATGTCCAAAGAGTCGATAAATAAGCTAGAGTGATTAGTTTTTTAACATGGTGGCATTTTGATCCTGCAGTTTATCATAATGAATAGAAACTGAGTCCTAAAACGGCCTTTTTATCGACTTGGGGATTAGTAATATCAGACTCCACCAGTTCACTTATTTTTGGTGGGGCTAGGGGTTTAAATTAATGTTCAAAGAGTTGATAAACAAGCTAGAGTGATTAGTTTTTGACATGGAGGCATTTCGATCCTGGGGTTTATCGCAAAAGGATAGAAACTGAGTCCTAAAACAGCCTTTTTATCGACTTGCGGATTAGTAATATCTGACTCCACAAGTTCACTTAGTTTTGGTGAGGTAGGGGTTTAAATTAATGTTCAAAGAGTTGATAAACAAGCTAGAGTGATTAGTTTTTGACATGGAAGTATTTTGATCCTACGGTTTATCGCAATGAATAGAAACTGAGTCCTAAAACGGCCTTTTATCGACTTGCGGATTAGTAATATCTGACTCCACCAGTTCACTCAGTTTTGATGGGACAGGGGATTAAATGGATGTTCAACGAGTTGATAAACAAGCTAGAGTGATTATTTTTGACATGGAGGCTTTTGATCCTGGGGTTTATCGCAAAATAATAGATACTGAGTCCTAAAACGGCCTGTTTTATCAACTTGCGTATTAGTAATAGCCGACTCCACCTGTTCACTCAGTTTTGGTAGGGCTAGGGGTTTAAATGGATATTTAAAGAGTTGATAAATAAGCTAGAGTGATTAATTTTTGACGTGGAGGTATTTTTATCATGCAGTTTAGCGTAAAGAATAGAAACTGAGTCCTAAAATGGCCTTTTTATCGACATGCGGATTAGTAAGATCTGACTCCACGAGTACATTCAGTTTTGGTGGGTCTAGGGGTCTAATGGATGTCCAAAGAGTTGATACATAAGCTAGAGTGATTAGTTTTTTGACATGGCGGCATTTTGATCCTGCGGTTTATCGCAATGAATAGAAACTGAGTCCTAAAACGGCCTTTTTATCGACTTGCGGATTAGTAATATCTGACTCCACCAGTTCACTTAGTTTTGGTGAGGTACGGGTTTAAATTAATGTTCAAAGAGTTGATAAACAAGCTAGAGTGATTAGTTTTTGACATGGAAGCATTTTGATCCTACGGTTTATCGCAATGAATAGAAACTGAGTCCTAAAACGGTCTTTTTATCGACTTGCAGATTAGTAATATCTGACTCCACCAGTTCACTCAGTTTTGGTGGGGCTAGGGGTTTAAATGGATGTTTAAAGAGTTGATAAATAAGCTAGAGTGAATTAGTAATAGCCGACTCCACCTGTTCACTCAGTTTTGGTAGGGCTAGGGGTTTAAATGGATGTTTAAAGAGTTGATAAATAAGCTAGAGTGCATAATTTTTGACGTGGAGGTATTTTTATCTTGCAATTTAGCGTAAAGAATAGAAACTGAGTCGTAAAATAGCCTTTTTATCGACTTGCGGATTAGTAATATCTGACTCCACCAGTACATTTAGTTTTGGTGGGGCTAGGGGTTTAATGGATGTCCAAAGAGTTGATAAACAAGCTAGAATGATTATTTTTTTGACATGGTAGCATTTTGATCCTGCGGTTTATCGCAATGAATAGAATCTGAGTCCTAAAACGGCCTTTTTATCGACTTGCAGATTAGTAATATCTGACTCCACCAGACTCCACCAGTTCACTTAGTTTTGGTGGGGTAGGGGTTTAAATTAATGTTCAAAGAGTTGATAAACAAGCTAGAGTGATTAGTTTTTGACATGGAAGCATTTTGATCATACGGTTTATCGCAATGAATAGAAACTGAGTCCTACAACGGCCTTTTTATCGACTTGCAGATTAGTAATATCTGACTCCACCAGTTCACTCAGTTTTGGTGGGGCTAGGTGAAACATCCTCAATTTTCCATGAAGGCGAGAGACGTAGCGACGGGCCTCCTCGAGCTGAGGGGTGGACACTGCCTGTCCACTAAGTCCGGTGGTGGGGCATCCACTCAAGTTGAGGCGAGATTGCCCTAGCTCAAATGTCTCAACCCTGACCCTCTTACGGGCACGTAAGGGAAGCTCATCATGCAACTCCTCGTACTCTCTGACCCTCTTACGATCTGACCTCTTCCAAGCTTCCATAGTGCGTTTGAGCTTATCTATGAGGTATGCCATCTTATGGACATAGTTGATCAAGTGTCCCTGGTTGTAGCTAGCAAGGGTGTACTCCTGTAGCAGCTTCTCACGTTGAGGCTTGCACTGCTCACGGAGCTTGTCCCTGTAGGCAGCATCTTGACTCTTTTCCTAGAATCTCTTTGCAATGTCTTCGTTCTTCTCAGCCATAGTGGCCTCAAGCTCCCAGATATTCTTGTTGAGACGACTGTTGTGTATTTAAAGCTTATCCAACTTGCTCATCAAACTAGTAATCTGATCTTGGTGAGTATGCTCTTTGCATGCTATCTCATGCTCTAGATTTGCAATCTTTTGCTTCCATGCCGCTTCCTTATCCTCTGACTTGCAGATCCTCTCGTCAACCTCCATCAGGTAGCGACGATCACGGCGTCCCTTCCGCTCCAACTCAGCAATGTACATTTTCTGGCACTGTATGTACATCATAGAGGCGCGGTGGCAGGGGTTGCGGTCGACTCTGGTATTCTGCTCGATGTAGATGACCTTTCCCCAAGTATCCTGCTGATCATCGAGGGCACGAGGAAGCAGACGAAAGCGACTTTCCTTCAGATAGTCAGCTCCGTTGCGCAGCACAGTACGGAGTGCCTGGCGCGAAACGGTCTGAACACACATGTCGGTGTCGTTGTCGAAGGCGAAGTCAGTGAAGGCGGAAACTTCGGGCAGGTTCATGCTTGCAGGCACGTTGATGTGGACTGCCTTGTAGTCCTCGATGCCTCCTTCAAGGGTGGGCTTGCCATGGCAAAGATACTCGAT
This sequence comes from Bothriochloa decipiens, assembly GCA_023333625.1. Taxonomy (NCBI): domain Eukaryota; kingdom Viridiplantae; phylum Streptophyta; class Magnoliopsida; order Poales; family Poaceae; genus Bothriochloa; species Bothriochloa decipiens. Next base: position 26,557,170 of record CM041645.1, read on the forward strand.
GTTCTCCATGGGAACACCTAGCTCGGTGAGAACCTCGCGAAGCACGTGAGCATAGCCTCCATGCTCTGTTCCGTCGAGTCTGAACTCAACGATATCCATTGGTGGTAACGGACCAAGCGGCAAGTCGGGGTCCATCTGCAGGTGACACGAGAAAGAAGTTAGAAAAGTTGCAGAGAGAGGTAAGCCATGCATAAAAGCGTATGCAATGGTCGGTGTATAACCGAGAGACTTCAAGATTTTCCTAATTCTATCGTCCAATCCTATGGGTCTCGTCCTAGGGTCAAGCATGGCTCTGGTACCAACTGAAACATCCTCAATTTTCCACGAAGGGAAATACACAGAATGGCGGATAATATAATAGTTTGAAGCATCAAACCATCTCATTATCCCGCAGTAGTCGATACAGGATCCATACATCGTACAAAAGATTACAATTAGGGGGAATTACATAAATAATTCATCGCCACACTGGCGGAATCATCAGAGTAGCTGTAGCGTCTGGAACAGCTGCGAAAAGCGGAACTACAATAAAATCTCCAAAAAGAAGCCTGAGCGTAGGAACGAGACATCTACTCCTCTTCGTCGTCATAGTCGTAGTCGGGCTCACCTGCCAAATAATTTTCAGTATGGTTTGTACTGGCCACATCTCCCACCCTATGCTTTGCTTTTGCTATGTAGTATTTGGTGGGATGCAAAGGATATAATCAAATTGACCTAATATGTGGCTGTAGTTTCCTATGCAAACAGTGACCAATATTATATAATATAATTCATCAAATTTTTATCCATCTCATCCACACATCCAACCCATTCCAACTCCATCACACACATCTCACCCTCTCACACTCAGTCGACAGGTCCAACTCCCTCTCGGAGCCTTCTCAGCGGCTCACAGCCGGAAGGGTAACACCAGGGGAAGAAAAAGAAGGACTCCTCTCACTACTCCCGAGAAGCGTGGGTCTTAGGAAAGAGCCATACCAGTGGCCCACGGACTATATATATAGATTCATAAACTCTGCAGAGCGTGTACTCCCGTAACCACAAGATCACTATCATCGGCGGTGCCCCGCCTAAGCTGATTCCGGCTGCTTTCTAACCGGTGCGATGCCACCCTACCACTCAGTACTGGGACATCCCGGATAGGTACCACCGGCACACTGAGACTGTGAGACATAGTACCGGGCCCCCGTGGTCACTATGCTGTCTAAGGAGGGTGTGGGTCTCCACGCCCGTACCTCCCGACACTTTCTGCTAACAACCTAGTAGTAGTGGCATCGTCCTAGCTAGTCAGACATCCGTCTCCCGCCCATTCAAGAGCGAGTGGTGAGCACGTAAGTCCCAAGGTTCCAGTCCTCAAGAGATATCAGGTCCTAGGGGGGATCAGACAGGATTATCTTCTCTTTTGGGACTACAACAGTCCGTGCTACAATAGCACCTTCTACCTGGGGCTTCGCTCCACGAAGGTTCTCACCCCCGGGATCTCCTTATGCATCACAATGTGCCCGCCACAAGCACCTCACACGGGAATGCCCAGAACACATTCCCCGGCAAGACTTGCCCACATGGCTCGTCGTAGAATCCTGTCCGATCGACTCAACCCTCACCACACACCCAAGACGCACACAGCACTCTCCCCGAGTAAAGTGGCACCACGTGCCTTAACCATATGACCATACTCTCCACCACGCGTCATCATCACACAGATATAAGCGTAGTAGAAGTAAAGCATCATAAGAGAAAATAAGCAAGCGTCTAGCCTATCAGCAGGTGTGCAGGAGTAAGGTTGCGACAAGGTAAAGGCTCATCAGGCAGTTCTACCATGCAACCTATCATCAGGTGATATTCATAATTAAAGCACTAGCAACTAGATATTATGCCATGCGTAACAGGATCTACGAGGTTGGGTGGGGTGTGGCACCTGTAAAGTCGTCACCGAGCTCCTCCTCGTACTCGTAGTCGTCCTCCTCAAGCTGATCCTCCTCTGAAACGAGACATAATAGCCACGTTAGCGGCTCCTATAGAGTCAACACAAAGAAGCAAAAAAATTCAATAACTCCAAATGCACTTATACACAAGCCTATGACGTAGAGCTTATTTTTATGAAAATTTGGACACTTGGTTCATATTTTTCGGAGTTCGTATGAAGAAGTTATGAATTTCCGAAGTTTATTCTATTTTCGGAAAAAGAAAAAGGGCAGATTAACCTGGAGCTGACACGTGGCAACTCCTGATTGGGCCACGTGGCGCGCAGGAATAGTGCAGCTGGGGATGTACTGACATCATGCTGACGTTATGCTGACGTCAGCGTCGACGGGTCCATTTAGTGGCTGACAGTTGGGGACCACGGTTCTGGTCACTGACAGGTGGGGCCAGGTCAACGGTCAACGTTGACGGTCTCGACCGGGCCTCGGATGTCTGGACGGGGCTGGTTCTGGGCCAGGTTGGGTCGGCCACTGTGCACTCGAGGGGGGGCGGTCCGGTCGACCCCTCGAGGACGGAGCTCGCTCTGGCGAACGGACTGGCCTCGAGAACGAAACCTCGCCTGGCGAATGGACTGGCCTCGAGAACGAAGCCTCGCCTGGCGAACGGACTGGCCTCGAGAACGAAACTTCGCTCGACGAACGGACTGGCCTCGAGAACGAAACTTCGCTCGGCGAACGGGCATGACCTCGAAGACGGAACTTTGTTCGCACGAAAGGGGCAGCCCTCGAGAACAGTGTGGCCCTCGAGACTTGACCCTCTGGCCTCGAGCCGGGCCCTCGACTCGGGCAGGACCTCGATTAGAGCCAGGTCCTCGACTCCGTCGGTCGGACCTCGACTCGTCGGGTGAACCCTCGACTCCGTCGGGCGGACCCTCGACTCGTCGGGCGGACCATCGACGAATGTCGGGTGGACCCTCGACTTGTCGGGTGGACCCTCGACGAACATCGGGCGGACCCTCGACTTCGTCGATCGGACCCTCGACTTCGTCGGGCGGACCCTCGACTGGTCGGGTGGACCCTCGACGAATGTCGGGCGGACCCTCGACTTCGTCGGTCGGACCCTCGACGAATGTCGGAGCATAAGCTGAGCTACGTGGCTGGTCGGCTAGGTGCTCTAACTCGGGGAAATCGACCCTCAAGCCAGTGGCGGTCAGCGAGGCGCGGCAGCAGCGTCTGGCGACGGCGAGGCCAAATCTGCCGGCGAAACCGGGCGTTGGTCTCCATCTTCCTTCTTGCCCTTCGATGGGAGAAGCTGGGATCTCCATGAGCTAACTACCAGGGCTGGTCGAGGCACGGCGGGGCGTGCGTGGCTCGGCGGCCACGGCGGACGCTCCGGCGGCCAGAGTCCGGGGAGGCCGGAGCTGCAAAAGTGCGTGGCTCCACTGTGGCCCGTGCCGGCTCCTAGAGGTTGCCAAAAACGTGCTCTAGACTACGGCGAAGCTATCGGTCGCGGTAAGGAAAGAAATAGGGTAAGGGGAGCAAGAACATTGACGATGTACTGGCGGTGGCCATGGCCGAGCAGGGCGAGGGCGGGGATGCTTACTCGCGTAGCGATGGTCGAGGCAGGTGACGCGGGCTTGGTGGTGGCTCGGTGCAGGGGACGCGAAGCCGAGGCGTCGAGGCGGTGATGCAGCGCTCCCAGGTCCTCCTCAGCGCGCGGACGGCGGCGGCGGCAGTAGCGCTCTAGCTCCGCCTCCTTCCTGCTCCTCCCTTCTTCTCTCTCCCTCGCTCGACTGATCTGGCGGCGGGTCTCCACAAAGACGGCGGGGCGATGGGGAAACCCTAGAGGCCAGGGTGCTCCTCTTTAAATAGGAACGGCGGCCAGCCATGGACGGCGGAGGCAGAAGATGCCCATCGGGCGGCTGTGCGCGGCCACGATTAGGGTTAGGGTTCGGTGAAGCGCGGTGCAAGCAGGCGGTTAGATGGACGGCGCGGGACGCAGCCGTACTCGGGCGGACGGCGGAGGTGCGCGGTGCACAAAAATGGTGCGATGGACGCGACGCGCTGTCGACCAGAAGTGGAAAAAGGAAGGAGCTGACATCTCGGTCCCACGCGTCAGCGGGACGGGGCGGCGAGCGGCGGAGACAGGCCCATGTTGGGCCGTCCTGGTTAACTGGGCCGCGGCAGCGCGCGAGCGAGCGGGCAGGCGACAGCGCAGCAAGCCGAGCTGGGCCTCGAGCTCGGGCGGGCGGTCGAGCTGGGCCTCGAGCTCGCAGCAGGCCGACGGTCGAGCGCGCGGACGAGCTGGCCAGCGCGGGGGTTTCGGTAGCAGGCATATATGTATACATACATTAAAGGTTATTCGATTTTATTAACATCACATAAAATCGAATAAGAGGCGAATCAAACTCTGGATATTTAAATGCAATGCTCGGGCTAACGTAGGGTGCTATTTGTGCATCTATTGGCGGGTTTCCTACATGACATCCACCATACACTGGTAAACTTTAGAAAAATTTTTGAAAGCCCGTATTCTTAGTGACCGGATTTCTAGGGTTGTTACAGTCCTACCCCTTATGAGAATCTCGTCCTCGAGATTCAAGAGTGTAACTTACTCTTCAAAAAGGTAGGGGTAGAGCTTCCTCATTTCTGACTCTTTCTCCCAAGTTGCTTCCCGTTCTGTGTGATTGCTCCACTGGATCTTCAGATACTGCGTGCTGGAATTCCTCGTTTCCTTGGTGGTTCTGTCCATAATGCGGACGGGGTGCTCTCTGTACTCCAAAGTGTCCTGAATATCGAGTGCCTCTGCGGGTATCGGATGCTCTGGCGGCTGCAAACACTTGTGCAGTTGTGACACATGGAACACTGGGTGTACTCCTGCCAGTTGAGGGGGCAACTCTATCCTGTAGGCAAGCTTGCCAATCCTTTCACTGATTCTGTACGGTCCCACATACCTCGGTGCTAGCTTTCCCTTTACATGGAACCTGACAGTCCCTCGAAGCGGGGAGACCTTGAGATAGACATAGTCTCCTACCTCAAACTCGAGGTCTCTGCGCCTCTTGTCGGCGTAACTCTTCTAACGGCTCTGGGCAATCTTCAGATTCTCTCGTACCTGGGCGACTCCTTCCTCGGCCTCCTTAATGGTGGCCGGGCCAAAGAACGATCTTTCACCCGTTTCAGACCACATCAAGGGTGTTCTGCATGGTCTTCCGTACATAGCTTCGAAAGGTGACATCTTGAGGCTAGCCTGGTAACTGTTGTTGTAGGAGAACTCTGCAAAGGGCAAGCTCTTCTCCCAATCAGTCCCATATTTCAGAACACAAGCTCGAAGCATATCCTCAAGTATCTGGTTCACTCTTTCTGTCTGCCCATCTGTCTGAGGGTGGTATGCGGTACTGTAATCTAACTTGCTGCCGATTGACTTGTTCAGGGCTTTTCAGAACATGGACGTATACTGCGGTCCACGATCAGATATTATGCTCTTAGGGGCTCCATGCAGCTTGAGAATGTTCCCAACATACAAATCTGCTAGCTGGCCGACTCGGGCATCAGTCCTGATGGCTAGGAAGTGAGCTACCTTAGTCAAGCGATCGACTATCACCCATATAGCATCATGGCCTTTCGGGGTTCGAGGCAATCCCACAATGAAGTCCATAGAAATGCTGTCCCACTTCCATTCAGGTATATCCAGTGGCTTTAACAGCCCTGCAGGTCTCTTATGCTCAGCCTTGACGCGTTTGCAAATGTCACATCTAGCAACATACTCTGCAATGTCTGATTTCATGTTCTTCCACCAGAATTTCTTCTTCAAGTCAGCATACATTTTAGTACTGCCTGGGTGGATACAATACTTAGAATCATGACCTTCTGATAGGATTTCGTTGCAGATAGCTGGGTCAGCAGGCACACAAATTCTGTCCTTGTACCAGTAAGTGCCTAGCTCATCCCCACTGAACTCGGGGCACTTGCCCTGTGTCAGGAGCTCGTGTATCTCCCAAATTTCTGGGCAATGGCGTTGGGCTTCACGGATCCTATCCATGAGGGTGTAGTGCACGCGAAGCTCATTCAACAGGCCACGAGGTATCACCTCCATCCGTAACTCATCAATGCCCTCTTGCAACTCTTTGGGCAAGGCGGTGGTGAACAAGGCATGACAATGACTTTTGCGGCTAAGAGCGTCAGCGACCACATTGGCCTTTCTAGGGTGATAGAGAATCTCCACGTCGTAGTCGTTAAGCAGCTCAAGCCAACGACGCTGTCTCATGTTCAGATTTTCCTGGGTGAAAAAGTACTTCAAGCTCTTGTGATCGGTGTAGATCTCGCATTTGTTCCCTATCAGGTAGTGCCTCCAAATCTTCAAGGCATGGATCACAGCTGCAAGCTCGAGATCATGGGTGGGGTAACGCTGTTCATGCTCCTTAAGCTGGCGGGAAGCATAGGCAATGACTTTCCCATTCTGCATTAGAACACAACCAAGCCCGAAGCGAGATGCATCGCAATAGACCACAAAGTCCTGGTGGATATCAGGCAAGGCTAGAACAGGCGTCGTGGTGAGCTTCTCCTTTAGGGTCTGGAAACTTTGTTCACATTGGGGCGTCCATTCAAACTCTTTGGTCTTCTTCAGGAGGTTGGTCATGGGGCGAGCTATCTTAGAAAAGTTCTCGATGAATCAACGATAGTAACCAGCCAATCCCAAGAAACTTCTCACATCAGTCACATTTCGTGGCTGCTCCCATTCCTTCACTGTCTCAATCTTGGACGGATCGACAGCCACTCCGTCAGCATTGAGCACATGACCTAGGAAAGTGACCTCCTCAAGCCAAAACTCACACTTGTTGAACTTGGCATAGAGCTGATGTTTTCTCAACTTCTCCAGTACCATCCTCAGATGTTGCTCATGCGCTTTGGCGGTGGCAGAATAGACAAGAATGTCATCAATGAAGACCACCACGAACTTATCCAGCTCCTGCATGAACACTTTATTCATCATGTTCATAAAATAAGCCGGCGCGTTCGTAAGACCGAAGGACACGACGGTGTACTCATACTGCCCATATCTGGTGACAAATGCTGTCTTAGGAATGTCTTCCTCTCTGATCTTCATCTGATGGTAGCCTGACCTGAGGTCAATCTTGGAGAAGTACTTGGCATTGCGAAGCTGATCAAGCAGGTCATCTATCCTCGGCAAAGGATACTTGTTCTTTATAGTTACGGCATTCAGGTTCCGGTAATCAACGCACATCCTCTGCGTTCCATCCTTCTTCTTAACAAATAGTACAGGAGATCCCCAGGGCGAGGCACTGGGCCTAATGAACCCTTTCTCGGATAGTTCCTCAAGCTGTTTCTTAAGCTCCTTAAGCTCATCAACTGCCATACGGTAGGGTTGCTTAGAAATCGGACTCGTACCAGGCATTAGGTTGATCACGAACTCAACATCTCTGTCCGGTGGCATTCCTGGTAGCTCTTCCGGAAAGACGTCCGGGTACTCGCAAACTACGGGCACTTCCTCAAGTGACTTCTCTTCCAAGGCACACAGCATGGATATATCTGTCCCTTTGTTTGGCTCACATCTGACCTGACGGCCACTTGGATGGGTTATATCCACGTATCTGGGTGAGCAAGATATCACTCCTTTGTTCTGGGTTAACCAATCCATCCCTAGAATGACGTCTAGGCCTTCGAAGGGTAGCAAGGTAAGGTCAGCAAGAAAGGTAAGACCCTCGATGGTGATACTTACTCCCTTACACATTTTGGTACAACAAATGTTGCCCAAGGGTGAACTGGTGTATAAGGCCTCTTTTCGTGGAGTGACAGATATATGGTGCTCTCGTGCAAACTTGGAGGATATATATGAACATGTAGCACCTGAATCAAACAGCACGGATGCCTTATCTCCATGCACTAAAAACATACCGTACACCACGTCGGGGGCACTCTGGGCGGCCTCTGCTGAGATGTGGGTGAGGCGGCCACGGGGTGCTCCGGATGGCATCTGCTTGTGCGGGGTGCCTTGGTTCTGCCTGGCGGGCGCTGGTGTAGCTGGCGCAGCCTTGTTTGGGCACTCGGCTGCCTTGTGACCTGGCTGGCCACAAGCGAAGCAAGTGTAGGTCATGCCGCCTGTGGGGGTTGGCGCGGCGGACCTCCACATGCTACCTCCAGGTGCGGCACGAGCGTACGCTTGGCGGTCCTGAGCAGGGCGGGGGTAGTTGCTGGTGTGGGTACCACCACCCCGGCTCGAACCGTGAGCCGCTCCCTGGGCGAAGCGAGAGCGGGGAGGCTGAGAGGTCTCACCACGCGACCTCCGTGGGGCAGGTGCGCGGGTAGTGCCCTCAGTACGGCGCTTCTTGTTCTTGCCAAGCGCCTCCCTCTCCGCGAAAACCTCGTCGCGGTCCTTCTCAATCTCCATGCACCTGTCAATCAGGTCACGAAGGGTGTGGCTTTTGGTGCCTGAGAGAGAGAGCCTGATACGACTAGACAAGCCCTTGCGGTAGTAGTACATCTTCTCCTTCTCAGAGTTCACCACTGAGATGGGTGCATAGCGTAGCAGGTTGGTGAAGCGGGTGGTGTACTCATGCACCTTGTCAGCTCCCATGGAGATGTTGCGGAACTCGTTCTCCTTCTTCTCCAGCGCACCTTCACGGATGAAGAATGCGCGGAACTCGTCCACAAACTCATCCCAGGAGATGTTAACGGGGTCTCGGTGGGTTTCGCAGAGGCTGTCCCACCAAGATCGGCCAGCACCCACAAGCTGGTGAGCTGCCAAGCCAACGCACTCCTCGTCAGTGCAGGTGGTCAAGTCTAGCTTCTTCTCAATCTCCTTAAGCCAATCATCAGCAGCGATGGGATCGATGCTGGTGCCGTCGAATGTCGGGGGCCTCAGCTTGAGAAAGAACTCCAGCTTCTTGTAGAAATCATCGCGGGGCTCCCGGTGCTGGGGGTGCAGCACGCTCTCAGCTAAGACTCAAAGAAGTTCGGTCTGCTGGGCCATCACATCCGCCAAGAGTGGCACAGGAAGTGGTGGTGGAGCTGCATCTCCTCCTGCGGCAGGCTCGGGCTCAGCAGCAGGCTGTGGCTGTCTTCCAGCTGCGCCTCCGGCAGCTGGTTTTGGCTCAACTACCGGTGGTGGCGATGGGTGTGCAGGTCGTGGGGTGGCAGCGCGGGGTGGCTCCTCAAGGTCGAGGGGTATGCGACCAACGCGTGCACGACCACTTCTGCGTCCGCGGCCCCTGGCGGGCACGGGTGAAGGAGAGCGGTTTCTCAGGCAGCTGGCACGACGAGTGGACATCCTGCTCAACATAAACCTCAGATTAGGGCATACGCGCTTAATATAGCTTTGATATTAAAGACATACTTATTTGAAATAATTTTAAAACATTGCTAATTTATCTAACACTCAGACAAAAAGCATGAAGATCCAATAAGATGCGATAAAAACCAAATCATTCATTACATCACGGGGGTTACATGGCGATGTCTTTAGCGGCTACGCTTGGAGACTCGCGAGAAACGTACTACACGCAGGTAGTCTAGCAAAAAGGGTGGACAACTACTTAACATCATGGTGAGTCTGGTCACTTGGCCATACAGGGCTCATCACCTCCTGACCTGATATTACTCTAGACCATCTCTAGAGGCTGGTCCAAACTGTAAGCTGTGGGAGGTATGCCGATGCCAGAAGCCTGGATCTGCTCGTCAGTCATCTGAAGGCGAGAGACGTAGCGACGGGCCTCCTCGAGCTGAGGGGTGGACACTACCTGTCCACTAAGTCCGGTGGTGGGGCATCCACTCAAGTTGAGGCGAGATTGCCCTAGCTCAAATGTCTCAACCCTGACCCTCTTACGGGCACGTAAGGGAAGCTCATCATGCAACTCCTCGTACTCTCTGACCCTCTTACGATCTGACCTCTTCCAAGCTTCCATAGTGCGTTTGAGCTTATCTATGAGGTATGCCGTCTTATGGACATAGTTGATCAAGTGTCCCTGGTTGTAGCTAGCAAGGGTGTACTCCTGTAGCAGCTTCTCACGTTGAGGCTTGCACTGCTCACGGAGCTTGTCCCTGTAGGCAGCATCTTGACTCTTTTCCTAGAATCTCTTTGCAATGTCTTCGTTCTTCTCAGCCATAGTGGCCTCAAGCTCCCAGATATTCTTGTTGAGACGACTGTTGTGTATTTGAAGCTTATCCAACTTGCTCATCAAACTAGTAATCTGATCTTGGTGAGTATGCTCTTTGCGTGCTATCTCATGCTCTAGATTTGCAATCTTTTGCTTCCATGCCGCTTCCTTATCCTCTGACTTGCAGATCCTCTCGTCAACCTCCATCAGGTAGCGACGATCACGGCGTCCCTTCCGCTCCAACTCAGCAATGTACATTTCCTGGCACTGTATGTACATCATAGAGGCGCGGTGGCAGGGGTTGCGGTCGACTCTGGTATTCTGCTCGATGTAGATGACCTTTCCCCAAGTATCCTGCTGATCATCGAGGGCACGAGGAAGCAGACGAAAGCGACTTTCCTTCAGATAGTCAGCTCCGTTGCGCAGCACAGTACGGAGTGCCTGGCGCGAAACGGTCTGAACACACATGTCGGTGTCGTTGTCGAAGGCGAAGTCAGTGAAGGCGAAAACTTCGGGCAAGTTCATGCTTGCAGGCACGTTGATGTGGACTGCCTTGTAGTCCTCGATGCCTCCTTCAAGGGTGGGCTTGCCACGGCAAAGATACTCGACGTTCTTCATGGGAACACCTAACTCGGTGAGAACCTCGCGAAGCACGTGAGCATAGCCTCCATGCTCTGTTCCGTCGAGTCTAAACTCAACGATATCCATTGGTGGTAATGGACCAAGCGGCAAGTTGGGGTCCATCTGCAGGTGACACGAGAAAGAAGTTAGAAAAGTTGTAGAGAGAGGTAAGCCATGCATAAAAGCGTATGCAATGGTCGGTGTATAACCGAGAGATTTCAAGATTTTCCTAATTCTATCATCCAATCCTATGGGTCTCGTCCTAGGGTCAAGCATGGCTCTGGTACCAACTGAAACATCCTCAATTTTCCACGAAGGGAAAATACACAGAATGGCGGATAATATAATAGTTTGAAGTATCAAACCATCTCATTATCTCGCAATAGTCGATACAGGATCCATACATCGTACAAAAGATTACAATTAGGGGGAATTACATAAATAATTCATCGCCACACTGGCGGAATCATCAGAGTAGCAGCACCTCTGGAACAGCTGCAAAAGGCGGAAGTACAATAAAATCTCCAAAA
>CM041645.1:26583408-26617193 GCA_023333625.1 Bothriochloa decipiens
AAAGAGTTGATAAACAAGCTAGAGTGATTAGTTTTTGACATGGAGGCAATTTGATCCTAGGGTTTATCGCAAAAGAATAGAAACTGAGTCCTAAAACGGCCTGTTCTATCAACTTACGGATTAGTAATAGCCGACTCCACCTGTTCACTCAGTTTTGGTAGGGCTAGGGGTTTAAATGGATGTTTAAAGAGTTGATAAATAAGCTAGAGTGATTAGTTTTTGACATGGAGGCATTTTTATCTTGCAGTTTAGCGTAAAGAGTAGAAACTGAGTCCTAAAACGGCGTTTTTATTGACTTGCGGATTAGTAATATCAGACTCCACCAGTTCATTCAGTTTTGGTGGGGCTAGGGGTTTAATGGATGTCCAAGGAGTTGATAAATAAGCTAGAGTGATTAGTTTTTTTGACATGGTGGCATTTTGATCCTGCGTTTTATCGCAATAAATAGAAACTGAGTCCTAAAACGGCCTTTTTATCGACTTGCGGATTAGTAATATCTGACTCCACCAGTTCACTTAGTTTTGGTGGGGCTAGGGATTTAAATTGATGTTAAAAGAGTTGATAAACAAGCTAGAGTGATTAGTGTTTGACAAGGAAGCATTTTGATCTGCGGTTTATCGCAATGAATAGAAACTGAGTCCTAAAACGGCCTTTTTATCGACTTACAGATTAGGAATATTTGACTCCACCAGTTCACTCAGTTTTGGTGGGGCTAGGAGTTTAAATGGATCTTCAAAGAGTTGATAAACAAGCTAGAGTGATTAGTTTTTGACATGGAGGCATTTCGATCCTGGGTTTATCGTAAAAGGATAGAAACTGAGTCCTAAAACAGCCTTTTTATCGACTTACGGATTAGTAATATCTGATTCCACCAGTTCACTTAGTTTTGGTGGGGCTAGGGATTTAAATGGATGTACAAAGAGTTGATAAATAAGCTAGAGTGATTAGTTTTTTGACATGAAGGCATTTTGATCCTGCGGTTTACCGCAATGAATAGAAACGGAGTCGTAAAACGGCATTTTTATCGACTTGCGAATTAGTAATATCTGACTCTACCAGTTCACTCAGTTTTGGTGGGGCTAGGGGTTTAAATGGATGTTCAAAGAGTTGATAAACAACCTAGAGTGATTAGTTTTTGACATGGAGGAATTTCGATCCTAGGGTTTATTGTAAAAGAATAGAAACTGAGTCCTGAAATGGCCTTTTTATCAAATTGTGGATCAGTAATAGCTGACTCCACCAGTTCACTCAATTTTGGTGAGGCTAGGGTTTAAATCGATGTTCGAAGAGTTGATAAATAAGCTAGAGTGACTATTTTTTGACATGGAGGCATTTCAATCCTGGGGTTCATCGCAATAGAATAGAAACTGAGTCCTAAAATCGCTTTTTTATCAAATTGCGGATCAGTAATAGCTGACTCCACCTGTTCACTCAATTTTGGTGAGGCTAGGGTTTAAATGGATGTTCAAAGAGTTGATAAATAAGCTAGAGTGATTTATTTTTGACATGGAGGCATTTCGATCCTGGGGTTTATCTTAAAAGAATAGAAACTGAGTCCTAAAACGGCCTTTTTATCGACTTGCGGATTAGTAATATCTGACTCCACCAGTTCACTCAGTTTTCGTGGGGCTAGGTGTTTAATGGATGTCCAAAGAGTTGATAAATAAGCTAGAGTGATTAGTTTTTTGACATAGTGGCATTTTGATCCTGCGGTTTATCGCAATGAATAGAAACTGAGTCCTAAAACGGCATTTTTATCGACTTGCAGATTAGTAATATCTGACTCCACCAGTTCACTCAGTTTTGGTGGGGCTAGGGGTTTAAATTGATGTTCAAATAGTTGATAAACAAGCTAGAGTGATTAGTTTTTGACATGGAAGCATTTTGATCCTACGGTTTATCGCAATGAATAGAAACTGAGTCCTAAAACGGCCTTTTTATCGACTTGCGGATTAGTAGTATCTGACTCCACCAGTTTACTTAGTTTTGGTGGGGCTAAGGGTTTAAATGGATGTTTAAAGAGTTGATAAACAAGCTAGAGTGATTAGTTTTTAACATGGAGGCATTTCTATCCTAGGGTTTATCGCAAAAGGATAGAAACTGAGTCTTGAAATGGCCTTTTTATCAAATTGCGGATCAGTAATAGCTGACTCCATCTGTTCACTCAATTTTGGTGACGCTAGGGTTTAAATAGATGTTCAAAGACTTGATAAATAAGCTAGAGTGATTGTTTTTTGACATGGAGGCATTTCGATCCTAGGGTTTATCTTAAAGGAATAGAAACTAAGTCCTAAAACAGATTTTTTATCAACTTGCGAGTTATTTATAGCTGACTCCACCTGTTCACACAGTTTTTGTGGGGCTAGGGTTTGAAATGGATGTTCAAAGAATTTATAAACAAGCTAGGGTGATTAGTTTTTGACATGGTGGCATTTTTATCCTGTGGTTTATCGTAAACAATAGAAACTGAGTCCTAAAATAGCCTTTTTATCGACTTGCGGATTAGTAATATCTGATTCCACCAGTTCACTCAGGTTTGGTGGGGCTAGTAGTTTAAATGGAAGTTCAAAGAGTTGATAAACAAGCTAGAGTGATTAGTTTTTGACATGGAGGCATTTTGATCCTGGGGTTTATCGTAAAAGAATAGAAACTGAGCCGTGAAACAGCCTTTTTATCAACTTGCGGATTAGTTATAGCTGACTCCACCTGTTCACTTAGTTTTGGTGGGGCTAGGTGTTTAAATGGATGTTCAAAGAGTTGATAAATAAGCTAGAGTGATTATTTTTTGACATGGAGGCATTTCGATCCTGGGGTTTATCTTAAAAGAATAGAAACTGAGTCCTAAAACAGCTTTTTTATCAAATTGCGGATTAGTTATAGCTGACTCCACCTGTTCACTCAGTTTTTGTGGGGCTAAGGGTTTAAATGGATGTTGAAAGAGTTGATAAAGAAGCTAGAGTGATTAGTTTTTGACATGGAGGCATTTCGATCCTGGGGTTTATCGCAAAAGAATAGATACAGAGTCCTAAAACGGCCTTTTTATCAACTTGTGGATTAGTTATGGCTGACTCCACCGGTTCACTTAGTTTTGGTGGGGCTAGGGGTTTAAATGTAAGTTCAAAGATTTGATAAATAAGCTAGAGTGATTAGTTTTTGACATGGAGGCATTTCAATCATTGGGCTTATCGTAAAAGAATAGAAACTGAGTCCTAAAACGGCCTTTTTATGAACTTGCGCATTAGTAATATCTTACTCCACTTGTTCACTCAGTTTTGGTGGGGCTAGGGGTTTAAATGGATGTTTAGAGAGTTGATAAATAAGCTAGAGTGATTAGTTTTGACATGGAGGCATTTCGATCCACGGGTTTATCGCAAAAGAATAGAAACTGAGTATTAAAACGGCCTTTTATCGACTTGCGGATTAGTCATATCTGACTCCACCAGTTCACTCAGTTTTGGTGGGGCTCGGGGTTTAAATGGATATTCAAAGAGTTGATAAATAAGCTAGAGTGAATAGTTTTTTGACATGGAGGCATTTTGGTCCTGCGGTTTATCACAAAGAATAGAAACTAAGTCCTAAAACGGCCTTTTTATCGACTTGCGGATTAGTAATATCTGACTCCATCAATTCAGTCAGTTTTGGTGGGGCTATGGGTTTAAATGGATGAACAGTTGATAAATAAGTTAGAGTGATTAGTTTTTGACATGGAGGCATTTCGATCCTGGGTTTTATGGCAAAAGAATAGAAACTAAGCCCTAAAATGGCCTTTTTATCAACTTGGAGATTTGTAATAGCTGACTCCAAGTGTTCACTTAGTTTTGGTGGGCCTAGGGGTTTAAATGGATGTTCAAAGAGTTGATAAACAAGCTAGAGTGATTAGTTTTTGACATGGAGGCATTTCGATCTAGGCGTTTATTGCAAAAGAATAGAAACAGAGTCCTTAAACGGCCTTTTTATCAACTTGCGGATTAGTTATAGCTGACTCCAACTTTTCATTTAGTTTTGGTGGGGCTAGGGGTTTAAATCGATGTTCAAGGAGTGGATTAATAAGTTAGAGTGATTAGTTTTGACATGAAGCATTTTGATCCTGGAGTTTGTAGCAAAAGAATAGATACAGAGTCCTAAAACGGCCTTTTTATCAACTTGCAGATTAGTTATAGCTGACTTCACCTGTTCACTTAGTTTTGGTGGGGCTAGGGGTTTAAATGTATGTTCAAAGATTTGATAAATAAGCTAGAGTGATTAGTTTTTGACATGGCCTTTTTATCTTGCAGTTTAGCGTAAAGAATAGAAACTGAGTCCAAAAACGGCCTTTTTATCGACTTGCGGATTAGTAATATCTGACTCCACCAGTACATTCAGTTTTGGTGGGGCTAGGGGTTTAATGGATGTCCAAAGAGTTGATAAATAAGCTAGAGTGATTAGTTTTTTGACATGGTGGCATTTTGATCCTGCGGTTTATCGCAATGAATAGAAACTGAGTCCGAAAACGGCCTTTTTATCGACTTGCGGATTAGTAATATCTGACTCCACCAGTTTAGTCAGTTTAGGTGGGACTAGGGGTGTAAATGGATGAACAGTTGATAAATAAGCTAGACTAATTAGTTTTTGACATGGAGGTATTTCGATCCTGGGGTTTGTGGTAAAACAATAGAAACTGAGTTCTAAAACGGCCTCTTTATCAACTTGTGGATTTGTAATAGCTGACTCCAAGTGTTCACTTAGTTTTGGTGGGCCTAGGGGTTTAAATTGATGTTCAAAGAGTTGATAAATAAGCTAGAGTGATTAATTTTTGACATGGAGGCATTTCGATCCTGGGGTTTATCGCAAAAGAATAGAAATAAAGTCCTAAAACGGCCTTTTTATCAACTTGCGGATTATTATAGCTGACTCCAATGGTTCACTTAGTTTTAGAAGGGCTAGAGGTTTAAATGGATGTTCAAAGAGTAGATAAATAAGCTAGAGTGATTAGTTTTTGACATGGAGGCATTTCGATAATGGGGTTTATAGCAAAAGAATAGAAACTGAGTCCTAAAATGGCCTTTTTATCAACTTGCGGATTAGTAATAGCTGACTCCACCTGTTCACCCAGTTTTGGTGGGGCTAGGGGTTTAAATGGATGTTTAAAGAGTTGATAAATAAGCTAGAGTGATTAGTTTTTGAGATGGAGGCATTTCGATGCTAGCGTTTATTACAAAAGAATAGCTAAGCCGTGAAATGGCCTTTTTATCAACTTGCAGATTAGTAATAGCTGACTCCACCTGTTCACTTAGTTTTGGTGAGGCTAGGGCTTAAATGGATGTTCGAAGAGTTGATAAATAAGCTAGAGTGATTATTTTTTGATATGGAGGCATTTCAATCCTGGGATTTATCTCAAAAGAATAGAAACTGAGTCCTAAAACGGCTTTTTTATCAACTTACGGATTAGTTGTAGCTAACTCCACCTATTCACTCAGTTTTCATGGGGCTAGGGGTTGAAATGGATATTCAAAGAGTTTATAAACATGCCAGAGTGATTAGTTTTTGACATGGAGGCATTTTTATCCTGTGGTTTATCGCAAAGAATAGAAATTGAGTCCTAAAATGACCTTTTTATCAACTTACGGATTAGTAATATATGACTCCACCAGTTCACTCAGTTTTTTGGTGGGGTAGGGGTTTAAATGGATGTTCAAAGAGTTGATAAATAAGCTAGAGTGAATAGTTTTTTGACATGGAGGCATTTTGGTCCTACGGTTTATCACAAAGAATAGAAACTGAGTCCTAAAATGGCCTTTTTATCGACTTATGGATTAGTAATATCTGACTCCACCAGTGCACTCAGTTTTGGTGGGGCTAGGGGTTTAAATGGATGTTCAAAAGTTGATAAATAAGCTAGAGTGATTAGTTTTTGACATGGAGGCATTTCGATAATGGGGTTTATGGCAAAAGAATAGAAACTGAGTCCTAAAACGGCCTTTTTATCAACTTACGGATCAGTAATAGCTGACTCCAAGTGTTCACTTAGTTTTTGTGGGGCTAGGGGTTTAAATAGATGTTCAAAGAGTTGATAAACAAGCTAGAGTGACTAGTTTTTGACATGGAGGCATTTCGATCATGGGGTTTATCGTAAAAGAATAGAAACAGAGTCCTAAACGGTCTTTTTATCAAATTGCGAATTAGTTATAGCTGACTCCAACTGTTCACTTAGTTTTGGTGTTGCTAGGGGTTTAAATGGATGTTTAAAGAGTTGATAAATAAGCTAGAGTGATTAGTTTTTGACATGGAGGCATTTCGATCCTGGGGTTTATAGCAAAAGAATAAAAACTGAGTCCTAAAACGGCCTTTTTATCAACTTGCGGATTAGTAATAGCTGACTCCACCAGTTCACTCAGTTTTGGTGGGGCTTGGGGTTTAAATGGATATTTAAAGAGTTGATAAATAAGCTAGAGTGATTAGTTTTTGACCTGGAGGCATTTCGATCCTAGGGTTTATCGCAAAAGAATAGAAACTGAGTCCTGAAATGGCCATTTTATCAACTTGCGGATTAGTAATAGCTGACTCCACCTGTTCACTTAGTTTTGTTGATGCTAGGGTTTAAATGGATGTTCAAAGAGTTGATAAATAAGCTAGAGTGATTATTTTTTAATATGGAGGCATTTTCAATCCTTGGGTTTATTTTAAAAGAATTGAAATTGAGTCCTAAAACGGGTTTTTTATCAACTTGCGGATTAGTTATAGCTGACTCCACCTGTTCACTCAGTTTTCGTGGGCTAGGGGTTGAAATGGATGTTCAAAGAGTTTATAAACAAGCTAGAGTGATTAGTTTTTGACATGGAGGCATTTTGATCCTGGGGTTTATCGCAAAAGAATAGGAACTTGGGTTTTTTATAAGATTTTGAAAACATAAAAAGATAGCCTTTGTTCCTTGAATGATTCTCTCAAGTCACTCACATTTGTAAGTGGTTCCTCACCAAGGCATATACAGGGATTTCCTTCACTTGATGATCCTACTTCTAAAAGGTTTATCTGGAGCTTTAGGTAGGAATGAAAAGTGCAGGGCACACTTACCTTGTATATGTTGTCAAGTCAAATCCCGGACCTCACCGGAGGGAAGCGTCATACTCTTAGATCAGAATTGTGCACGTGTATGGAGAAAATAAGGTAGATATTAATTGTGTCTAACCTAATTCTACTATGCTCTTTAAAACACATTTCCCTCTTTATTGGGACTTAGAAAAAAATTTGTATGAGGGCATGGCTATCTTTATACTCTTTCTCTTTTTTTCCTCTATCTTTCTTCATCATGTTTTTTTTCAAAAACTTTTTCCCCACTTTTTTTCTTTTTCATCCTTGTTTTTTTTCTTCTCCATTTTTTTGAATGATAGCCTCATGCCTCTATTTGTAACAGAAACTTTAAGGGAGATATGAACAAGGATTCAGAGCATTTATTTTGATGGGACCTAGCAAGCATATTTTTGGTTCACCCCATGTATAGGAGTAGAACATTTTTGGGTAGATCTAAGTGGAAGGCATATTTTGTGCCTACTCCGAGGGTAGAAGTAGTGTAATTATTTGGTGGATGGATGAATGGATGTTGTGCGCAATTCTCAGTATAAGAGTTGGCAACTTTATTTATCGGTGTACGTAAATTCTGATCTTGGGAGCATGAAACTCTCTCAACAGGGGGTCACAGAACTTGACCAAACTCAACACAAAGTAAGAGGCATATGTGGAAGGTTTTGTCATGAAAGAGCATATATGGCCTTGGTAGGTATTTGCACAACATTCAAGGAACATGCTATTTGATTTTTGCTTTGTAAAAATAAATCCCAAGTTCTTTGCAAGAAATGAGCAAGCGTCATGTCATCCTACTATATCTCATCTGTCAATTACTTAGATAAAATGGGGTCCCTATGATAAGTGTTCATAAGTTATGGGAATATTAGCAAGGAATAAAGAGTATGCAAATTTTAATCACAGGATAACATGGAGATGGAACATTAAGAGTTTTGTCTTTTTAAAACTTTTTCAATGTTAAAAATTCAAAACTTGGAGAGAGTGAGGGTAGAGTTGCACAAACCACCGTTGAAGATGAAGGAGCTAATGAAAAGTCATTCGTCTTATCCTTCTGTATGGTGGATTGCTCGATGTTCGTGCAATGTGTTGGGGAGATCTCGAATTTCCTTTAGTTATGCTTGAGAGATCTCCCCCATACTTATTTTTTGTACCTTCTTTTATTTTGTAAAGAAAACAAAACAAGAAAAACAAACAAGGATCCTAATGACTAGAAAAGTCAAGGAGCTAGAAATTATTCACCTGATTATTATTACTTAATTATTTTTATTTTATTTTTAATAAAAACTTGATCAACCAACTTTTATTAGAGCTCAAGCAAGGCTAAAATAAAATATAAAATGAAAACATAGCCAAGATTTATCTCCATTTCAGACTACTTCCATTGTTTATGACAGCAACTCAAAGTTCATTAACTAGAATACAACACCATGTCAAATTATGATAAAAGAAAAATGTTTCAACCTAAACACCATGCTTAATTTGAAAGCAACTTATGGATGTACCTTGCAAAAGCACATCTAAACCAGAGCATTTGATAAAAAAAGGGAAGCATGAATTTGAATGAACGAATGGAAATAAATATGAGCAAAGGGGTTGGTGTACATTTATTACATTTTGCATACCTGAGTTTTCTTATCGGCAGCATATGTGTATTTCCTTGAAGATGCCACACCAGTGGCGTGGTTGTACAGGCTCCATCTCAGGTGAACCATAAGGCCAAGTTATACACACAACTAGTGTCTGTGGGCCTTGGGCCTTATTGGTAGCAAAGGTGTAAATGAGGATACACCTCTCTTTTTTTTAATTTTTTTCATATCTCAATTCTTTTAATCTTTTTTCAACTCTCTTCTCTTCTTTTAATAGTCCTTGTTTTTGCTTTTTTATATTTTTTAAAACAAGGCAAAGCTAACATCATCTTTCATTCATTTTCATGAATGACCCTTGGTGTGAGTGGGACTCGGGATTCTCACCATCCTCCCCCACACTTGGACTTTTGTATAAAAGTCAAGTGTATTGGGTCAGGGTCTCCTAGTGTGTTCCACCCCTCAAGAGCATCATTTTTATAGTTGACGTCGCTCTATGTTCTTAAGCGCCACACCTGGAATGGTTAGTGACAAGAATACCCGAAGGTGCATACTAACTTGACAACATGTCCTTGATTTTATTTGAAAAGGAAAGTTTTTTATGAAAATAATATAAAAAACATATTTTTTCTTTTCAAGATAGTCCAAGGTATCTCCTGGCAGTGCTTGTTTTAGGACAAAAGCTCATCCTTGGGAAACCTTTTCGAAATGAGTCCAATGTTGATGATGAGGTTTCTCCTCCAACATCAACCTTTGTGGGTCAATCTATAAAACTCCTGCCAAAACATTTCGAGATCTGCAAAACTTGTTAAAGACAAAAGCATCTACAACAACCCTTCCAAAGTTTTTTATGAACCGAAAGCAAAGTTGTAGATCCTTTTGATGGTGGCAGAGTTATATATCGATCCTGAAGATTTTTCATATGAGCATGCAATGAATGGGATAGCTAAAAATAGCTTCCATGCTCATCAATAAAATCTTCTGTCTTAGGGAGAGGTTCTTCCTTCTCATGGCAATTTGAATCCTCCGCAACATGAGAATAAGTTCATGATATTTGCTCATCAATAAGTTCATGACATAACCTCACCCCTAAGATTAGGAACGAATGTGGATGAGACATTTATTTTATCCCAGGGGAAAGCAGTAGCTAGGATAGTTCATGATATTTATTTTATCCCAGGGGAAAGCAATAGCTAGGAATGTTTAATAAAAGGGAAAGAGATCCTTGTGTCTACTATAATCTAGTACCAACTAATGTTGAAGGGGGCTAAACGGATAAAAGGTAGGATATGTAAATAAGATAGCAAAGATCCTAATCTAAAATCTAAAGATAAATGGTAGAGTGTTCGCTAGGTGGGAGGACAATGAGTGAGTAAAGGACTCCTATGTATCTAACTTTACTTCTATGCACTTGATCCTAACAAATAACTGACTTAACTAGACTGGTGCCTTACTACTTGTGTGGTAGGGATAGACGAGATAGTAGAAGATAGAACCTCTACTAAAGCGACTATTTGGCTTATGGACGCCCTGCATTTTAAGAACTGGCCTGAACATGGTGAGAAACCCTAATGCCGCCCAAGACCTGTCACCTCTCAGGAGTGCGCTCACGAACTGTCCCTGCGGACTAGCAGCAATCAAAGGTAAGACCAAGCCTGAACACCATGCTCACACTTACTCTTACAACTCTAGCTAACGCGCAGATAGCTAAAGCTCCTATGCAAGATAGGACGATGATACACACACAAGGAGTTGGTTACAGGAAACCAATCCAACTAAGACAACTATACTACTAAGACAAGCACACAACAAGACTATAATGAATGTAGACTTGCACTAAGTAAATACTCAGTAAAGTAAAGCAAGAATAATATACAAGAGCTATACCAGATTTATCTAAAAGGCGACTTCGGAGATCCCGAGCTTCGCTCAACTCGACTGTAACTCCCACTCAAGACCAACTACTACTACTCTTGCTTGATCTCCCTTGGAAGTTTGGAAGTGGAAATATGAATTGAGAGATGCTTTCCAAGGGTGGTGGCAGCCTCCTTTTATAGGGGAAGGAGAGGGGGTGCCACGTCAGTGATCCATGTGCTCCTTCTCTTGATACCCTTGGATGAACTGACATTGAAACCGCCTCAGATGGACGTCTAGGATGAAAAGTGGTGCATGAAGGCATGCAGGAAGGCGGTGGGGGCCAACTGACCTTGTGGGGACACCAGGTGGGGGTCGGTCGACCCCCATTGGTAGGTGGGCCTAGCTGGGTCTTCTAGAAGCTGTTCCCACCTGTTATCTGGAGTGGTTTGGTATTTTGCCAAATATTTGTCACGTTGCTTGCTTCCTTATGGGCCCATGAATCCATGTGAAACAATCCTTTGCCATTGGATGAAAACACAAGTTGATCTGATGGTTGATTTGGACTCCGGGGACCATGACATGGATCATGCTCGAAGCTCAGCTCAAAGTGAGCTCAAGTGGGGGTCGGTCGACCCCCTATCTTGGTCCCACTGAGCTGCATTTTGTGTTTCCTAAAATCATAAGCAAAGAGTACAAGTGGAACTAGTTATTGATAAAATATGCTCATGTTATGCTATTCTTCCTTGGAACCAAGGCATCTTGATGGTGTTTTGAGTGTGGATTTTTATGGTATATCCACCGTCAATAAGATCACCCAAGCTTAACCTTTGCTCGTCCTGAGCAAACAATCAAACTTAGCCTCGGTGGATCAGGTATTATTAGTATGCCCATATTTCAAGTTTACCATGTTCACAACAAAGTTCTTCTCTTGAATGGAGAAATTAGCAATGAAAACTCGCCCATATGTGGCACAACCTTCTAAATCATATGCCCTACACGCATGATTATTGTCTAAATAGACTCCTAATAACCATGACTGTGTTCCATACGATTTAAAAAGTCTATCGGGTAAATCCTGAATCATCCACAATTCTCCGAGCAGGATCCATCGTAGAGAGACATTACAGTATTACAACAGTTTGATGTAAATAATATACCACGGAGTAAAATAGCGAAAGACTTACAATAACATAAGTTTACAACCCTTTGAGTTTCAAATATTTACAACCATAAGTTTAGATTGTACAAACCATAATAGTAGTGGAGTAGCAGTAGATAACCTTATTACAATACAAAACAAAAAGCTCTGCCCAAGAGCTAAACACCTTACTCGTCATCACTTTCCTCGACGACTGTCATGCAGCAGGATGCGAAGCATTCCTGCCCATGAGGCTCACCTGCAACAAGGGTTCAACAAACCCTGAGTACAAAAGTACTCAACAAGACTGACCCGACGAAAAAGAGGGGTGGAGACTCAAGAAATGCAGGCTAGAGGGATAAGGTAAGGCTTGTAAGAGATAAGAAATTTTTACGGAAAGGCTTAATAGAAAGTAAAGTTTGCTTGGACTAGCTCCAATTATCAACCAACTTCATTATTAAACCTTAATCTTTGTTCAAGTTGTTACTACGATGATGAACACCGATCGAGTCTTCTTCTCCGAGAAGCAACGGTGATTTGAATCCATTTTCATACCCAGCTGGGACCTAGGTCACTGGAATACCGGAGACTTTAACTCCGATGCACCCCAGATGAACCGATATACCGGGATAACAACCGCAGCCATATATCACCACATGATACACGTGAGCTCTGCGGCCCAGCGTACCAAGATATGTGGGAACTTAAACCCCACAGTAAAACACACTATGACATATGTGGGATCTCTGGCCCCACTATAAGTCACTCCATGATATACACGGCTCCAACCATCCGTATATCACTTCATGCATGTGGATTTCTAAATTCTCGATATCACCAGTTCACCAACGGACGGGACCTAAGGCATCAACAGACAGAAACACTACAGAGGGACTCCATTCCCAGTGCAAGTTAGCCGTCCGGACTTGATTTATTTCTATTATAAAGATTCCAACAAAGAAAACCAAACTCATCTTTTTCATTCGTTTACCTTTGAACATTTAACTAAATAAGCAGGGCTAAGCGTTAATACTTATCTTCCAAAGCAGGTAACAAGGAATAAGGAAATAAGACAGGTAATGCAATTGGTGGGTTTTCACTCAACTCCTATTACTTAATGCAACATATCATAGCTGAAGCGATAAAACTTTTATAAATAGAATAGGGTTTGAATGCATCTGGGGCTTGCCTTGATGTTCGGGGTAGACGGTCTCAAACTCTGGATTAACTCCCGATTCCTGAATCAGCTCTTCCTTCGGATCTGGGCGACAACGTTAACTCTCCATTAAAAGCTATTCGATAATTAATATGCTTTAACATGATGGAATAGTAAACATGATGCTCGATGCATGCATGATCAGATTAAGGGATCGAGTATAACCATTATTCACGATAAGTTGCAAGCCAACAAAACTTCGCTTATGAAACTCATTAGGGTTAACTACGTCATTTAAGAAATTAATTAAATACATGAAATAACGTGGATTAAGCCCTAATGACATGATTAAGGTAGGCGTAAACAATTAATTAAAGTGCCAAAGGTCATTAGGGTTAATGACCCAAGGTCATCAATCAATCCCAAAGTCAAACAAATCCTATAATGATTAAACTCAAATAAAGGGATTAATTAATTATTTTAAAGCATTAAATAAAGGCATTATCAAATTAAGCCCAAATTTTTATTTTAGAAATCTCTTAAACTAATTAGATGGCAAAACAAATTTCAGAATTAAAAGCCAATTATTTTATTTATAAAAAATCATTGAAGGTCCATTTTTCAATTAAAAGGGCTAATTTTAATATATGTAAAAAGTATTCAAATTTGGCATTTCATATTTTTCGTAGGTAGATGACATCATAAAGAACACTCATAAAAATTTTCAGAATTTTTGAAGCTATATTTGAATTACTATGATTTTTTTAAAAAATAGCATTTAAATCATTTTCTAAAAATAGAAAAAGAAAATCGGCACAGTACTCCCGCGCTGACCGACGATCCGCCGGAGGTTGACCGGCGATTACTCGCCGTCGGCGAGGTCTCCGGCGACCGGACTTGGACCACTGGGCCCAGCTCGACACGGCGAGTCGATGGAGGTAGCTAACGGCACGGCGGGGCGACGGCGGCACCCACGCCGGCGGAGCTAGGGCGCGGCGGCGAAGCTCACCGGAGCTGTTTCCGGCGACGGCGACTACACGGACACACGCAGGGCACTCAGACGATTTCGTTTGGCAACAAAATGAAGTCAAACTGGAACCCCAGCCCCGAGGGCTACGCGCGCGGCGGCGCTGGCAACACTGCGCCGGCGGCGAGCTATGGTGGCCGGCGGTTATGACACAGGAATGATGAAATTGATAGCGCAAACAGCTGTAGGAGCTCACCTCGGTGCTGATGCGCACGTTAATGAGGGCCCGGAGTGCTTGAATCGAGCTGCGGTCGGCGGCGGTGATGGCGGCGGCGGCGCTCCGATGGCATGGTCGGCGTCACCGGCGTCCCTGTGGACCATCAAGCCGGCCAAGAAGCGCATGAGGGGCAAGATAGCACGGAGAACACGGTAGCGAGGTTAAAGATAATATATTTTCACCCTGTGCGGTGGTCGGCGGTGAAAAAGCTCGCGGTGGCTCGGCGACCGGCCGTGGAGAAGATGACGGCGCAAGGGCAGCTCGGGCGAGGAGAGCAAGCACAAGCTAGCTCAAACTGACTGTGAGAATGTGGCGGAGCTATTGGCAAGAGCAATCGGGTAGTGGTGAAGCGTCGGCGGTGAATTCAAGCGGCGGAGCGAAGTCGTCGGCGACGGCGGCAGGAAGAAGAAAGAAGAGAAACGGCGGCGCCCGACCGGTATTTATAGGCCAAGGGTGACGCACGGACGGGCGACACGACGATGGCGAAGTTTCGGGTGTCCAGGAGTGCGCTGGCGGCCGAGCAGGTGCGGCGGTGGACGGCGGCGCGCGTTGAGAAGCCGGCGATGGCGGCCGACGATAGATTTCGGTACTGTTCGCAGAAATTACAGAAATGCCATTTATTTTAAAATACAAATTACTCCAAAATTTAAAATGGGAATAAAACCCTAGAAACAAACATTTGAAATTACTTTTGATTTTTCAATAAAACTTGAAAATCTTCAAAACTATGAAATGTTTAACTTTCCAAACCAAACCTTTTTCATATACAAAATTTTCCAAAATTTTGCATAATTTTTGAATTATGGTTTTCAAATCAAAAGGGGACAAATGTTGGAAAACTGTATTTTCAAATTCATTTGAAATTTCTTTTGGAAACTTGAAAAACTTTATATACCAACTTTGTAGATCTTGTCAAGATCTACAAACTATCTTTTTAGAGTATCTTCAAATTCTTTATAGATTTTGAATTAGAGAAAAGGGGGTTAAAACTAGGTTTTAGAATAAAGGGTTTTTGAAATTGAATTCAAACTCGATTTGGTTTCTAACTTAATTGTTTGGTCATTAGTGATCACAAACATCATCCAAGGAAAATTTTTAGGTCATTGACCCAATGACACCCTTTGTTGACCAAGTTGACATTTGAAAAACCTTGTATAGCATTTCCAATTTGAATTTAAATTTGAATTGCCAGACTTAGAAATAAGCTTTGGAATCCAAATTCAATTTCAAATATGGAAATCATTTTTAGGGTTGGACTTAGACTTATACACTATG
Source organism: Bothriochloa decipiens (assembly GCA_023333625.1). Taxonomy (NCBI): domain Eukaryota; kingdom Viridiplantae; phylum Streptophyta; class Magnoliopsida; order Poales; family Poaceae; genus Bothriochloa; species Bothriochloa decipiens. Next base: position 26,598,721 of record CM041645.1, read on the forward strand.
CTTGACACTAGTGTAAACATGGTTTACACCTCAAGTACATAGAATATAAACTAAGCATTTGCGATGACATTCAAAAATAGGGTTTTATTATTTCATGTGACAAAACATTCTAGAAACCCAATCAACCTATGAAATATAAACTTGTTTTAGTTAATGCACATTAAGATTGACTTAAACATGAATGCTTTGTAATGCATATGATGACATGGCATGTTTTAGTTAATGTAACACCAGAGGTGTTACAGCCTTTCCCCCTTAAAGAAACCTCGTCCCGAGATTTAAAGCCTTGAGTGAAGTAATGGAAAAGGAAATGTGTCAGGAAAACACACTTCAACTAAATTTATAAGGGAAAGGAATTGTACCACTCACATAGAGAAGTTACAACTCGTAGAAGGAATTATCACTTAGATAGAAGCATAAAATTCCGGAAAGTTTTCTAATAGATAATCTTTCGATTCCCAAGTGGCTTCTTCCTCTGAATGTTGATCCCATTGTATCTTGTACCACTTGATTGTTCTGCATCTAGTAACATGATCCTTCTGATCCAAAACTCGGATTGGATACTCAGAGTAAGTCAAGTCAGGTTCAAGTTCAATACCTTCAACATCAACGACTTTATCTGGTACATGGAGACACTTTTTGAATTGGGACACATGGAACACATTGTGTACGGCCGACAATTGTTCAGGTAATTGCAGACGATATGCTGATTGTCCACATCTTTCTATAATTAGAAATGGTCCAATGTATCGAGGTGCTAACTTACCCTTGACTCCAAATCGGGTAACTCCTTTCATGGGTGACACCTTTAGATACACGTGATCTCCCTTATGGAACCACAATGGTCAACGCCTTTGGTCCGCATAACTTTTTTGCCGAGATTGTGCCACCTTTATATTTTGTTGTATCTGCTTAACTTTTGCTTCAGTTTCTTTTACAAGATCAACTCCGAAGAATCTTCTTTCTCCAGGTTCGGACCAACTTAACGGAGTTCTACATCTGCGACCATATAATGCTTCAAATGGTGCCATTTTTATACTTTCTTGATAACAATTGTTGTAAGAGAACTATGCTAAAGGCAAACACTCATCCCATTTTTATGGAAAATTAAGAACACATGCTCTCAACATATCTTCAAGTATTTGATTTACTCTTTTAGTCTGACCTCCTGTTTGTGGATGGTAGGCTGTACTGTGCAAAAGGTCAGTACCTAAAGACTTGTGTAACTGCTTCCAAAACTGGGAGACAAACTGCGTGCCTCTATCAGAAACAATGGTCTTTGGTACTCCATGAAGACTTATGATGCGCTCAAAATACAATCTGGCATATTGCAAAGCTAAATTTATACTTTGAGCTGGAAGGAAATGTGCTGTTTTTGTGAGTCGATCCACTATAACCCAAATTGAATCAAAACCTCTTGTTGTCCTGGGTAGACCCACTATAAAATCCATACTGATATCTTCCCATTTCCAAGCTGGAATGGGTAATGGTTGAAGTTCTCCTACTGACTTCAAATGTACAGCTTTGACTTTCTGACAAGTATCACACTGAGCCATATACTTAGCAATTTCTATCTTCATCTTAGTCCACCAAAATTTCTATTTCAAATCATGATACATCTTATTACTTCTTGGATGAATAGAAAACTTTGAAAGATGTGCTTCATCCAAAATCTTTTGTCGCAACTCAGGAACTTTTGGTATAACCAGACGATTCTTATACCATAAGACATCTGCTTCATCAATTGTGAAACAAGAAACCTTTTCTCTTCTAACTTTCTTTTTAATATGTTTAATGCCTTTATTACTCCTCTGTGCAGCAATAATTTGATCTCTGAGGGTTGTCTCCATAGCAATGTTAGACAAACTTCCTTGTTGCACCATCTCTATACCCAACTTTTCTATGTCATGACATATAGAGATATCCAAAGGCTTCACTGTTAAACAATGACAATGACTTTTGCGACTAAGTGCATCAGCAACTACATTTGCTTTACCAGGATGGTAATAGATTTCCAAGTCATAATCATTGATTAACTCTAACCATCTTCTTTGCCTCATATTCAACTCATCTTGAGTGAATATGTATTTCAAACTCTTATGATCACTGTAAATATTACATTTATTACCCCACAGATAATGTCGCCATATTTTTAAGGCATGGACAACAGCTACCAATTTCAAATCATGTGTTGGATAATGCTCCTCATGCTTCTTCAACTGTCGAGAAGCATAAGCAATAACTCTCCCCTCTTGCATCAACACACATCCAATACCAATACCAGAAGCATCACAATAAACATCAAACGGCTTCTCAATGTTTGGCTGTGCTAGGATAGGGGCAGTAGTCATCAATTTCTTTAGTTTCTGAAATGCCTCTTCACAGGCAGGTGACCAAATAAACTTAACATCATTTTTCAACAACTCAGTTATGGGCTTTGATATTTTTGAGAAATCAGGTATGAAACGACGGTAATAACCCATCATTCCCAAAAAAACTTTGAACTTGATGCACAGTCTTTGGTGGTTCCCAATCAAGTATATCTTTTACTTTACTAGGATCAACAGCCACACCCTTGTCTGATAAAACATGTCCAAGAAATTTCACTTCTCTCAGCCAAAACTCACACTTACTAAACTTGGCATAGAGTTGATGTTCTCTTAAATGCTGCAGAACAATTCTGAGGTGTTTAGCATGTTCTTCTTCATTTTTGGAATATATCAATATGTCATCAATAAAGACAACCACAAACTTATCAAATTCTGGCATGAACACTGAGTTCATCAAATACATGAAACAGGCCGGTGCATTGGTAAGTCCAAAAGACATAACCAAATATTCATACAGACCATATCAAGTGGTAAAAGCAATCTTTGGAATATCTTCTGGGCGAATCTTGATTTGATGATACCCAGATCGAAGATCAATCTTAGAGAACACCTTTGCTTCTGCCAATTGATTAAAAAATAGATCAATGCGGGGTTGAGGATACTTATTCTTGATTGTTACCTCATTCAAGGGACGATAATCCACACATAACCTCAAACTTTGATCTTTCTTTTTCACAAAGAGAGCAAGGCATCCCCAAGGTGATGAGCTAGGTTGAATAAAACCTTTATCTCATAGCTCTTGCAATTGAGTCTTGAGTTCTGCTAACTCAGGTGGTGCCATCCGATAAGCTCTTCTGGATATTGGAGCAGTACCAGGCTTCAAATCAATTCTAAATTCCACCTTTCTATCAGGAGGTAAACCCAGTAACTCATCGAGAAATACATCAGGAAACTCACAAACCACTGGTATCTCCTGAATCTCTTTTACAGAAGTTGCACATACCTTTTGAACATTCCTTTTAAGTGTCGGAAGTTGGATAAGAAGTGAAGATTTGCAATTGGGTATGTTCAATCTCACAGTTCTATTCAGGATGTCTTTCACAGCACCATGCCGTTTCATCCAATTCATACCTAGGATCATATCTATATCCTGATCCTTTAGTACTATCATATCAGTGGGAAAAATGTACCCACCCAAACTTACGGGCACATCATGTACCATTTCTTTAGTACACATACGCCCCCCAGGCGATTGTATAAAGATCTATTCTTTTGTCCCCATTATTGGAATTTCATGTGTCTTAACAAATGTACCATTAATGAATGTATGAGAGGCACCAGAATTAAAAAGCAGAATTGCAGGATGATCAGCAACAGGAAACGTACCCATCATGACGGGCTCTCCTTCTGGGATTTCCCCAACTTGAGTGTAGAACACTCTACCAGACTTCTTCTCATTCTTATTATTCGACAACTTCTTATTTCCTGCCTTATGCTGATTCTGTGGTTGTGGTTGTGGTGCAAAAGTCCTGGGGACATAAGAGTTATACTGCCTCGGATGCGGGCAGTTACGTGAAAAATGACCAGGCTTACCATAGTTGTAACATGGGAAGATTGGTGGCTGGAAATTGGGGTTACGAACACCAGGGGCATTTGGCTGTCGTGGATATGAAAGATTAGCAACAGGGCGAGCGAATGCTTGTTGCTGTGCTTGGTATTGTGGTGGATGATAAGGCGGACGAAAATGATTCTGAGGATGATAAATTATTTTCTGGCGCTTTGGGTGGCCACCAGAAAATCCAGAGGGTACACTTTTCTTCTTCTTAGTTTCTAGATGCTGATGATTCTTATCTTCATAGGATATAGCAATATTCACTGCCTCATGAAATGTGGCATTTGGATTCCCTGTCATCATTCTCTGAATTTTACTATTCAGACCTTTAAGGAAACACTCTTTCTTTTTACGGTCAGTACTAACATAGTCTGATGCATATTGAGACAAGTGATTAAATTTGCCAAAATATTGCATTACCGATATATCACCTTGCCTCAAGGAAAGAAATTCTTCAAGCTTTATGGTCAAGATTCCCTCAGGAATAAAATGTGCTCGAAAGGCTTCACGAAACTCAGTCCAAGTAATGCGATGACCTTCGGGCTAAGCAGCAACAAAATTGACCCACCAGGCTCCTACAGTACCTCTCAACTGCTGGGCTGCAAACATGGGCTTCTGATACTCTGTGCACTCAATCAGTCCAAACTTCTGCTCCATAGTGCGGAGCCAATCATCAGCCTCCATGGGTTCATCTACTCTGGTGAAAACCGGAGGAAGGGTGTGTGAAATCCACATATGTGGTTTCATTTCTATTGTTCTGACCATGATTTCCCTGCCTGGCATTCTGATTCTGATTTTGAGCCATCATTGTTGTTGCAGTGACTAATGCTGCAATTGCATCAGCTAAAGTGGGTGGGACTGGTGGAGGATTTAGGATATCACCTCCATCATGAAATGAGCCAGCAGCATCACGGGAACGGGTGTGAGCAGGCATCTGTTGATACACAAACTACACTTTATTCACAAAACCTTATGGGATTTCATATGGAGATATTACAATAGTGCAACACACTTATGATACACTATTTTTATTACAACAGTCTGCACTCTGGCAAGACTTCTCACACCTACTAGGCTTTAGAAAGCAGGGAAAGAATATATTACACATCTTATTTTCCAATCTCCTTATTCATCCTCCTCAGGATCCTCTTCCTCTTCAGGTTCTTCTGCCTCTTCAGGCTCTTCCTCTACAATCTCTGGATCTTCTTCTTCCATAACATCTTCTTCATCTTCATTCTCTATATCCATTTGGTTTTCTTCTTCTTCATCGATGACATCATCATCGACAGATTCTAGTTCTTCAGGGTCTTCCTCTTCCTCATCCTGACCCATTACAAGACCAAGGTCATCCTGGACTACCTGCCTTTGATATTCAGGATCCAATAAATTATGTAACCTCACACATTCATCATCAGCTTCCTCCGCATATTCCTTCAAATCTTCCACATAATCCTCAAGTTCTTGGATACGATTATTTGCTGCATCTTCTCGTGGCCAAGCATCATTTCTTTGGTGCTTCATATGCTTCCGGGATCGCCTCAACTGAGTAATTTTGGCGGCCTCTTCAATCCTGTCGGCTTCAGCCCTCTCCAACTCGAACCTAAGCCTTGCTATTTTAGCTTGGGGATCCGGATGCGGATGGCTACTGCTTTCACCGATCTCATATCTGGGGGCTAACTGATGTCGAGGTACCCCCTTCGGTGCAGTGCTCTTATGAGGAGTTTGCTTGGTAATGGCCATCCTGAAGCAAGATAGGTCATAAAGATAAGGATAGATAGGGAGAAGTCTAAAGGTTAGCACGAAAAAGGATTGATACTACTTAACCCAAACCACCTTAAAGGGGAAAGTAATTAAACAGATTAATTAAGCATGATGCATGAACGAACTTACGATCTAAACGTAAAAGAGTTGTAAAGCAACACTTACATATAACTAACTTTTATAACATAGGGCAATATAATATGCTATTCCACCACCACACTTTGTAAAATCAGAATAAGGGCCGATAGAAAGAATCATAGGTAAGGAATAAGCAATTTGGACCTAAAATAATCAAGTTAAAATTGTTTGACTCAAAACTTTTGAAGTTTTCACAAAAGAATACTACAACAACTCTTCTTAACAATGATTCGACTCTGATACCAGCTGTGGCAAAACCTTCTAAATCATATGGCCCACATGCATGATTATTGTCTAAATAGACTCCTAATAACCATGACTGTGTTCCATACGACTTAAAAAGTCTGTTGGGTAAATCCCGAATCATCCACAATTCTCCGAGCAGGATCCATCGTTATAGAGAGACATTGCAGTATTACAACAGTTTATGTAAATAATATACCACAGAGTAAAATAGCGGAAGACTTACAATAACATAAGTTTACAACCCTTTGAGTTTCAAATATTTACAACCATAAGTTTAGATTGTACAAACCATAATAGTAGTGGAGTAGCAGTAGATAACCTTATTACAATACAAAACGAAAAGCTCTTCCCAAGAGCTAAACACCTTACTCGTCGTCGCTTTCCTCGATGACTGTCATGCAGCAAGATGCGAAGCATTCCTGCCCATGAGGCTCACCTGCAACAAGGGTTCAACAAACCCTGAGTACAAAAGTACTCAACAAGACTGACCCGACAAAAAAGAGGGGTGGAGACTCAAGAAATGCAAGCTAGAGGGACAAGGTAAGGCTTGTAAGAGATAAGAAATTTTTGCAGAAAGGCTTAACAGAAAGTAAAGTTTGCTTGGACTAGCTCCAATTATCAACCAACTTCATTATTAAACCTTAATCTTTGTTCAATTTGTTACTACGATGATGAACACCGATCGAGTCTTCTTCTCCGAGAAGCAACGGCGATTCGAATCCATTTTCATACCCAGCTGGGACCTAGGTCACTGGAATACCGGAGACTTTAACTCTGATGCACCCCAGATGAACCGATATACCGGGATTCCTGAATCTGCTCTTCCTTCGGATCTGGGCGAACAGTACCGTTAACGGAAGCTATTCGATAATTAATATGCTTTAACATGATGGAATACTAAACATGATGCTCGATGGATGCATGATCAGATTAAGGGATGGAGTACAACTTTTCTTCACGATAAAGTTGCATGCCAACAAAACTTCGCTTATAAAACTCATTAGGGTTAACTACGCCATTTAAGAAATTAATTAAACACATGAAATAACGTGGATTAAGCCCTAATGACATGATTAAGGTAGGCGCGAACAATTAATTAAAGTGCCAAAGGTCATTAGGGTTAATAACCCAAGGTCATCAATCAATCCAAAAGTCAAACAAATCCTATAATGATTAAACTCAAATAAAGGGATTAATTAATTATTTTAAAGCATTAAATAAGGGCATAAAAATTAAAGTTATCAAATTAAGCCCAAATTTTTATTTTAGAAAGCTCTTAGACTAATTAGATGGCAAAACAAATTTCAGAATTAAATGCCAATTATTTTATTTATTAAAAATCATTGAAACTCTATTTTTCAATTAAAAGGGATAATTTTAACAAATGCAAAAATACTCAAATTTGGCATTTCACATTTTTTCTAGGTAGATGACATCATAAAGAACACTCACAAAAATTTTCAGAATTTTTGGAGCTATATATGAATTACTACGATTTTTCAAAGAAAATAGCATTTAAATCATTTTCTAAAAATAGAAAAAGAAAATCGGCACAGTACTCCCGCGCTGACCGACAATCCGTCGGAGGTTGACCGGCGATTATTCGCCGTCGGCGAGGTCACCGGCGACCGGACTTGGACCACTAGGCCCAGCTCGACACGGCGAGTTGATGGAGGTAGCTAACGGCGCGGCGGGGCGACGGCAGCACCCACGCCGGCGGCCATGGCGGCGCGGCGGAGCTGGGGCGCGGCGGCGAAGCTCACCGGAGCTGTTTCCGGCGACGGTGACTACACGGACACACGCAGGGCACTCAGACGATTTCGTTTGGCAACAAAATGAAGTCAAACTAGAACCCCAGCCCCGACAGCTACGCACGCGGCGGCGCTGGCAACACTGCACCGGCGACGAGCTACGGTAGCCGGCGGTTATGACATGGGAATGATGAAATTGATAGTGCAAACAGCTGCAGGAGCTCACCACAGTGCTGATGCGCATGTTAATGAGGGCCCGGAGTGCTTGAATCGAGCTGCGATCGGCGGCGGTGATGGCGGCGGCGGCGCTTCGATGGCAAGGTCGGCGTCAGCGGCGTTCCTGTGGACCATCAAGCCGGCCACGAAGCGCATGAGGGGCAAGATAGCACGAAGAACATGGTAGTGAGGTTAAAGATAATACATTTTCACCCTGTCCGGCGGTCGGCGGCGAAAAAGCTCGCGGCGGCTCGGCGACCGGCCGTGGAGAAGATGACGGCGCACGGGCAACTTGGGCGAGGAGAGCAAGCACAAGCTAGCTCAAACTGACCGTGTGAATGTGGCGGAGCTATTGGCAAGAGCAATCGGGTAGTGGTGAAGCGTCGGCGGTGAATTCGAGCGGCGGAGAGAAGTCGTCGGCGACGGCGGCAGGAAGAAGAAAGAAGAGAAACGGCGGCGCCCGATCGGTATTTATAGGCCAAGGCTGACGCACGAACGGGCGATACAACGACGGCGAAGTTTCAGGTGTCCTGGAGTGCCCTGGCGGCCGAGCAGGTGCGGCGGTGGACGGCGGCGCGCGTTGAGAAGCCGGCGATGGCGGCCGACGATAGGTTTCGGTACTGTTCGCAGAAATTACAGAAATGCCATTCATTTTAAAATACAAATTACTCCAAAATTTATATAAGAACTTGAAAATCTCCAAAAATATCATTTGCATAAGTTTTTAAGAGCTACACTTTTCCTTTAACTGGCATCCTCAAATTCTATCTGGATTTTGAAATTTGAATTCAGATTTAAAAAGGGAATAAAACCCTAGAAACAAAAATTTAAAATTACTTTTGATTTTTCAATAAAACTTGAAAATATTCAAAACTATGAAATGTTTAAATTTCCAAACCGAACCTTTTTCATATACAAAATTTTCCAAAATTTTGCATTATTTTTGAATTATGGTTTTAAAATCAAAAGGGGACAAATGCTGGAAAACTGTATTTTCAAATTCATTTGAAATTTCTTTTGGAAATTTGAAAAACTTTATATACCAACTTTGTAGCTCTTGTCAAGATCTACAAACTATCTTTTTAGAGTATCTCCAAATTATTTATAGATTTTCAATTAGAGAAAAGGGGGTTAAAACTAGGTTTTAGAATAAAGGGTTTTTGAAATTGAATTCAAACTCGATTTGGTTTCTAACTTAATTGGTTGGTCATTAGTGATCAAAAACATCATCCAAGGACATTTTTAGGTCATTGACCCAATGACACCCTTGGTTGACCAAGTTGACTTTTGAAAAACCTTGTATAGCATTTCCAATTTGAATTTAAATTTGAATTGCCAGACTTAGAAATAAGCTTTGGAATCCAAATTCAATTTCAAATATGGAAATCATTTTTAGGGTTGGACTTAGACTTAGACACTATGCTTGACACTAGTGTAAACACGGTTTACACCTCAAGTACATAGAATATAAACTAAGCATTTGCGATGACATTCAAAAATAGGGTTTTATTATTTCATGTGACAAAACATTCCAGAAACCCAATCAACCTATGAAATGTAAACTTATTTTAGTTAATGCACATTAAGATTGACTTAAACATGAATTCTTTACAGTGCATATGATGACATGGCATGTTTTAGTTAATATAACACCAGAGGTGTTACAACATATTACCTTAGTCCTCCATGGGGCTTATGGCTTTTCCTTTGTCTTGGGTGGTTGAGAGACAGAACAGTTTGACTTGAGCATTAACTTTCTTATTCTTAGCAAGTTTCATATTGGAGGTTTTTGTCCTTTCTTTATTTCTTCCTACTTGTAAAAAGGCTTATATGGAGCTCAAGGTAGGGATAACAAGGAGATAGCATACTTACTTGAGTTTGTTACGAAGTCAAAGCTCGGATCCTTGAACAGAAGTGTCATACCCCCATATCAAGATGTGCAAGTGTGTGGTATATGATGGACTAGGTTGCTCCTTTATTTGATGAGACCTCTCTCTCTATTTTTCTATTGGGACAGGGCTAGCATTTTTTTCTTTTTTTCATGGACTTTCATATGTCCATCTATATGAAAACTTATTTTGCCTAACCCTTTTCTTGTGTCTCTAGAGACGTATTCTAACACTTAAAGCATGGAGCAACCTATTTAGTGGAAATGGAATGCATGTTTTTGCATACTTCTTGTGTAGAAGCAACATGTATATATGTGTCGTGTCTGTGATCTTGACGTTAGAGGCATGAAAAGTCTCTTAACAAAGATCAACAAGACTTAACAACACTCAACACAAAGTAAATAGTCTATGTGGAAGGTTTGTAAGCATGCATGGCTGTGGTAGGTATTCATCACCATTGAGGAACAATTAAGGTTTTGACCATTTTAAGAAATAAATTCTCTGTTAATCCATCATGCCTAGAACAATATTATAGCAGCTCTTGTCTCACTATCTCATATCTCCCAACAATTTAGACTTAGTTCTAGCACTCACAACCCACAAAGTTTTTAGGTTCATAATGGTTTAAGAGAGCTAAGTAAGCCATACTTAGAGAAGCACTAAGTTGTAAACTAGGCACTAGAGAAACATTAACAAAGCAACTAGTCATCATTTCCATAAGGAGAATGAGAATACATGAAGCATAGGTGCTAATAGAAATAAATAAACTAATATTTTTGGTATTTTTAAACTTTTTCATTATTTTATATGCAATAAGATAGATAACAAGAATGCAAGATGCTAAGATAGAATACTTACCTTAGTGGGGGCGAGCATCTCCCCCAAGCTTGGCTCTTGCTCACTGTGGTGGTGGGTAGTGTTGGAACCATCCAACCCAACGTTGTGCTTCCTCATCTTGCATTGCTTGCAGATATTGGGCATTTTGTTGCGCCAATTGTAATGTCGCCTCTTGTTCAATGTGCATTGCACCCATGTTGTTGATGAGGTTATCCACATTCGTCCTTGGGTGGCGCCTCTCCCTACCCCGTGGGCGAAGAGTGTGCTGTGGACGTGGAGGCCTCCCCATGGACCCTGAGACGTCCATGGAGCTTGCCTCATCACCTTCTTCAACTTCTTCTGCAAGGTGAGAGGGACCTGTCTGCTCCATTTGGGTAGCTCGTGACATTTCTCTTGTCACTCTATCTATTCCTACAACATTTTGGCCTCATGCCTCTCGATGCTATTTGATGGTTAGTGTATGGAGCACATACAACCAACGTTTCTCACAAGGGAGAGGAACTTTGACTGTATGGCCAGGATAAATCATTTTGAGTCCACCTCTTGGACCTCTTTTGCACACATTAGCATTAATGAAGGTATTTTCATTTATAACATATCTAGCAGAGGCAATGTACTCAAAAGAATGTGATTTTGTCAAACCCCATGTGTTGGTTATACAAGTAATGAATGATGTGAATTAGATGGGTCTTTCATACTTAATGCAACTAAGCCAAAAATTCACTAGCAGTTTCACAGGTGAGATTTTAATCTTATAAACCATGGCATAGAGCAGTTTAAGTTCATCATCACTTAAGGCGTAACCTCTAGCGACAGGAAAGAGAGTAACACTAGCAAAGATATGACCTACAATGATGAACTATTTTTGTCATGATAGGTGCGAAATTCGTCACTATTTTAGTTGATGAATCTGTGACCAAAACACCACCATCGCGGAACTCGTGTCACTCTTATCTAGTTATGATGATCTTAAATTAATGTCAGTGAAGATACCCCTTTGATGACCAAACCGTAGGCATCACAGAGGTCTTTCCATATGCGTACAAGACGGCGCAAGATGGTCGTTATGTTGGCATGGCCACCGTCAGCTGACATGGCAATAGATAGCTGACCTGGCCATAGTCAGGTGATATCGCTAGAATGACATGGCGCCCTCAGGTTCTGCCATGTGTCTTTCTCCTATTAGACCATGTGTCATGTTTTACCTAAATCTCGTTGTTGGCGCTGCTTATTGCATATAATTCGACTGCCAAAATAATCTAAAATGATAATATTCCATGTTACATCATAACAAAATATTATTTATCTAACAAGTTCCACGAGTTTTGCTATTTTTACTTATGTTGCAGGAAATATAATATTTCATACTACAAAAGTATCTCAAATGAAAAAACAGAGTACACCATTGCGAAGGCCTCATCGAGTTAAGCGAAATCCATATATCATTTGCTATTTTTGGAGCTACCAATAAAAAGATATTGAAATTCCAAATTAAAAAAGAAGTGCTGACATCATCGCTGACGTCAGCACTCCCTAAGTCAACGACAGCGGCTAACCAGAGGCCGCCATGTGGCCACAAGACAACAGCAGCCAGCAGCAGTCGCCGACAACTAGGCTCCATGGCTGCTCCCTCTGCCGGCGAAGACATAGCGAAGCCGCTTTCACTCCTTGACCTAAAAAAGATAAAGGTCAACAGGCGAAGCCCAAAATGAAATACGCGAAGTCACCATGTCACCTTTGCTAGTTTCTATCCCTCTCTACATATTATCCGTTCAAAAGTTCATTTTTACTCTAAAGTTTGGATGAGATGTTTCGGTGTTGAAGTTGTTCCCCAACACCAATGCCTCCATGGGTCCTTTCAGAGGATCCCTTAGTACTCTACTTCCAGCCCTGGTTCCTTGCCAGTTTTTGATGGCGGCAAATGTTCTTGACGATGGTGTACTCGCCTTCTATGGGGATTTTGTTCTCTACAGCGCATGCTGCATGATCTCATCCTGGTTCAAATAAACATGAGGCTCTGCGTTGGGGCAGGAGGGGCACACCAGGGCGCCCATCTCCATCTTTGGCTTCTTGGGGGTGCGAGTTGCGTACCCGTTGTAATGATCATCCTTCGAGTCCGTCGTAAGATAGTACAATGAGAGCCCTCCCTGTACGTGGCCAAGACGGGTGACGTGCTAGACAGAGACGATGGAGGAGACAAGGGTGATGCACCTGCATCTGGATCTGGCAACGACGAGTGGGACTACGACGATGGCGAGGCAAACCGTAGTTGCTGGAGCGGCGTCAACGCCCTCGTCGAGGGTGACGAAGAGCAGGACGGCGATGGGGATGGCGGCGACGGCGAGGAGGACCACACCAGGAGCACCGGTGGTGAGCGAGCCACCGCATCCGATGTCATGAACATCATCATCGAGAGTGACGGGGAGACCAGTGTCAGCGCTATAGATGGCATGCGGGAACACGATGACGGGACCGCCAACCTCCTGTGACTAGACGTTAGTGCCGTGCTTCCTTGATGAGGACTTGAAGCACAATACCAATAGTCAACAAGAGTATGAACATGCACTGAATCAGGGTGCCCCATAGCATTGGAGGAGGAATTGTGTCTCAGAGCTGGGCGGCCTTTCCTAGAGGAGGACCTGGAGCACCTCATGGCAATCCATGGAGAGGCGGTGGTAGGGAATTTGACATGGCGAGGCGAGGCGAGGGTTATTGTGCAAGGCCAGGGGGGTGGGGATGATGCATGAGGCATGATTGACACACTTTTATGTTTGAACTTATGATTGATACACTTTCATGTTTGAATTTATGATTGACACACTTGGACGCCAACAACACGAGCGCGCAGCCACACGTCATCATCAAATCTGTCCGTGCTATCAATATTGTGAATGGTCGGACCGTATGGCCAGCCAAGTAGTACTCTGTATGCAGCGCGGTCTATCAATCGCACAGCTACAACAGCCTCGGGGATAGGCTGAGCGGGTAGCTCCTGCTTCGTAAAGCAATTTCTCTTGCCTGGTTTTGCAGAGGCTGCAACTAGCTAGATATGGCTACATAGCTTGGCTTGACAGGTTTCGATGGTCAGCACTCCCTTGCTGTGGTTGAAGCCGCCGCTTAAGAAGTCCATCTATACCTTACTACTTCAAGGATGCAACCACAGACGATGCTGCTGCTGTTTGTATCATAGCCGATCAGGCCAAACTTGTACTGTACAAGCTTAGCATAAGAGTTACACGTTCGGCCGATCAAGTTTACACTGCATGGACGTTTGATGAGAGTGAAGTGAATGCGGCGAAGCTGGATAGTAGGAGTAGAAGAATCAAGAAAAGGATCATTTGACCGCCATGACACGCTTGATATTTGAGCGCCAGTGCGGTACATGTACATAAAGGTCGACCTAGAAGAAAAAATGAGTTCACATGTTTGCAAGGGCGTTCCATGAATCAAACCCACCGATGACAAGTGATCAAGGGGCCAGGATCCCATACACGTCTAGTGAGGCTAATTAAGATAGTGTTGGTAGCTAGCTCGAGGCTCTGGATTATACCATGATCTCACTTGAAATACCTGAACCACCAACTGGACGCTCATCGCTGTGCCAAACTGAAAAGTTGGATAGTGGACAACACTATGGCAGCCCCTTGCATATTACAGAACTAGACCTGACAAGAGTGAAGTGAATGCGGTAGATTGAAGAAGAATCAGGAAAATGAGCTTTTGACCACTATAACACGCTTCAAACTTGATTAACTGATGCGGTTGTGATAGGTCTATTCTTATAGACTACTTCACTCCAATCCAAGCAGCAACAACAGTCAAGGGACAGACCTACTCATTGTTGTGACAATAAAAGCTGACGATGATATATACTGTCCTACGAAGTCAAGTATGCACCGGTCGGACGTTACGACGCTATATACTGTACACAACAGTCAGATGTTCAGGTGTTCCGAGTAAAATTCAAAAATTATGGCTCATCATTTCAGCATTAGATAGAAGCGAGCCTACTGATATAAACTCATCACTGCATGGCTTCTGCAAGATGAGCTAATCATAACCAAAACATGATTTCATTCAAATTAGTTGATTAGGCCAAAGTTTGACACACTCAGTTGCTTAACGTCAACTCATAGTTATAACCACAGCATTCGGTGGTACATATATTGAAGACCGTGGGAATAAATGGAGAAGACGAGATGACTAGCCCAATGGAGACGGTGTTCAGTTCATTCGAGCAGGTTCCCGTTTCCACTCACTCGGTAAATGCAGAAAGGACGAGCCATTTAATTTGTGTTGAAAAATCTATTTGTCACATATAAAAGTCCGGTGGTTGAACATTTGAACGCGTCTGACAGTATCCTACAAAATCGATCAGGCAAAGCTATACTCCCTCCGTCGCACAAATAAATACACATTTTGACTTTTACACTTCATGTTTGTACACATAGGAGTAGCTCCATACCAAGTGTTAGACGTCCAGGCGGTGAAATCAAATTTATGAAAAGCAAACAAAAATAGTTAAAACTGACATTATGTTAATTCCAACACTTATCTGGGTACATGAAGACATCCCAAATAGCACAAAAAGTGCACTACAATGCACCCGCCATTGTACTTCTATTGCTACAGTCCCAACTGCACCTACTGATCGACTCCGCTGCTCCCGCCGTCATCTCTATCGCCATGCTCCTCCTCGTCCTTGTCGGACGAAATGGAGACATCCTTATCCGACCAGGTGGAGTCATCCGACTCATTGGTTGGATGGTTCCACACACGCGGAGGGTACCTCGACAATGGCGGGAACCCCGGTGGAACCATCTTTCTGATGTTGTCCAACTCTTTTCCACAGTTGTCGCTGCCATCCTCCCCCTCATCGCCACTGTTGTCCCTGCCCTCATCCTCCTCGCCATCGCCGTTGCTGCGGTCCTTCACCTCCATGTCCGCCTCGTCCTCTACGGTCACCGCGGCCTCCTCCACCTCCATGTACGCCTCCTCCTCCTCCTCCTCCTCCATGTACGCTGCTTCCTCTTCCTCATCCTCCTCCTCCTCTTCCTCTTCCTCTTCCCCTTCCTCTGTCCTCCTCCTCTGCATCCTCTTCCTCTTCCTCCTCCTCGTTGCTTTCCGTCGGTTGATCCACCTCCTCACTGGGTCTTTGTCATCGTAGTCGATGGAGTACTTCTCTGACGACCAATGCCCCATCCCTCAACCCCACTGTCTTTTCCACCGATAGTGAGTGGGGATTGAAGCAGGTGATGTGATGGCTTCATAAATGATGAAAGAATACCCCAGTCATCGGTGCTATGGTCATATTTAAAGAGGGGAGACGAACAGCTGCTCTCCCACCGGATGCGACGATCGAGGAATCGCGATTGGTTGCCATCAACCCTTTCACATTTTGATTATAGGGTTTATAAACAGTGTTCATTCCATCACTGGATACCTTTATTTTGGAAGAATTGGAAATTATTACTTAAGTAAAGCCATAGAAATTATACAAAGCTTCTGAAATAAGTATTTGCATAAACTAAATAATAATTTGTAACAATGAATGGTGTTGAAATGCTCTTCCGCATGTAAGAAAGTTTGGTCCTTATAAATTTGAACGCGTCTGCCTGTATCCTCCATAGTTCATTGTGAGGGAGCAGCTGTTCTTCTCCTAGTCCCATAAAGATGAGAGTGAAGATTGTAGGGAATGCTCCTTTCTTCTTTTACATTCATATTTAAAATATCTACTTGCACGATCATTTGTTCCAATAAACATAATTAATAAAGCAGTGATTTAATGAATTTGAATTGTTCAAAACAACGTTCATATTAGGATGTAGACAAAACATGTGCATATTGTATTTGTAGGCTTCAAAATCAAAAGCACATTCAAAAATCGTATTTTTTAGAAAGAACATTTCAAGATCATGAATATAAGGTGAGTGTTGACATTTCTTAACATCGTTACCAGGTTTGTTTGTTCCTGGCAATGATACCAGAAATGCCTGTTGATATTTCTTATGCTCATGTAGAAGATTCCGCAAGTGCACAGAATATCGTTATAGCACCTAACCCAGGAGTATTCCAGGGTATCTACACGATTAGTGTGCATACATACCTATCTACACGATGGCAGGGTGGTGGTTTGATTGTTCAAGAATGATCAGGCACCTTGGGCTCATGACAAATGTTTTACCCACAAAAAACTAGTGGCAACTAAGTTAGCAGACATCAAGTTCAATATCAAAAAATTTTATGCCAATTGCCTCCCCGGCAACGGCGCCAGAAATGCTTGTTGACATTTCTTAATGTTGTTACCAGGTTTGTTTGTTCCTGCCAACGATGCCAGAAATGCCTGTAGATATTTCTTATGCTCATGTAGAAGATTCCACAAGCGCACAAAATATCATTATAGCACTTCACCTAGGAGTATTCCAGAGTATCGTATTTATCCATAGGGAAACAATGGCTGCTAACTAGTGTACCAACTAGACTAAAGTGGGTCAAGCGATATTCAAGATAGGATGACACCCAAGAGGTTCTAATCATTGATAAGTAAATGATTGAGTAGTAAGAGGGACAGCACGAGTCTTATGTTACTTCCAAACAAGCATAGCTCTAGCCATGGATCATTGTGATATATATTAAGTAAAGATAGATCAGGGTCTTATATACTATGAGCGTACTCCCTCGGAACTCACCACAGCAAATGGCTCCAAAAGTAAGCACCTTGAGCTCTACATCAAACTAAACCTATCGTGGTGGACTACACAGGCAAATAGGGCTGTCACCACCTATTGCTACCGCCTCCGGAGATTTAGGAGCATCCACAGGCAAGCTATAGCCTAAGCACCTTGCTCAATCTATAGACTCACTACTTCTAACCTCATGACTGATTAGAGCACCTTAACCGGGTGGTGGAACAAGCACACAAGAATGAGAAATAAATACTTAATATTATCACTAGAGCATTGTTAAAGGACAAGACTATTACTTGAAGTAAAGACTTGGAAAAGTACTTGCACAGAAAGTAATTCTTTATTGAAATAAGCAAAGTATTACAAGAGAGGTACAAAGCTATACCATACTCCTAAAGACTTCTCCAGACTCCGAGGAGAGCTCCCGCTAAGACTACTACTAGAGTTACATATTGAAAGGTAGAGAGAGAGCTCCCTCTTGGTGTGTGTTACAAATGAAGGCCTAGGGACATATTTATAGTGCTCTAGAGGTTGGTAGCTATGACCCTGGGGGTGGGCCCTAGGTCCAGGGTGGGCACCCTGGCCAGGGTGGGTGCCTTGGACATACCATCCATTTGCACCGCCTTTCGATCCAACGGCGATGGCTACTCGCCAAGTCGGTTGCATGCGAGATAAGTCAGTTTAGACTCAGTTCCAACCGACTTAACCTCCTTGAGTGTATGACAATAGGCCCATGAATCCAAGTGACATCCATCGAGCGCCCTTGGATTAAACCGATTTGGTTTCGACGGTTGGGAGACAAGGGAAGATGTTGTCGCGGATCGGTGATGTGGCTGGGTCGGTTTGGTGGCACAGTCACGGTGGGCGCCCTGAGTCCAGGGTGGGCGCCCTAGCCATGGTGGGCGCCCTGAGTCTAGGGTGGGTGCCCTGGCCCTGGCTGGGTTGCTGGCCCTGCCATGTTCCATTGCCTCCATTTGGTCCATTTGCACTTATTTTTGGTACTTTTT
>CM041645.1:26617203-26700134 GCA_023333625.1 Bothriochloa decipiens
TTTGGTACTTTTTCTGCATACAAATATAAACTCCAAGTACAAGTGGAACTAGGTGAATTATAAACATAAATCACTACCTGTATTATTAGTTGTCCTCATTTTGATGCAATAATGATGGTCAAAATTGATAGTTAAGGACCGTCAACAGTGAGCGGTTAAACTTAGCATTAAAACTTCAAATGTCTTACAGTTTCATGAGGCCATTCCAAAAAAAGAGCAAATGTGCAATACAATGCACACGCCATTTTGTAATAAGTAATAGATCCACTGCTACAGTTTTCCTAAAAAAAGATTAGCTACTACACTACTAAGCAACACCTACTGATCGACGTCGCCGCTACCCCTGCCGTCATCTTGCTCGCCACCCTCCTCCTCGTCCTCCTCTGACGAGGTGACCTCATCCTCCACTGGGGCGGCCTCGTCCTCCTCCGATGAGGTGCAAAGCAAGAGTGTTGATGGTGGATATACCATGAATTCCACACTCAAAACACCTTCAACATGCCTCAGTTCCAAGGAAGACTAGCATAACATGAGCATATTTTATCAATAACTAGTTCCACTCGTACTCTTAGCTTGTGATTTCAAGAAACAACAAAATACATGTGACAGAACCGACCAATTTATTAGAGCACAGGCACATAATTCACCATTAAGATGGCAAACTATATGATTGAGACCTAATAAACCTGGTAGTCATACCAAAATCTCGAAGGATTTCAAACATTTCCAGCACGACCAAGATCGTAATGAGTTTAGCGTTCACCATTCACAACGTACATAGTTCGCACATAGTTTAGAACATCGGAGTTTGAAATAAGTTATTACAACCCAGCTCAAATTCAAAATAAAGCGGAAGAGATTTAGTTCAAATCCACATTGACTATCAAGTTCAACCGAAACCTCCACTTGTCTAGATCTAAGGTTGCACCCTGAACTATCTGCTTAGTTGTTATATCAGCCCCAGCTGTACTAACCTTGAATTCAATGCTCAATTCAAGTATCTTTTGATCATGCTTCTGTGCAAATGCTTGACTCATGAAAGAATGCGATAATCTAGAATCAAATAAAACAGCGGCAGGGATTTAATTCATAGAAAACATACCCGCAGTCACTGGTTCACCAGCAAGAATCTCCTCAATCGAGGTGTTGTGCACACAAGCTTGGTACGAGGCCTGCTGCTTCTTGGGAGAAGGGCAATAACGAGCAAAGTGCCCTGTCTGGTTGCAATTGAAGCAAGGTCCATTAACAGGTGTCTTGTTAGCACCGGTCAAGTTGCTCTGTCCTAGTTTCCCCTGTGGAGCAGGAACCTTAAATGCCTTATGATACTTCTACGGATTCTGAGTTGGATAGTTGTTATTCCTTTTCTACTGAGGGGGCTTGAACCTCACCCTAGACATAGGTGGACGATACGGCGTACGAAAAGAAGTTGGGGCTCTTGCCTGAGAGGAACCACCTCCATCATGGGCTCTCTTGCGATTCTTGACCGCAGCATGGATATTGTTATTGTTTTCTTGCATAATGCAATCATTCAGAAAGTCATTGAAAGTAACACGGGCAGAAGTGCTCATGGTCTTCATCAACTTAGAACTCAAGCCTCTCTTAAAACTAGCTATCCTGTTCTCATTAGTGTTAACAAACTCAGGAGCATACTGACTCAAGGTATTGAAGGCGTGCAGATACTCTTTCACATTACGAGTTCCCATAGTGAGCGACAGAAACTCAGTCTTCTTCATAGCCATCAAACTGGGAGGAATGAAATTCCCCCGAAAAGCACGTACAAAGCGGTCCCAAGTAATAGGAACACCCTGCTGAAAGGTGGTGCGTTGTTGCTTCCACCACATCCCCGCTTGTCCTTCAAGTTGATGGGCTGCATACTCCGCTTTCAGTTCTTCTGTTAACCTTAGAAGACGAAATTTATCTTCCATGGTGTTGAGCCATTCATCTGCTTCAAGCGGTTCAGGAGCATCCTTAAATACTGGAGGTTTAGTGTCCTGAAAGTCCTTGAAGCTGCTATACTGATTTTGCTGAGGACCCTGATGAACATCACGGGCCAAGCTCTCATGAAGAAGCTGCTCCACATTGCGCTGGCTGCCCAAGAATTGAGCAAACAGCTGCTCCGCATTGGTCAGAGGTGGGGGTGGTACACCACGTGCAGTATTATCGACACCCTCTTCAGCACCACCACTACCATTACCACCCGAACCACTACGGGTAACCAGCATCTGCATATGTCAGCAATAAGTATTTATTAGGTGAATGTTGTCATAATGAGAGGTGAATGTAAAAATCATGCCAAACTGAATTTATCGAGGGGAATAAATTCACACAATAAATAGAGGCACAATAATTCCAATTTTCACATCCCAACATCACTAATAATATTACTTCGAACCATCGCAAAACGTCTTACAACATCCACCTTTTGCCAGCATACATACACTGGACTTTTAAAGTTGTACGGATATCACCACATCAAATACCATGATCCAACATTACATCAAAGTCTCAATAGCGTGCAAAAGGGTTACATGACCACCCGACAGGAACACAAAAGAACAACTAGAGACTAGCGATCATCAACAAGGCTACTCTCCATTGTTGCTACTCTCACTAGAAGCACCATCCAAAGCCTTCCTAGCTGTTGCTAAGGCTGCTCTCAGCTGACGGATCTCCTCCTGCTTCCTGTGCACCTCCTTGTGAAGACTAGCATGGTAAGCACGAACATCCTTCACTTCCTCTAGCACCTACTGCTGACAGATGCTAAGACGATGAAACTCGGACCAGGCTTCATCCCTAGCCTGAGCCATCTTCTGGCTCTCCAGCACAACCTTGTCTCGATGCTAAGACGCACGGGCTACCTCCTCCTATGAGCGCTGAAGCTCATGTGTCAACTCACGCTTCTCCTTGCATGCATCAGCTCGAGCCTCCTTGAACTCCTCACTCAGACGAAGTGCCTTAGTCTCCATGTTGACATAGGCCCTCATCACTGCAAACATAGCACTCATGGCAGGCGTGCTACTACCCTACGCCTCCTCAGGACCTACCTCCAGTGGGTTTCCCTCAGCATGTGGCCACCTAGAAAGGCGGTGAGCAAAAGGAAACACACCAGGAAAAGCCTGGGCAAGCTGGTGAGGTATCTCCTCCATCAGGTGCTCCACCACGTCAAAAGTTGCAAATGTGGCACCCATCTTGGCAGTCCTGCCCCCACCAAAACAGCGCCACCCAACCCAGTGGGGGTCACCGTCCAAAGGTGGGACAACTACCTCCACCCGAGCCTCTCCATAGTTCACCAAGTCATCCTTGTCCCAGTAGTAGTGAGGCTCCATGCCCACCGTGTACCCAGCGTTGGAGAGAATCCTCCAAAGAAGGCTAGGCATAGCGTGCTCCTCAAGAAAATTGTCCACCTCCCTTGGCACCGACTCACGGACAGCCAAAGGACCACGGGGCACTCCTCCTCCAGTGGACTTGCAAGCAGTCTGTTTGGTTCTCGGCATCTGTCCAAAAGTTGTATATCCCATAAGTTTAAAATTTTAAAGAAATGAGACAATTTATTTATAAGGGAAGGAATCGTGAATGTATGAATGAGCAATTTTAACCATGATGCATGCACGTTACATACGTCCTCATGAACTAATAATCTAACGCGCTATGCGGTGGCATACATCGTTCTCTCATTATACGTAACTACTTCGTTCTACCGTTCGCGGTTAGTGTACCTGTAGAAAATTCATTTCAGCCCATATCCCATATGAATGCAATTCGACGTAAAAATTCACGCACCTTCCGAACAAGGTGAAAACACCGATTACTTACTACCCCAACAAGTCGCGCAGAAGACGACACTGCCAGAAGACGGTCCCAACATGTGATACCTTCATATAAACATGTGTGCAACATGTGAATAATTCGGCATCGATAAGCACTCCCCTAGACAGGCATTGCATCCAATCATGCTCTCACAACTCACACTTACCAGGGCGTAGAGGCAATCTGATCCATACATTACCATTCAAGTGAATGGCACCCATACGACTCCGTCATTGTATAGGCAACGATAAAACAGAAAATATGATGCAATTCCCCAAGTTAGTACTTAATTAAGCCACCTGAATTCCTATTGGGCATAAAGGATATGACCACTAGCACACTCTAAATTTTCCAAAACCATAGATTTGAACACCTATGTATAGCTATACATTTTGTAAATACTTTTCGCAAACAAAAACTCGTTTAGTTTAAACACTTGTGAACAGTAACACGCTAAACCTTGCTCCGATACCAGCTGTGACAGAACCGACCAATTTATTAGAGCACAAGCATACAATTCGCCATTAAGACAGCAAACTATATGATTAAGACCTAATAAATCCGGTAGTCATACCGAAATCAAGAAGGATTTCAAATATTTCTAGCACGACCAAGATCGTAATGAGTTTAGCGTTCACCATTCACAACGTACATAGTTCGCACATAGTTTAAAACATCAGAGTTCAAAATAAGTTAGCACAACCCAGTTCAAATTCGAAATAAAGCGGAAGCGATTTAGTTCAAATCCACACACACACTTAGTTCAAATACAGTGCCAGGTCCTCAGTCAATATCCAGCAAAAGCATAAGGTAGAGTAGAGTGACCATGCCCAAGGTCTAGTCGTCACCCAACGCGGGATAGAAGCAGTGCTGACAATAGCCATAAAACATCTCACCATCTGCAACAACATGGGAAAATAAAACCCTGAGTACGAGAATGTACTCAGCTAGACTTACCTGTCATAAACTAAAAATAAATTGACTCCAAGGAGTATACAAGGCTATATAAGTAGGATAGCTGACTCATAAGTTGCGAAAAAGCTTGCGTTAAGAAAGAATTGATCATGACCTTCTAGCATTGTATTTTAATTTGATCAACCTTATCATGCTAAATTAGCACCTGTACTAAACAAGCATGGTAATAATTATTCAACAGGAAAAGTAACCAATTTCGGTTGAGTATCTTTCAATCTCAACAACTCAACCATCTCATCTCTTGTTCAAGTTCTTACTACGATGCTGCTGCTCAAGTCAAGTGTTCACTGTCCAGGAACGATGGCGATTATAATTGATTACTAACCAGCTGGTGGGGTATTCCTCACACAAACCACACTCACCCGCTAAGGTGAGCTACAAATCACCAAAAATTCAATTCAGGAAAAGTCACGAGATCAACAGGTACCATCGTATCCAGGAACCACCCAGCTGCCTTATTTAAGGCGACCCTGACCTCGGACTTACTCTCCGCATAACCCGTGGTTCTCCATCTTCACCAATACGATGCGTACATCAGGTCGACTCCTGGCCCAAACCAAATCCAAGCTTCACGGTCGGAACGACTTATCCTTCCAGCTAAATGTGAGGCATAAATTCAATATGACTTGAGGACGTACAACGGACGGGGTCCTAGTTCGACACAGACGGGATAACCTCACTGAACCTCCAGTTCAGTCCCAACACCAATCCCGCTCAGTCTCGATTTATTATCTCCACATGGTTATCCAAGATAACAATGTATTCAACCATTCTAAGTAACCACCTATAACTCGCGGATGACAGGAAATCACCCGACTTCTACCGATCTAGTTAAAGCAGGGCTAAGTAGATACTCGTACCTGAACCTAACAGGGTTGAAGTATAAGCAGTGGCAAGGAATATAAGTAATGCAGCAATGGTATAAAACAACGCCTATAACTTAATGCATCAAACAAGTAAAGGACTCAAGTTAGATATTTTGCAAACCACAGGAAGAATGCTCTGGGGCTTGCCTTTCAGGAAAGAGCTAGGCTGGTGGTCAGGACACTTGGGAAGATCAGCTTCAGGATCCTCTTCTGCTGCTATCCCTTGTACCAAGGCTTCCTGCTGGCCTTCCTCTCCTTGTACTCTAGGAACTACCGTTTCGAGCTCTGACGATCCTGTATGATGCATGGTGCGTATGAATTCCACGAATACATAGTAAATACAATGCTGATGCTGATGGTGAATGAATGCTCAGCTAAGATAAATGATATGATTTTGGAACATGTAAGATAAGCACAAGTCATCTGCATTCTCTTCTACCGACCAATCTTAAACAAGCCTCGCATTACAATTTACTCGCATGCTACAAGGAATTATAAACAACCATTGTTTTGCATACTACCCTCTACTAAACCAAAACCAATAACAGATCACACACATCACAAATATCATAAAAAGCATTTTTGCACACATGAAATGATAGCTTTAAAACATTATTACTTATTAAAAGAAATCATGGTAGAACTGCAACATGACTTTAGACTACTCAGAAAATTCTGTAAGAATTAAAAGAGCTTAAGCATGTCTAATGTAGACTAACATAAAAATTTCAGGTCAAAATAGTAAGTACTTTATCCTACACAAAAATGACAAGGCAGCACAATTCACTGGGTATAAAATACTTTGTACATAGAAAAATGTCAAACAATAGATCTCAGAACATTCTTAGCTCTAGATTGACATAAAAACAGCCTCCAAAAAGTTTCATGCACAAATTCCTTATATATTATTTATTATGAATTATTTATCATTTAATGGAAATAGGCACCATAACTAGACAGAGCAAACTTTCCATAGGACATAGCCTCACAACATTTTTCACAGATAGAGCATGACATAAGAAGACTAACAAACTTGGTCTCACATTTTTCTGAGCAACAGAGAATTACTTATGCATTTTCTAAGATAAAAGCAATTAATAGAGATAAATAAATCTATACAGAAAAGTATCATAAATTCCACATTTCATATTTTTCATGCATAGATCTTCTCCTAAGAAAAATACTGCAAGTTGAACCAACTCATTTGGATGAAAAATGAGCAAGATATGATTTTTCAAAGATTTAATAGAAATCTGGAAACAGAGATTTAAAACGAAAAAGAAAAACACTTTTGCATCAGAGACCCTGCGGTTAACAGGAATTCACTAAGCCCGATAAAGAAATATCCTGTGTCTGGCAGATATGCACTAAGCACCCCGGCCTTCGTCGTATTCAATCACGAGATCCTTGCATAGAGAAAGGGTTTGGTCGACGGCGTCGGCGCGGCTTCGTCGGCCGTTGCCGGGGCTCTCCGGCCAAATTGGCCGAGGGAAAACTAGAGCGGTTTAGGGCGAGTCGATTGAGGGTCAAAGCACGGCCAGAGCGAGGCCGTGGTGGCTTGGCCACGTGCGCAGGCAGACGGCGGCTTCCCGTCGGCGGCGCAGCTGAAAATCCGGCAGGGATAAACCCTAATTGGCTCCATTGACTACGGTTACAGCTTCTACAAGTCAAAGTGCAGCTAGAGCTCGAGTCAGAGAGTGAAAAGGGTGGCCAGGTCGACCGAAACGCGGCGGCGGCGATCACCGGCTCGTCGGCCGCGGGAAAGAAGAATGCGATTGCGGCCTTACCCTTGGCGAGGCTGGCTTCTGGCAGGCGCACGAGCACGAGCAAGACGAGGCGATTCTGGTGGCGTGCTCGGAGAAGAAAATGAGCGGCGGAGGTGGCTCGGCGACGGCAGCGCAGTCGGTGGCGGCGACGACAAACTCGCGGAGCGGGGAGAGAAGGCAAGGAGAGCAGGCAAAAAGGAGGGGGACAGGAAGGAGGGAGCTGCCGTGCTCGATTTAACACGGTTGGAGTGGTCGCTGCCGCCCCGGACCGCCGGTGGACGCGCGCCACGAAGCGCGCGGGCTGGGCGCGATGGGCGGTGGCCGGCCATTTCCCTGACGGTTTTGACCAACCATCACTGAAATACTATTTCCATGATCTCTAATACAAACTTTTCTGCCCAATAACTCCCAAACCAAGCCGAATTAGCCAAAACTTATATTGAAGAAAATGTAGCTCTAGAAGAGTAGAACATTTCATCTATACAAAGTATGTCCAGATTCTTCATAGATATTGAAATACAAAAATCCAAATAAAAATGCCTTTAAAATTCCCTAAAATGGAAAACAGCCCCCAAACCTGCCTTTTTTAACATTTTTGAACATCTTCCAAGCATTTTCATGAAAAGTGATAATAACAACTTTTGTTCCTTATGAAATTCTCTGCAAAATTTTTTTAGGGTGCACACACATGCAAGCACTCTGGCTACCACATTCAAATCAGTCAAACAAAACTATTTTCATGGTCCACCTTGGTCAACCATGACAACAAAGCTTAATTAATTAAAACCATGAACATAAACCTAGGTTCATTTGGTGTCCTAATCATGTCTAGGTTACTTTAGAGGTCATCAAACACCAAACACTCATACCACTTATCCAATTCATGTGAAATGCAACCATAATTTGAATAATTCAAGCATTCACATAAAATAACAATTAATCTTTTCATCAATGCCATGCATAATGATGCTTATGCTTAAGAATGCAAGTGGTTATGCATGCTTAACACCAGAGTGTTACAATACAGCTTGATGGGACCCCAATGAGGGAGTCGGCTGACCCACCTTTGAGCTCACCTTAAGCTGAGCTTCGAGTATAATCCATGTCAATGCCTTAGAGTCTAAATCAACCATGAAATCAACTTGTCTTTGCATCCAACAGCAAAGGATCATTGCACATGGATTGATGGGCCCACAAGGAAACAAGCAACATGACAAATATTTGGAAACCGACCAAGCCACTTCACATGACAGGTGGGGACACCTTCAAGAAGCTCCAGCTAGGCCCACCTGCTACTGAGGGGGTTGGCCGACCCCCACCTTGTGGGTTGTTGACATTCGTTAGTGCAAATAAAATATGAAAGATTTCAGCAAGCGCACAGAACATCAATGTAGCATTTTACCGAGAGTATTCCAGGTATCGTTATTTATATTTGACCACAGGGAAGCTAGGGTTAAAGAATCTAATAATTTACCATCATGTATCTACTAACTCAATAAACCAACAAGACTAAAGCAGGGGTAAATGATATATGATAGAATTATGAATAATAATCACTACACAGGAGAATTCTATAATAAATGAGTAGATAGCTAAAGTGAGAGGACAACGGGAGTGATCAAGGTTTCTAAATACTTCTTTATTACTTGGGTTTTAAGGAACATGGGATAGATATAGCAATCACACAATAACACTTCGGGACATCAGAACACTAACCACGGAAAGGGATGAGAAGGGGGCTAGGAAGCTCTGACTACGGTCTTACAAACACCAATCCGAACATGGTGGAATACGTCGACCGTCAGGACTATCATGATCCTGGGGCTACCACAACAATCCGTAGGATTGGGTGCAATCTCAGGTAACCTCTAGTCTAGATACCATGTCCACACTATCAATTACTACTCTAATCTCATGAAAACTAGAGCACTCGATGCGAGCAAAGATCCCATGCTAAGGTATAACAACTATACTAAACATATTATATAAGGGCATAAAAGTAAATTGAGAAGATGAATAAATATTAAAGCATAAGTCTTACAAAGAAGAGATACAAAGATATACCAGACCCCTAAATACTTCTCCAGAACCGAGGCACAGCTCCGCTCTCCCTAACTCCCATCTAGAACTAATCGACTACATTGGAAAATCTAGCCCTAATTCTCTAGAGTTGAGAGATTATCCATTCAAGGGACACCTCTCAAATCCACGATAGTGTGTGATGATGGGCGCCTGGGGGTCATCGGGGTTACTTATATAGCCCAGAGATGGAGTAGGGAGCAAGAAACTACCACATCATCGATCCATACTGCGTTTACAATTGTTCATTGGATCCATACATCAACTTTTGGCCACCGCCGAGTCAAACCAATCTTGTACATGGGAACTCATGGGGAACCTTCTAGAGTTGTCCTTAAGCTTCCTGCAGAAGAAACCAGGCAAGAACCAGCCTCTAGATGGTCGAACCGGACCTAAACCATCGAAACCGGGTGCTTTCAGCGTTTCTAGAGTCTTTTGGAGCCTTCTGTCCACCTGGACCGGTCGGCTTGGGCCCGGAACTATGGCCCACCTGCCCCTTCCTACGTGCGGGCGAGTGAACCGACCGAGCAACCTCTTCCTGCGTGCCGCGTGCCCCTACGGGCCGGGCCAAAGCCGCTCCAGCCGTGGAGTGCGCGGACGTGCGCGCGTTGGCCTTTCCTGGGCACGTGTCGCCGTCCCATTGGCTGGCTACATCACTGGTCTCCATGCGGAGACAGCCTCTGTGGTTGTCAGGGGACAGCTGGGTCCCGCTGGGGCCCGCTGTTAGTAGATGCCGGCGTTGACTTCCTCGTTGATGATGTCATCATTTCATGTAATTTCTTCTTTGCACAATATCTTTTTATTCCAGACTCCAAATATAGCAAGTAATATATCTATTTCGATCAGCGCGACGAGACCTTCACAATAGTGATACTTTTATATAGTAAAAATTAATATTCCTACAAAACAACTCAGAACACCAAAACTCGTGGAACTGTTAGTTTCAAACCCTACAACTATGCTTTGTGATGTATTTCATATCATATCATGCAATAGTTGATGGTTAAAAATTGACAATAAGGATCGTCAACATGGGCCCCAAGGGTCGGTTGGCCCCCCACCGACCTCCTACATGCTGCCATGCATCAAGCTTCATCATGAGTGTCCATTTGAGGCGGTTTCATAGTCGGTTCATCCAAGGGTGTAGAGAGGAGGAGCAAACGGATCGCTGACGTGGCATCCCCTCTCCTTCCCCTATATAAGGAGGCTGCCACCACTCTTGGAAATCATCACAAATACTTGATCCTTTCATCCAAGCTCCAAAGCTCCAAGCTAGAGTAGTAGTTAGTCTAAAGTGGGAGTTAGAGTCTAGTCGAGCGAAGCTCGGGGTCTCCGGAGTCGTCTTCAGGAGAGTCTGGTATAGCTCTTGTATCTTTCTCTTTTTGTAAGACTTTCCTTTTATCAATATATTTATTCTTGCTTTACTTTACTTAGTACTTACTTAGTGCAAGTCTATAGTCTTTATAGTCTTGTTGTGTGCTTGTCTTAGTAGTATAGTTGCCTTAGTTGGATTGATTTCATGTAACCAACTCCTTGTGTGTGTATCATTATCCAATCTTGCATAAGAGCTCTAGCTATCTGATCGTTACCTAGAGTTGTAAGAGTAAGTGTGAGAATGGTGCTCAGACTTAGTCTTACCTCTGATTGCCACTGTTTTGCACGGACAGTTCGTGAGCGCACTCCCAAGAGGTGACAGGTCTCGGTCGGCATTAGGGTTCTCTCACAACATTCGGAGTAGTTCTTAAAACACAAGGTGCCCATAAAAGTATAGCCGCTTTAGTAGGAGTTCTGTCTCTTGCTTTCTCGCCTATCCCCACCACACAAGTAGTAAGGCACCAGTCTAGTTGAGTCAACTATTTGTTAGGATTAAGTACACAGAAGTAAGATACATAGGAAGTCCTTTACTCACTCGTTGTCCTCCCACCTAGCTAGCTATCTACCAGTTATCTTTAGATCAAGATCTTTGTGATCATTTACTTATCCTTCCCTTTTATTCACTTACCCCCTTTACACTAGTGGTACTAGATTATAGTAGACACAAGGATCTCTTTCCCCTTTTATTAAATATTCCTAGCTACTACATTCCCCTAGGAAAATATAAATTACAATACCTTAGAATACTCCCAGGTGAAGTGCTACAGCGGTACATTCTGTGTGCTCACGAAATTATCCATAGACTTAGAATTAACCCCTCAGGCATTTATGGCGCTGTCATCATTTATTGGTGGTTGCGCTAAGAAATACCAATAAGCATTTCTGGCACTGTTGCCAGGGAAAGCGTCAGCCTAGGAATTTTAATAAAATTGAATCCGGAGTCTACTATCGGTTTAGTTATCAATTAGATGTAGAGGGATCTATCCCGCTACCTTTGTTTTGCTTTATCTGAAGCTAGGCAGTGTGAGTGAATTCCAATTCAAAGGCAACCACACTGTTGAATTCAGTCAAGGAAGGAGGTTCAACACCGATCTTTTAGGAAGCTATGTCGCCAAGGGTCTGCAGCTTAACTTGGGGGATGCAACTTTTGAGCTTAAGCATGCGCTTATCAATATGGTGCAAGCAAATCTGTTCTGTGGGAAGCCACACGAGGACGCCAATGCCCATCTCCAACACTTCCTTGAGGTGTGAGGCACATTCACTATCAAGAATGTCTCATTAGATGCCATCCGTCTTCGCCTTTTCCCTTTCTCGCTATTGGGAAATGCGAAGCAATGGTTCTATGCCAACAAGAGTGAAGTCACCACCTAAGAGAAGTGCACCAACACGTTTCTCAAGAAGTTCTTCCCAATGGGCAAAACCAGCGCCCTTCGTGGAAAGATTTCTAGCTTCCAACAGCAAGCTGATGAGAGAATTCCCAAAGCATGGGAATGTCTCTAGGAGTAGATTCGCACCTATCCTCATCATGGGATAGAGGAATGGCTCCTCATTCAAGGTTTCTACCATGGTCTGACCGGTTTGGCTAGGAGTCACCTTGATGCTGTCGCTGGAGGAGCATTCTTGCAACACAATATCAAGGATGCCAAGGACCTCATAGAGAAGATGGTCACAAACCAACGATGGAATGAGGAATGCCTTCAGCCCAAGAAGAGAGGTGTCCATGCCCTCAATGAGGTGGACATGCTCTCAGCAAAAATGGACCTCTTGATGGAAAAGATGGAAGAAGGTTCCAAGAAGGAACAAGAGGCCATTCAACCCAACGCCACTGCATGAGCTATCGAAGCTGATCCATGGTGTGAGGTGTGTGGAGGAGAAGATCATTCGGGAAACAACTGTCCCAAAATGAAGGAGGAAGTGAGCTTCATCATCAACAACAACAACAATGGGTACCGGTCCCAACAACAACAATGGGTACTGGTCCCAACAACAACAACCAGGATGGAACTCGTGCCCCTTCTCCCAAGGAAACCAAGGTAATGGTTATAGCTATAATTTCAATAATTGTTATGGTAACCAACCTTCTTTAAGAGATCTTGTCTTAGGCCAAACTAAAATAAATTCTAGTATTAATAAGAAAATGATGGCTAATGATAAGATCCTTGAAAGTTTAAGTGAGAAAATGGATAGCTTTACATCTGCCATGAAAAATCAATTGAGCTTTAATAAAATGCTAGAAACACAATTAGCTCAGTTTGTAGCAGCTGTCCCATCCTTCGAGCAAGGTAAGATCCCAGGGAAACCTGAGGACCCAATTGAAGGTGTTAGATTGGTAACCAAGAGGTTCGATAAGCCTCCACTATGCTCCAACTAGGGCTACCTGCTTGACCCACCATTCAGTGCCAAGAAGGAAGATCTATGCCTCCCAACCATCACCTGTGAGATTGGACCATAGATCTTCCACAACGTCTTCTGCGACCTTGGATCGGGTGTCAACATCATGGCTAAGGTAACTTATGATAATTTGATAGGGGGCCTTTGTAACATCCCTAAAAATCACAACCAACAAAATTTTTTCTAAAATAACCAATGGTTGGTGTCATGTAGGAAAACACCCAATAGTTGCACAAGTAGCACCTAATGATAGTTGGAGCATTGCATTTTATTTACAAGTTTGATTTGGGTCTTGTTTGATTTTATGTAATGATTAATAAAATCAAACAACATTTGATAACATGTATATGATACTAACCATGGACATGGCTTCCAACACCCCATGAGACTCTAGGGGACCAAGTATGATGTTGGTGCTATAACTTAATGATGGCATAGTCAAGGTATCGATATAAAAAGGAGGGAGAAAAGAAAAAGGGAAAAAGAAAGGGGCAAAGCAGCCCAGCCAGCAGGCCAGCCCGAGTGGCCCAGCTCGGCCAGTAGGCCGGCCTGCTTTCCCCACGCCTCAACAGCCCAGCTGCTGCTGCACTGCTAGGCCTGCTGCCTCTCCCCCACGGCCGACGCCTGCCTCCGCACCGCCGCGGCCTAACTGGGTGAAACAGCCCAGCATGGGCCTGCCAAGGCAGCCACTACCATACGCCCACCTACTGCCCCAGTAGCCCAGCTGCCCCACGTGCAAACGCCCCGGCCCAAGTAGCCGACCGGCCCAGCAAGCGACCTAGCCAGCAGTCCACACCATGCGCGCCCGCGACGCCCCGCTGTGCCACTTACGGATGGACCTCGCCTGTCATACCCCTCCTGTTTCCATTTCTAGGAGCTCGCCCGTCCCATCCGTTTGGCCAAAAAAGGGCATGGCCGCCCCCAGCCGTTCGCTGCACCGCGAGTGCCCTGGATGCCGTCCGCTCGTGCCGTGCAAAACCCTAACCCTAGCGTCAGACCGCGCACAGCCGCTTGGTGCACCCCGTTGTATCCTCGCCACACGCCCGCGCCATGGCTGCCCACCATGGCTATAAACGGGTGGAGTTCGGCGCAATAGGGTTTCCGTGCTCGCGTAGCTTCTCTGGCTGCGCCCACACCACCTCGTTGCTGCCTGACAAAGTAGGAGAAAGGGTGAGGAAAGGAGGAGAAAGGAGGCGGGGAGCAGCCGATGCCGGAGCTAGAGCCGCACTGCCTTCGCCGTTCATGCGCCGGAGTAACCTCGGCGGCCACCATACGACTCCACCAATGTAGCTGCTCTGCATCCCCTTCACTGAGCTGCCACCAAGCCCCAGTGTGGCAGAACCTCCTAAATCATATGGCCCACATGCATTATTATTGTCTAAATAGACTCCTCATAACCATGAATGTGTTCCATAAGACTTAAAAGGTCTGTCGGGTAAATCCTGAATCATCCACGATTCTTCGAGCAGGATCAATCATTACAAGGAGACATTGCAGTATTACAACAGTTTTATACAAATAAGATACATCAGAGTAAAACAACGGAAGGGTTACAATAACATAAGTTTACAAACCTTTTAGTTTCAAACCTTACAAACTATAAGTTTAAATTGTACAAACCTTAATAGGAGTGGAATAACGATAGATAACTTTATTACAATACTAGGCGATAAGCTCTGCCCAAGAGCCAAACATCTTACTTGTCGTCACTCTCCGCAACGACTGTCATACAACAGGGTGCAAAGCACTCCTATCCATGGGACTCACCTGCAACAAGGGTTCAACAAACCCTGAGTACAAAAGTACTCAACAAGACTGACCCGATGAAAAAGAGGGGTGAAGACTCAGGAAAATGCAAGCTAGAGGGACAAGGTAAGGCTTGCAAGAGATAAGAATTTTTGTAGAAAAGCTCGATAGAAAGTAAAGTTGTCTTGCTCTAGCTCAAGATTACCCACCAACTTCATCCTTAAACCTTGAACATCATTCAAGTTGTTACTACGATGATGAACACTGATCGAGTCTACTTCTCCGAGAAGCAATGGTGATTCGAATCCATTTATATACCCAGCTGGGACCTAGATCTTGATATACATGAGGCTCCAACCAAAATGCATACCAGACCATACGATATATGTGAGGCTCCAACCAACACGTATACCGACCACACGATACACGTGGGACTTTCAACCACAGTGTATCGATATACATGGGATTCAAACCCACAATATACCACACCATTGTTTGTGGATTTTCTAGTTTCTTGATATCACCAGATCACCATCGAACGAGACCTAGGGCATCAATAGACGGAAACACTACAAAGGGACTTCTTTCCCAATGCAAGTTACCCGTCCGGACTCGATTTATTAACTGTTATCATGATTCCAACAAGTGAAGCCAAACTCATCTTTTCCATTTTTTTCTTTTTAAAAAACCTACTAATTAAGCAGGGATAAGCATAACTACGCATTTTCTAAAAATAGGTACCAAGGAATATGGAAATAAGACAGGTAATGTAATAGGTAGGTCATCACTCAACTCCTAGTACTTAATGCAACATAACATAACTGAAGCGATAAAACTTTTATAAAATCAAGGAAGGGTTTAAATGCATCCGGGGCTTGCCTTGGTATTCGGGGTAGATGGTCTTGATCTCTAGATCAACTCCCAACTCCTGAGTCTGCTCTTCCTTGGGATCTGATGCGACAACGTTAAACTCTCCGTTAACGGAAACTATACGATAAAATGATATGCTTCAACATGATGTAATAGTAAACATGATGCTCGATGGATGCATGATCAGATTAAGGGCTTGAGTACAACTTTCCTTCACGATAAAGTTGCAAGCCAACAAAACTTACTTACTAAATTTGTTATGGTTAACTATTTATTAAAGAAGTTCATTAAACACAAAAAATAACGTTGAATAAACCCTAATGACATGATTAAGGTAAACTCAAACAATTAATTAAAGTGCCAAAGGTCATTAAGGTTAATGACCTAAGGTCATCAATCAATCCCAAAGTCAAACAAGCCTATAATGATTAAACTTAATTAAAGGAATTAATTAATTATTTAAAAGCATAAATTAAAGGCACAAAATTAAAGTTGTCTAAATGAGCTCAAAATTTTATTTTTAAAACCTCTTGGTCTAATTAGATGGAAAACAAATTTCAGAAATAAAAACCAATTATTTTATTTATTAAAAATCATAGAAGAGGTATTTTTCAATTAAAAGAGCTAATTTTAACTTATGTAAAAACTACCCAAAATTGGCATATTATATTTTTCCTAGGTAGAGGACATCATAAAGAGCATACACATAATTTTTTATAATTTTTGGAATAGTATATGAATTACTATGAATTATGGAAGAAAAAGCATTTTTAAATATTTTCTAAAAATAGAAAAAGGAAAATGGGAATAGGGTTCCCGATGCTAAATAGTAACCTGCCGGCGTCGACCGACGATTTCTCGCCGGCGGCGAGGTCTCCGGTGACGGGGTTTGGCCCTATGGGCTCAGCTCGACACGGCGAGGCGATTGAGCTAGCTAATGAAGCGGCGGGATGACGGCGGTGCACTAGCCGGCGGCCATGGCGGCGCGGTGGCGCGGCTGCCTAGCTCACCGGAGCTTCTCTGGCAACGGCAAGCACACGGGCACACGCGGGGCATTCACGCGAACGCGATGGGCAACAAGATGAAGCCGTTCTCGGCCCCTAGCCCCGACGGCTACGCGCGCGGCGGTGCTAGCAAGGTCGCGCCAGCGGCGAGCTATGGTGACCGACGGCCACAACACAATAGAGAAGAAACTAAGGACACAGACAGATGCAGGAGCTCACCACGGGCACAGTGTGCACGCTATCAGGCTCGGAGGCGGGCTGAGTCGAGCTGTAGTCGGCGACGATGATGGCGGCGGCGGTGCTCCGGTGGCAAGGACGGCGTCACGGTGGTTCCTGTGTACCAACGCACCAACCAAGAAGCACATAAGACGGAGAAGATGATGGCGGGCGTGATAGTGTAGGAGATGAAAGAAAATGACCAGCGGTGGCGGTGGTCGTCGGCGAAGTGACTCGCAGTGGCGCGGTTGCCGTGCGCGAGGAAGACGATGGCGCGCGGGTGACTTAGGCGGGGAGAGTGAGCGCGAGCTAGCTCAAACTAAGCGCAATGACGAGGCAGAGTTGCTGGCAAGAGCAATTGAACAATGGCGGATCGACGGTGGTGAATTTGAGTGGCAGGTGGAGGTCGTCGGCAATGGCGAGCAGGGGAAAAGGAAGAAGAAAAACGGCGATGGCTTGCTCTATTTATAGCGGGGAGGCGAGGAAGGGATGGCTGACACATCCACGGTGAAGTTTCACGCGCGAGGGGGCGAGCTAGCGGCGACAGCGGGCCGGAACTGTGCCGGCGGCCACGGCGACGCCATGAACAGAGGGGGAATTGATGATGATGACGTCATCGGTACTGTAGCAGATGACATCACGTGTAAAATTTGCAAATTACTCTAGAATATCCATAAGAACTTGAAAAACTCCAAGAATATCATTTGCATAACTTTTCAAGACCTACAGTTTTCATTTAACAAGCATTTTCAAATTTTGCTTATTTCTTGAAATTTGAATTCAAATTCAAAAGGGCAACAAAAGCCTAGAAACAAATATTTGAAATTACTTTTAATTTTTAATAAAAATTGAAAATCTTCAAAACTATGGAATGCTCAACTTTTCAAACCAAACATTTTTCATATATAAAGTCTTCCCAAATTATGCATAATTTTTGAATTATGGTTTTAAAATCAAAAGGTGACAAATGGTGGAAAACTGTATTTTTCAAATTTATTTGAAATTCTTTTTGGAAACTTGAAAAACTTTGAATACCAAACTTGTAGCTCTTGTCAAGATCTACAAACCATCTTTTTAGAGTATCTACATATTATATATAGATTTTTAATTATCAAAAAGGGGGTAAAACAAGCTTTGAAATAAAGGGTTTTTCAAACCGAATTCAAACTCGATTTGGTTTCTAAATTAATTGGTTGGTCATTAGTGATCACAAACATCATCCAAGGACATTTTTAGGTCCATGACCCAATAGTACCCTTGGTTGACCAAGTTGACTTTTGAAAATTATTTTAAAAGACTCCCAATTTAAATTCAAATTTAAAAACCAAATCTAAATCCAAACTTGGAGTTTAATTTTTAACTGTTGGACTTGACTTTATACACCATGCCTGACACTAGTGTAAACATAGTTTACACCTCAAGGTACACAGGGCATAAATCAAGTATTTGAGGTGTCATTCGAAATTAGGGTTTTATGATTTCATGTAACACAACATTTCAGAAACACAAACAACCTATGGAATGTAAACTTGTTTTAATTGATGCACGTCAAAGGTGAACTAATCATGAATGCTTTGCAATGCATATGATGACATGGCAGGTTTTAGTTAATATAACACCAGGGGTGTTACAGCCCTTCCCCCTTAAAGAAATCTCGTCCCGAGATTTAAAGATGTAAGAAAAGTAATGGAAAAGGAAATGTGTCAAGAAAACACACTTCAACTAAGTACATAAAGAAAAGAGGTTTTACAACTCACATTAGACTAGTTACAAATCATAGAGAGAAGTATAACTTAGATGGAAGCATAGAATTCCAGGAAGTTCTCCAATAGGTAATCTTCCGATTCCCAAGTAGCTTCTTCTTCTGAATGTTGATCCCATTGTATCTTGTATCACTTGATTGTTCTACTTCTAGTGACACGGTCTTTTTGATCCAAAACTCGAATTGGGTACTCAGAGTAAGTCAAGTCAGGTTCAAGTTCAATTCCTTCAACATCAACAACTTTATCTGGCAGTCGAAGACACTTTTTGAGTTGTGATACATGAAACACATTGTGTACAGCTGACAACTGTTCAGGTAATTGCAGACGATATGATACCTTCCTGATCTGTGCCAAGATCTGAAATGGTCCAAGGTAACGAGGTGCTAGCTTGCCTTTGACTCCAAATCGAGTAACTCCTTTCATAGGTGACACCTTTAAATACACATAATCTCCCTTATTGAACCACAATGGTCGACGCCTTTTGTCCGCATAACTCTTCTAATGAGACTGGGCCACTTTCAAGTTTTGCTGTATCTGCTTAACCTTTTCTTCTATTTCTTTTACAAGATCAACTCCGAAGAATCTTCTTTCTCCAGGTTCAGACCAACTTAATGGAGTTCTATATCTGCGACCATATAATGCTTCAAATGGTGCCATTTTGATGCTTTCTTGGTAACTATTGTTGTAAGAAAACTCTACTAAAGGCAAACACTCATCCCATTTTTTGGGAAAATTAAGAACACAAGCCCTTAACATGTCTTCAAGTATCTAATTCACTCTTTCAGTCTGACCCCCTATTTGTACTGTGCAAAAGATCAGTACCTAATGAATCATGCAAGTGTTTCCAAAATTGAGAGACAAATTGTGTGCCTCTATCGAAAACAATGATCTTTGGTACCCCATGAAAACTTATGATGCGCTCAAAATATAATTT
The DNA here is from genome assembly GCA_023333625.1 of Bothriochloa decipiens. NCBI lineage: Eukaryota > Viridiplantae > Streptophyta > Magnoliopsida > Poales > Poaceae > Bothriochloa > Bothriochloa decipiens. The sequence continues at coordinate 26,636,995 of CM041645.1, forward strand.
GGCATATTGCGAGGCTGTATAAGCATTTTGCACTAGAATGAAATGTGCAGATTTTGTGAGTCGATCCACTATGACCCAGATGGAGTCAAAACCTCTTGAGGTTCTGGGTAAACCCACTATAAAGTCCATACTGATATCCTCCCACTTCCATGCTAGAATAGGCAATGGCTGAAGTTCTCCTGCTGACTTCAAATGCAGAGCTTTGACTTTCTGATAGGTATCATACTGAGCCACATACTTAGCAATTTCTATCTTCATCTTAGTCCAATAAAATTTCTGTTTCAAATCATGATACATCTTATTACTTCCTGGATGAATAGAAAAAATTTTGAGAGGTGTGCTTCATCAAGGATCTTTTGTCGTAACTCAGGAACTTTTGGTATAACCAAATGATTCTTATACCATAAGACATCTGCTTCATCAATGGTGAAACAAGAAACCTTTTCTTTTCTAACTTTCTTCTTGATATGTTTAATTCCCTTATTACTTTTCTACGCAGTAATAATTTGATCTCTGAGGGTTGACTCAACAGCAATGTTAGACAAACTTCCTTGTTGCACCATATCTATACCCAACTTCTCTATCTCATGACATATAGAGATATCCAAGGGCTTCACTGTTAAACAATGACAATGACTTTTTCGGCTAAGTGCATCAGCAACTACATTTGCTTTACCAGGATGTAATATATTTCCAAGTCATAATCATTGATTAATTCTAACCACCTTTTTTGCCTCATATTTAACTCATCATGATTAAAAATGTATTTCAAACTCTTGTGATCACAATAGATATTACATTTATTACCCCACAGATAATGTCACCATATTTTCAATGCATCGACAACAGCTGCTAACTCTAAATCATGTGTTGGATAATGCTCTTCATGTTTCTTCAACTGTCGAGAAGCATAAGCAATAACTCTCCCTTCTTGCATCAACACACATCCAATACCAATACCAGAAGCATCACAATAAACATCAAATGGCTTCTCAATATTTGGCTATGCTAAGATCGGGGCAGTAGTCATTAATTTCTCTAATTTCTAAAATGCTTCTTCATACTTGGGTGACCAAACAAACTTAACATCATTTTTCAACAACTCAGTTATGGGCTTTGATATCTTTGAGAAATCAGGTATGGAACAATGGTAATAACCCGCCATTCCAAGAAAACTACGAACTTGATGCACGGTCTTTGGTGGTTTCTAATCAAGTATATCTTGTACCTTGCTAGGGTCAACAGCAACTCCCTTGTCTGATAAAACATGTCCAAGAAATTTCACTTCTTTCAACCAAAACTCACACTTACTAAACTTAGCATATAATTGATGTTCTCTCAAACGCTGCAGAACAATTCTGAGGTGTTCAGCGTGTTCTTCTTCATTCTTGGAATATATCAAAATATCATCAATGAAGACAACCACAAACTTATCAAGCTCTAGCATCAACACTGAGTTCATCAAGTACATGAAATAAGCTAGTGCATTAATGAGTCCAAAAGACATGACCAAATACTCATACAGACCATATCGAGGGGTAAAGGCAGTCTTTGGAAATCTTCCGGGCGAATCTTGATTTGATGATACCCAAATTGAAGATCAATCTTGGAAAACACCTTTGCCTCCACCAATTGATCAAAAAGCTGATCAATGTAGGGTAAAGGATACTTATTCTTGATTGTTACCTCATTCAAGGGACGATAATCCACACATAACCTCAAACTTTTATTTTTATTTTTCACAAAAATTGCAGGACATCCCCAAGGTGATGAACTAGGTTGAATAAAACCTTTATCCCGTAACTCTTGCAATTGAGTCTTGAGCTCTGCTAACTCAGGTGGTGCCATCCGATAAGCTCTTTTGGATATTGAAGCGGTACCAGGCTTCAAATCAATTCTAAACTCCACCTTTCTATCAGGAGGTAAGCCTAGTAACTCATCAAGAAACACATCAGGAAACTCACAAATCACTAGTATATCTTTGATCTCTTTCAGAGAAGTTGCTCATACCTTTTCGACAGTCCTCTTAAGTGTTGGAAGTTGGATAAGAAGTTCAGATTTGCAATTAGGTATGTTCACTCTCACAGTTCTATTCAGGATGTCTATCACAGCACCATGCCGTTTCATCCAATTCATACCTAGGATCACATCTATATCTTGATCCTTTAATATTATCATATCAGTGGGGAAAATATACCCACCCAAACTTATAGGCACGTCGTGTACCTTTTCTTTAGTACACATACACCCCCATGCGACTGTATAAAGAATTGTTCTTTTGTTCCCATTGTTGGTATTTCATGTGTCTTAACAAATGTACCATTGATGAATGTATGAGATGCACCAGATTCAAAAAGCAGAATTGTAGGATGATCAGCAACAAGGAACATACCCATCATGACAGGCTCTCCTTCTGGAATTTCCCCAACTTGAGTGTAGAACACACTTCCAGACTTTTTCTCATTCTTATTGTTTGCATCTTCTGATTTCCTGCCTTATTGTAATTCTATGGTTGCTGTTGTGGTGCAAAAGCCCTGGGAGCATAAGGATTATTCTGCCTTGGATGCGGGCAGTATTTTGCAAAGTGACCAGGCTTACCACAATTGAAGTATGGGAGACTTTGTGGCTGGAAATTGGGGTTTCAAATACCAGGGGCATTCGGCTGTCGTGGATAAGAAAGAGCAGCAGCAGGATGAACAAATGTCTGTTGCTGGGCTTGGTATTGTGGTGGACAGTAAGAAGGACGGAAATGGTTTTGGGGATGATAGATTATTTTCTGGCACTTTTGATGGCCACCAGAGAATCCCAATGTTATAGTTTTCTTCTTCTTAGCTTCCATGTGTTGACCGTTCTTTTCTTCATAAGATATGACAATATTTACTGTCTCATGGAAGGTAGCATTTGGGTTCCCAATCATCATCCTCTGAATCTTGCTATTCATACCCCTAAGGAAACACTCCTTCTTCTTACGGTTAGTTCTAACATGGTCAGGGGCATATTGGGACAAGTGAATGAATTTGCCAAAATACTGCATAACTGACATATCACCTTGCACAAAGAAAGAAACTCTTCAAGTTTTATGACCATAATTCCCTCAAGAATAAAGTTTGCACGAAAACCTTCATGAAATTCAGCCCAAGTAATACAATGACCCTCAGGCTGAGCAGCAACAAAGTTAACCCACCAGGCTCCTACAGGGCCTCTCAACTGCTGGGCTGTAAACATAGGCTTCTAATATTTGGTGCACTCAATTAGCTCAAACTTCTGCTCCATAGTGCGAAGCCAATCATCTGCCTCCATTGGTTCATCTACTCTAGTGAAGATTGGAGGACGTGTGTCTATAAAATCCACATATGTGGTCTCATTCCTATTATTCCGACCATGATTCCCCTGACGTGCATTTTGATTCTGTTTCTGGGCCATCATAGTGGTTGCATTAACCAAGGCTGCAACTGCATCGGCTAGGGTTGGTGGAACTGGTGGAGGATTTGGGGTATCACCTCCATCATGAGAAGTACCAGCAGCATCATGGGATGGAGTATGAGCAGGCATCTGTTGATAAACAAACTATACTTTATTCACAAAACTTTATTGGATTCCATAAGCAGAGATTACAACATGCAACACACTTATGATACATTATTTTTGTTACAACAGTCCGCATACTAGAAAGACTTCCCACACCTACTAAGTTTCAGAAAGTAGGGGAAAGATATATTACACATCTCACTATCCAACTCCTTACTCCTCCTCCTTACTGGTATCCACGGGAATTACATCCTCCTCTTTGGGATCCTCTTCCTCTTCAGGACCTTCTTCCTCTTCAGGCTCTTCCTCTACTATCTCTGAATCTTCTTCTTCCATAAGATCCTCTTCATTTTTATTCTCTACATCCATCTGGTTTTCTTCTTCCTCATCGATGACATCCTCATCAGCGGACACTATTTCTTTAGGGTTTTCCTCTTCTTCATCCTGACCCATTACAAGGCTAAGATCATCTTGGGCTGCCTGTCATTGATATTCAGGATCCATCCAACAGGTTATTCAACCTCACACACTCATCATCAGCCTCCTCTGCATACTCCTCTAATTCTTCCACGTACTCCTCAAGTTCATGGATACGATCATTCGCTGCGTCTTCTCGTGCCCAAGCATCATTCCTCTGGTGCTTCGTATACCTCCGGGATCGCCTCAACTAAGTAATCTCAGCGGCCTCTTCGACCCTATCGGCTTCAGCCCTCTCCAGCTTTAATTAAACATGATGCATGAATCGAACTTACGATTTAAGCATAAAAGATTTTTAAAGCAACACATACATAAGGGTAACTTTTATAACATAGGGCACTATATTATGCTATTCCACCACCACACTTTTAAAATAAAAATAAGGGTCCATAGAAAGACTCATAGGTAAGAATTAAGCAATTTTGACCTAAAATAATCAAGTTAAAATTATTTGACTCAAGTTTTCGCAAACGAATACTACAACAACTCTTTTAATAATGATCCGGCTCTGATACCAGCTGTGGCAGAACCTCCTAAATCATATGGCCCACATGCATATTATTGTCTAAACAGACTCCTAATAACCATGAATGTGTTTCATAAGACTTAAAAGGTCTGTCGGGTAAATCCCAAATCATCCATGATTCTCCGAGCAGGATCAATCATTATAAAAAGACATTGCAGTATTACAACAGTTTTATACAAATAAGATACATTAGAGTAAAACAGCGGAAGGGTTACAATAACATAAATTTACAAACCTTTTAGTTTCAAACCTTATAAACCGTAAGTTTAAATTATACAAACCATAATAGGAGTGGAATAGTGATAGATAACTTTATTACAATACCAGGCGATAAGCTATGCCCAAGAGCCAAACATCTTACTCATCATCACTCTCCGCAATGACTATCATGCAATAGGGTGCAAAGCACTCCTGTCCATGGGACTCACCTGCAACAAGGGTTAAACAAACCCTGAGTACAAAAGTACTCAACAAGACTGATCCGACGAAAAAGAGGGGTGAAGACTCAGGAAAATGCAAGCTAGAGGGACAAGGTAAGGCTTGCAAGAGATAAGAATTTTTGCAGAAAAGCTTGACAGAAAGGAAAGTTGTCTTGCTCTAGCTCAAGATTACCCACCAACTTCATCCTTAAACCTTAAACATCATTCAAGTTGTTACTATGATGATGAACACCGATCGAGTCTTCTTCTCCGAGAAGCAACGGTGATTCGAATCCATTTATATACCCAGCTGGGACCTAGATCTCGATATACATGAGGTTCCAACCAAAATGCATACCAGACCATACGATATATGTGAGGCTCCAACCAACACGTATACTGACCACACGATACACGTGGGACTTTCAACCCACAGTGTATCGATATACGTGGGATTCAAACCCACAGTATACCACACCATTGTATATGGATTTTCTAGTTTCTCGATATCACCAGATCACCATTGAACGGGACCTAGGGCATCAACAGACGAAAACACTACAGAGGGACTTCTTTCCCAATGCAAGTTACCCATCCAGACTCGATTTATTAACTGTTATCATGATTCCAACAAGTGAAGCCAAACTCATCTTTTCTATTTTTTTCTTTTTAAAAAACCTACTAATTAAGCAGGGATAAGCATAACTACGCATTTTCCAAAAATAGGTACCAAGGAATATGGAAATAAGACAGGTAAGCAAAAGGTAGGTCATCACTCAACTCCTAGTACTTAATGCAACATAACATAGCTGAAGCGATAAAACTTTTATAAAATCAAGGAAGGGTTTAAATGCATCCGGGGCTTGCCTTGGTATTTGGGGTAGACGATCTCGAGCTCTGGATCAACTCCCAACTCCTGAGTCTGCTCTTCCTTGCGATCTGGTGCGACAACGTAAACTCTCCGTTAACGAAAATTATACGATAAAATGATATGTTTCAACATGATGTAATAGTAAACATGATGCTCGATGGATGCATGATCAGATTAAGGGCTTGAGTACAACTTTCCTTCATGATAAAGTTGCAAGCCAACAAAACTTACTTACTAAATTCGTTAGGGTTAACTATTTATTAAAGAAGTTCATTAAACACATAAAATAACGTTGATTAAACCCTAATGACATGATTAAGGTAAACTCAAACAATTAATTAAAGTTCCAAAGGTCATTAAGGTTAATGACCCAAGATCATCAATCAATCACAAAGTCAAACAATCCTATAATGATTAAACTTAATTAAAGGAATTAATTAATTATTTAAAAGCATAAATTAAAGGAATAAAATTGAAGTTGTCTAAATAAGCTCAAAATTTTATTTTGAAAAGCTCTTAGTCTAATTAGATGGCAAAACAAATTTCAGAAATAAAAACCAATTATTTTATTTATTAAAAATCATAAAAGAGACATTTTTCAATTAAAAGAGCTAATTTTAACTTATGTAAAAGTACTCAAAATTGGTATATTATATTTTTCCTAGGTAGAGGACATCATAAAGAGCATACACATAATTTTTTAGAATTTTTAGAACAGTATATGAATTACTATGAATTATGGAAGAAAAAGTATTTTTAAATATTTTCTAAAAATAGAAAAAGGAAAATGGGAACAGGGTTCCCGATGCTGAGCAGTAACCCGCCGGCGTCGACCGACGATTTCTCGCCGGCGGCGAGGTCTCCGGCGACGGGGTTTGGGCCTACAGGCTCAGCTCGGCACGGCGAGGCGATTGAGCTAGCTAATGAAGCGGCGGGACGACGGCGGTGCTCTAGCCGGCGGCCATGGCGGCACGGTGGCGCGGAGGCGCGGCTGCCGAGCTCACCGGAGCTTCTTCGGCAACGGCAAGCGCACAGGCACACGCGGGGCATTCACGCGAACGCGATGGGCAACAAGATGAAGCCGTTCTCGGCCCCTAGCCCCGACGGCTACGCACGCGGCGGTGCTGGCAAGGTCGCGCCAGCGGCGAGCTATGGTGACCGACGGCCACAACGCAATAGAGAAGAAACTAAGGACACAGACAGATGCAGGAGCTCACCACGGGCACGGTGCGCACGCTATCAGGCTCGAAGGCGGGCTGAGTCGAGCTGTAGTCGGCGACGGTGATGGCGGCGGCGGTGCTCCGGTGGCAAGGACGGCGTCATGGTGGTTCCTGTCTACCAACAGACCAACCAAGAAGCGCATAAGATGGAGAAGATGATGGCGGGCATGATAGTGTAGAAGATGAAAGAAAATGACCAGCGGTGGCGACGATCGTCGGCAAAGTGACTCGCGGCGGCGTGGTTCCCGTGCGCGAGGAAGACGACGGCGCGCGGGCGACTTGGGCGGGGAGAGTGAGTGCAGGCTAGCTCAAACTGAGCGCAAGGACGAGGTGGAGCTGTTGGCAAGAGCAATTGAATAGTGGCGGATCAACGGTGGCGAATTTGAGCGGCGGGTGGAGGTCGTCGGCAATGGCGAGCAGGGGAAAAGGAAGAAGAAAAACGGCGATGGCTTGCTCTATTTATAGCGAGGAGGCGAGGAAGGGATGGCTGACACATCCACGATGAAGTTTCACGCACGAGGGGGCGAGCTAGCGGCGACAGCGGGCCGGAACTGTGCCGGCGGCCACGGCGACGCCATGAACAGAGGGGGAATTGATGATGATGACGTCATCGGTACTGTAGCAGATGACATCACGTGTAAAATTTGCAAATTACTCTAGAATTTCCATAAGAACTTGAAAAACTCCAAGAATATCATTTGTATAACTTTTCAAGACCTACATTTTTCATTTAACAAGCATTTTCAAATTTTGCTTAGTTTTTGAAATTTGAATTCAAATTCAAAAGGGAAACAAAACCCTAGATACAAATATTTGAAATTACTTTTAATTTTTCAATAAAAATTGAAAATCTTCAAAACTATAGAATGCTCAACTTTTCAATCCAAACATTTTTCATATATAAAGTCTTCCCAAATTATGCATAATTTTTGAATTATGGTTTTAAAATCAAAAGGGGACAAATGGTGGAAAACTGTATTTTCAAATTTATTTGAAATTCTTTTTGGAAACTTGAAAACTTTGAATACCAAACTTGTATCTCTTATCAAGATATACAAACCATCTTTTTAGAGTATCTTTATATTCTATATATATTTTGAATTATCAAAAAGGGTGTAAAACAGGCTTTTGAAATAAAGGGTTTTCAAACCGAATTCAAACTCGATTTGGTTTCTAAATTAATTGGTTGGTCATTATTGATCACAAACATCATCCAAGGACATTTTTAGGTCCATGACCCAATAGTACCCTTGGTTGACCAAGTTGACTTTTGAAAATTATTTTAAAAGACTCCTAATTTAATTCAAATTTGAAAACCAAATCTAAATCCAAACTTGGAGTTTAATTTTTAACTGTTGGACTTGACTTTATACACCATGCCTGACACTAGTGTAAACACAGTTTACACCTCAAGGTACACAGGGCATAAATCAAGTATTTGAGGTGCCATTCGAAATTAGGGTTTTATGATTTCATGTAACACAATATTTCAGAAACACAAACAACCTATGGAATGTAAACTTGTTTTAATTGATGCACGTCAAAGGTGAACTAATCATGAATGCTTTGCAATGCATATGATGACATGGAAGGTTTCAGTTAATATAACACCAGGGGTGTTACACCCAGCTACCTCGCCTCGCCCGCTGCCGCGAAGGTGAGCTCACCCTGCCCGCACCCATAGGCTTCTTAAACTCCACAGACGTGTTCGCCGTGATGTAGAACACCTATTTGGCAACATCTTGGAGCATGACAATGAACACAGCGAGGGCACACCGCTTTGCCGCCCTTGGTCTCCATGGCTCCTGGCCGTCGGAGCGCCGTCGCGGCCCTGTAGCCGTGCGCGCCCCGCTAAGCCCCCGATAGCCGCATTAGCTAGGCCTTGGAGCTCCTAGCTGCTCCAATCGAGAAGGGGAAGAAGAAGATGGTGCTGATTTGGAAGATGACCGGAGCACCATTGACGACCACCGCCGCCGCTCGCACCGATACCTGCCTCGCTAGGGACCTCGCGGGTCAAATTGGCACCCTTGCCGCAATCGCCTTGTCTCCACAGAGCACGCGCGCACGCTCAAGCTATCTATTTCACACCGAGGTGCCCTGCAGCCACGCCACCGCCGCCCTGTGCCACTGCGTCATGCACGTGGGCCAGCCGATGCGTCGCTAGCTCACCGCACCACCACAGCTGTGCTTGGCATGCTCGCGCACCGCTTTAGCCACTGCTTAGAGCAGCCTGAGCCGCCCGCAGCCGCCGTTCTCCCGCACGCCGTTGGGAGACACGCCGCACGTAAAGGGGGAAAATAGGGGATTCCCCTGCCCCCATGTGGACCGGGTCCACTATGTGACACGCTGAACCAACCAGTGGTGGACAACTGGACCACGAGTCCTTGGTCCACCATAAATCGGTGCCAGCTAGCCTCAGTCTGTAGACTCGGCCCAGTATTGAGCCCAAAGCACCACGTGGCCCAACATGTAGCCAACACGTGTCTGGGCCGTGCCGACCCAACACGGCCCAAGGCCGGCCCTACCCAGGCCCTCCGAGGCCCAGTCCGGGCTCGATCGACGTTGACTGTTGACCAGTCAACTATTGATCGTTGACTGGGTCCCACCAGTCAGTGACTAGACCGCACCTGTCAATGATTGTTTCAGCTGAGCCATTCAGATTGCGCCACTGGTTTAATCAGTTTCTTTTTTCAAAATATTATTTAATCTTATAAAATTCATATCTTCTTCATACAAACTCTGAAAATTATGAACCAAGTTTTCAAATTTTTATAAAAATGAGATCTACGTCATAGGCTTATGTATGATTGTATTTGGAACTATTGGATTTCGTTTGGTTCTTTGTGTTAATCTATAGGGGTCGCTCCCGCGACCATTATGTCTCGATTTAAGATCCTGCGAAGGAGTTGCCCGAGGAGGAGGACTAGGAGCACGCCGAGGACTTGAGAAACAGTTGTTCAGGTGCCATGTCCCACCCAACCTTGTAGATCCTATTACGCATACAACATAATAGTATTCTAGTGCTCTACTTTATGCAATAATGTTATGATACGCTATGATAGGATTGCATGGTAGATTAATTGTATGCCTATTTCCTTGACGCTTATAGGATAGACACGCTCATATATATGCTACTTGTTACTTGCTATTATCACTCCATTCGCATTATATATGTGATGTGATGCTAGTGGTGAACCCCTGGGAATGGTTCGGCTTGGGGTGCCGGGCTTGGTGACTTTTGAGCAATATATGGTGATGATGTCCTGAGTGAGCATGAGTGGTGAGGGTTGAGTTGATTGGACAAGATCTATGATGAGCCTTGGGGCGAGTCTTGCCGGGGGTGCACCTAGGCTTCCGCATGAGAGGTACCTGTGGCGGGTACATGTGACGTGAGGAGTATTCCGGGGAGGATTGCCTTTGTGGTATGGAACCCCAGAGGGAGGTGCCGCGGGAGGCACATTAGAGGAGATATCCTGTCTGATCCCACTTAGGAACTGATGTCTCTTGAGAACTGGAACCATAGACCTTTCATGCACACCACTCGCCCTCGCTTCGATGAGGGACTAATGTTCGACTAATTTGGGCGATGCCATTACTACGAGGATGTTAGGTGGTATGGGTGGGTGGTTGGATGATAGTTTCCCAAACCGTCCTAGATGCATAGTGCCACTTGTTGGGCCCGGTGACTACGTCTCCCACTCTCGCTTCCCTGAGACAGTTATCCGGAGTTTCCTAGGGCTGAGAGGTAGGATGGTATCGCTCTAGGTTAGGAGACCATTCGGCATCTACTTAGGTGATGATCAGCACCGATGACGGCAATCTGGTGGATGGTTGGCATTAGCCGGTTATAGGTGTACACACTCTGCAGAGTTGTTTGAATCTATATATAGTCCGCAGCCTCGGTATGGCTATCCCATGACCTACGTTTCTTTTGAGTAGTGAGAGGAGTCCTTCTACCTCCCCCTAGTGTTACCCGATGGCATGTTGGCCGCTTAGGCATGGGCGAGAAGGAGTTTTCCTTGCTGCCCACATGTGAGTGTGGTTGTTGAGTGAGCTGAGAGGATGATGGATGATGACTGAGAGTAGAATTCTAGGAATGAGAATGAGATAAAACTTGATGAACTATTATTATATAATATTGATGATACTTGCATAGGAAAACTAAAGCCATATATAGGCCTTCTTGATACACCCCTATGCATCCACTTACCACAAAGCATAAGCAAAGCATAGGGTGGGAGCCGGTGGCTAGTACAAATTGTACTAAAACTTATTTGGCAGGTGAGCCCGACTACGCCTACGGTGATGAGGGGCTCAAGGATTAGATGGTCTCATGCCTATGCTCAAGATGGTGCAAGATGATGCTTCCGTGATATCCCTTCTACTTCCATAGCTGTTCTGGATGATTAGACACTCTGATGATTCCGCCATGTGGTGATGTAATAATTTATGTAAACCACTCTATTGTATTCTTTTATTCGATGTATGGCTTTGTAACCAACTGTTATCGGGTGATTGATGATTTGACCTCCTAGGCTATCATTTTATCCTTCATTCTGTGTATTTCCCCTTCATGGAAAATTGAGAATGTTTCAGCCTTTGCACCCCACATTTATTTGTTTGTAGATGGCGGATCAAACAATTCAGTTCCCTAAGGGACTGGCTAGGGATATCCTAGTTAAGATTCAAGATGACTACGTCCCTGCCGACTTCATCATATTAGACATGGGGTCCAACAGTGAAGTTCCCGTCATCCTGGGAAGGTCGTTCCTCAACACGGTTAATGCTATCATCTACGTGGGATCTAGCCAAATTCATTTCCAATTCCTAGGAAAGAAGGTAAAATGCCCATTCAATGGTTATAAAGCTAACATGTAGGTGAAGGACGAAGAACTGAAGAACAAGCCTCGACATTACCCACGCCGAAGGAACAATAAGAAAGGTGAGTCAGCAAAATGGACCAAAGTAAAGAAGGAAGAACCCGCTAAACTGCAAGGCAAAGGTAAGCAAGTGTGGCAGGAGAAAGAGGTGCAATCACGGTCCCCATCTCTGGGACCAACCGAAGCACCCGAAGAATGAACAAGATGGAGGGTCCTACTCTATGGACCTAAAACATGGAGCCCTTGCTGGTAAGATAAATCAGTATTTATCCCATATTTATTTTCTATATCTTAATTCTTGCATTTTAATTGTTGCATTCTTAGTTTTAGTTTTGCTTATTTTCTTTTAACAAAAATAATTAATAATAAATAAATAAAACCTTGAGAATAATTTGCAATAAAGTTTCGAGCTGCTGGATTACCCAAGGTGCGGTCAACCGACCCCACTAATGAGCCCACACATGCTCTTTTCTCTTTGGCTCGATGCATTGGTCCTTGCTCAGCGCTTGTCTGCCACTAGGGCTTTCAAGTGGGGGTCGGCCGACCCCCACCTTGTCCCCTTTTAAAGCCTGCTATCCCCCATTCACCTTACATAGAAATCCTATGCACACCACTCTAGCCAAAGCCTGAAAACAAATGGTCCTTTGCTTTATCACTTTAAGCATGAGATACTCTTATTAATGTTGGATGTCTTGGGGACCATACCACCAGCTCATAACCAGAAAAGTGGTCACCTAGACATGCTTTAGTGTCCCCATGGTCCATGGGAATCTCTTTAGACATGTCCCCACTTTTACCTTCCATCTTTTCTCTTTCACAAAGAACTAGGCAAAGGAATCTCTGAAAAGCACATCACTTTTGGTCCACACCTAAACTTAACTTTACCAGACACTTGATGACACAACATCAAAAGTGCTGAGTGGCCTAGGATGGGGGTCGGCCGACCCCCACTTTGGATAGTTTTTGAAAAGTTTCTGAAGCATGTTGCTAGATTCCCTACCAGAATTCAAATTTAAGTTTAAAGTGCTTTGAGGGGGGTCGGTCGACCCCTACTTTGGGTGTCCTCCACTTGCCCTTCTCCTCCTATAAATACCCCTGCATTATGAGCTCAACTCCACACCCAAAACCTTTAGAATCATCTCAAGCCCACAATCTTTCTTCTTCTCTCCTTTGTTGCAAGTTCTTTCTCAAGTTTAGTTTAGTAGTTGTTGGCGTTTCTTAGCATCACCACTAAAGATGGACTAAAAGCCCATCCCTAGTAATGATACTAGAAACGTGTGTTGGCACTAGTAATGATACTAGAAACGTGTGTTGGCATCCCTAGCCACCATTATGTCAGAAAAGTAACTCTCGGCCCTTAACAACACTGGCCAAGATAATGCAGTCTGGTAATAACAGTTAGAAGTGCTTGATTGGCCTTCCTAACCGTCATTACTCACGATATGCAAAATTGAAGCACGGCGCCTTGCGGTGCAACAAGAATTACAATTCTTAGGTAATGGTACTTAGGTACACCAATCATGATAGCTTAGTATGGATAAATCCGTAAGTGCACAGAACTATCATTTAGCATTTCAACCCATGAGTATTCAAGGGTGTCGTATTTATAATTTCCCGTAGGAGGGCAGGACGAATGCATCTAGCTTTGGTATAAACACTATCACTTATTGAATGCATAGGTAGACATAGCATAGGCAGGGGTAAATCATAGTTCAAATATAGTGGACACACATCTAAACCAACCTCAAGGATAAAAGAGAAATAAAGAATCGAAGAATATATCTAACTAAGTAGGCATTTGTCTTATACAGCTATGCAAAGAACTATTAGTAGACATCTAACTATCATGTCTAGCATCCGGATTAAGTCTGGGATGACAGGGAGATCCCGGCAGCTGGTCTGCCAGCCAATAGAGACTTGATGATCCTACTGAATACCCGAACGTGGGGGAATGCTGGGGATGGACAGTGTTGTCACCACCAGCCCACCTACCCCTTTGCCCGTGGGTACCCACATATCCGCTGATCTCCACATACCCGGGCACCACGCCCGTGTAATTGGAAACAACTCCTAACCCCCAAGGACCCCACCCCTTCGGATTGATAGGCTAGGTCAAGAGCAACCAAGAAGGCACGACGAACCGTCACCTCATCCCTAGTTCTTCTTCTATTCATACTAAGTCGATGAACGATGAAGAACAATAATGAACATGTCAAGAACATAACACATAAACTATATGCTAGTTCATATATCATGATCATAACATGAACAAGACTGTACTCTAGTTCATATGCATTGCTATATAAATAAGATAAGAACTTGAACTTGGAAGAGAACTGCATTGTATTCATACCGAGGTGTTCCTTCTTCCAAGGAGACAAGCCCTCCTTGATAGCTCTTACCTTGCTCTACTACTACTAAAACTAATCTAAAGAATACAAGTGAGAGGTGAGGTTAGTGGCTCCAAATGATGGTGTCCTATTCGAGGGGAGCTCTCCCTATCTTTTATAGTCCAACTAGGACGATTCGGGCGTCTCCAAGTATGGAAGGAGGTGAAACCACCTTGAGGGAACTGACCCAAGCACCACCTAAGAAGACTAGGCCTGGGAGGGCCCACCAGGGGAACGGCCGCCCCCGGGACCGGTCGCCCCCTGGTGGCGCCATCTGGCCACCGCCTTCGGGTGGTCGGTTCCTCCCTGGACCTAGACCTCTCCTGTAGTTACGATCAGGCCTAGGTATGCACCGAAGGTGGGCTCCTCTCTTTGTCTTGTTTGTGCATTCCTGAATTCGTCTTTCTGCTTTTGCGCTTTCTTCTAGTTGTTGTGCATTTCCACATGTCACACCTGCAAGTCAAATATACACCAAAATTTGTGGAAATATTGGTTTAAAGCCCTACCTACTATTTATTTTAGTAACATATTGGCGGTAGAAAATAGGCTCTAAGGACCACCAACAACTCCCCCACACTTAGTCATTTGCTCGTCCTCGAGTAAAGGCTTGAAGGACTAAGCGGGTTTATCTCCTTGATTTGAAATCTACGTACACGTTATTCCAAGCTTCACCTGAATCTGTCAATTTCCAAGTGTCTACCAAGTCATCTTGGGTAATTGAAAAATGGAATAGCCTGGATTCAAATCTTCTTACTCGTATCCCTGCTCAGAAATGGGTTTTTGTAAAGTTTTGAAAATATAAAAATAGCAGTTATTCCTTGAATGATTCTCTCAAGTCACTCATAAATCTGTAGGTGATTCCTCACCAAGGCATATATAGAGATTGCCTTCACTTGATCATCCTACCTCTAAAAAGGTTTATCTGGAACTTTAGGTAGGGATGAAAATACTAAGGCACACTTACCTTGCATGTATTGTCAAGTGAAATCCCAGACCTCACCGGAGGGAAGCGTCATACTCTTAGATCAGAATGTGCATGTGTGTGGAAACAATATGGTGGGTATTTATGGTGTCTAACCTAATTCTACTATGCTCTTTGAAACACATCTCCCTCCTTATTAGGACTTATAAAAAATCTTTTATGAGGGCATGAACTATCCTTATTCTCTTTTTTTATATATATATTTTTTCTCTTCTTTTTTTCTTCTCCACTTTTTTTCTTTTTCCACTTTTTTTTCTTTTCTCTTCTCCACTTTTTTCTCTCCACCTTTTGAAAGATAGCCTCATGCTTTTATTTGCACAAAAACTTTAAGGGAGATGTGAATAAGGATTCAGAGCATTTATTTGGATGGAACCTAATAAGTATATTTTTGGTTCACCCCCAGTGTAGGAGTAGAACATTTTGGGTGGATCAAATTGGAAGGTATATTTTGCACCTACTTTCAAGGTAGGAGTAGTGCAATTATTTGGTGGATGGATGAATGAATGTTGTGCGTAACTCTCAGTGTAAGAGTTGGCAACTTTATTTATGGGTGTGTGAAATCTGATCTTGGAAGCATGAAACTTCTCTCAACAGGGGTCACAAAACTTGACCAAACACAACACAAAGTAAGAGGCATATGTGGAAGGTTTTGTCATGAAAGATCATATATGGCCTTGGTAGGTATTTGCATATCATTCAAGGAACATGCTATATTGATTTTTGTTTTGTAAAAATAAATCCCAAGTTCTTTGCAAGAAAAGAGCAAGCATCATGTCATCCTACTATATCTCATTCATTAATTACTTAGACAAAATGGGGTCCCTATGATACGTGTTCATAAGTAGCAGGAATATTGGCAAGGAATAAAGAGTATGCAAACTTTAATCACAGGATGGCATGGAGATGGAGCAACAAAAGTTTTGCCTTTTCAAAATGCTCAATGTTAAATTTCACAACTTTAAAAAGAGCAAGCATGGAGTTGCACCAACCATCATTGAAGATGAAGGTACTAATGGAAGTTGTTTGTCTCATCCTTCTGTTTGATGAGTTGCTTGATGTTTGTGTAATGTGTTGGGGAGATCTCGAGTTTATTTTGAGTTATGCTTGAGGGATCTCCCCCACACTTATTTTTGTACCTGCTTTTATTATAACAAAGAAAATAAAACAAGAGGGACTATAACAGACAAGAGTCTTATTGACTAAAAGATCAAGGAAACAAAAATTTATTATCTAGATTTTTATTTAGTTATTTTTTATTTTATTCAAAACTTGTTCAACCAACTTTTATTACAGCTCAAGCAAGGCTGAGAAAAAAAGGATGCAATGAAAACAAAGCCAAGACTTATCTCCATATTGGATTACTGCCATTGTTTACGAAAACAACTCAAGGTTCATTAATCAAATTTCAACACCATGCCAAAACTTGATTAAAGAAGGCTGTTTCAACCTAAGCACCATGCTTAATTTGAAAACAGCCTATGGATGTTACACGCGAGAATATGTCCAAACAAGAGCATATGACATAAACAGGGAAGCATGAATTTGAATGATCATAAGGAGGCAAGTATGAGCAAAGGGGTTGGTGAATATTTATTACCTTTTGCATACCTGAGTATTCTTACCGGCAGCATATGTGGATTTCTTTGAAGACGCTGCACCGGTGGCATGGACGTACAGGCCCCAACTCAGGTGAACCATCAGGCCGGATCACACACACAACTAGTGTATATGGACCTTGGGCCTTATTGGTAGAAAAGGTGTAAAGGACTAGACTCCTTTTCTTTTCTCTTTTTATATATATATTTTTATATGTCTGATGCATTTTTTTGGAAGATAAGTACCAATGACCTTCGGAAAGAGCTCAACATTTATAGTCTGTTGGCAAGACTTCCCCCTCTTCATTGCTCTGTAGCTGCATGAACAAGCTCGAGAGAATTCTCAGGTTGCCCTAGGATTTTCCCGTATTGTTGACAGGAATAGAAGCAGCAATTTAGCAAACTGGGTTTCTATCATTTCATTGAAACTCAGTTGATATTTAACAAAAGAAGATAGAGTTTCAAGTTTAGCATTTATAGATTCAAACATTTTCTCATTGAAGGAAAGTCTTTTAGCAAGATATGCATTAAACTTAGTTTGCTCTAAAACAAAGTTTCTCAACGAAGGTTGATTAAAATTTAAATTGAAATTTGAATTGAGATTGTTACCTTACGGGTGGTTCTGGATGTTCCACCCGTTATTACCTTGTTATTGATGTTGGCGAAACCCATTGTAGATGTAGAGTGCTTCTTTCTGGGTTTCGGGACAGTTGTTTCCCGAATGACCAACATTTCCACAGACTTCACATGTCATGTGTGAGCCTATGGCTTGGACGGTGCCTGTGGTGGGCTTGGTGGCATGGCCGTCCAGCCTCTTTATTAGGAGGTCTATTTTTGCGGCAAGCAAGTCTGTCTCCTTCATGGAATACATGCCTTCTTGTGTTTCTCTCCCTTCTCCCCAGCTTTGGTTTGCCACCATCTTTTCGATGAGTGGAGTGGCATTCTCGATTGTGCAGGAGAGGAATACCCCTCCAGCTGCGGCGTCAAGGTGCCCCTTTGACATGGCCATCAGGCCCTCATAAAAGTTCTGGAGCACCAGCCAATCTTCCATTCCATGGTGGGGACAGGCTTGGACATAGTCCTGCAGCCTCTCCCATGCCTCAGGGATGGACTCGAGTGATGTTTGCTGGAAGTTGGATATCTCCCCCCTTAGAGCAATGTTTTGCTCATGGGGAAGAATTTGGCGAGGAACGCCATGGAACATTTGTCCCACGTGTTGACAGCTTCCTTGTTTTGGTAGAACCACTGTTTTGCCTTCTCCGCAAGGGAGAAAGGAAACAGGCGGAGCTTCATGCTAGTTGGTGCGACGTCTTTGATGATGATGGTGTCACACAACTCAAGGAAGTGTTGAAGATGAGCAGTTGCATCCTCATTTGGCAAGCCACAGAACTGGCTTGCCTACACCATCTTGATTAGGCCAGTACGGAGCTTGAAGTTTCCATTCCCGATATTGACAGCGGGCCCAACGGGCACTTTGGCAATAGGAGGGGTGGAGTAGTCACGTAGTGACTTGGACATGATGATAGTAGTGGATGGTGTGGGAATGAATGGTTCGTCTGCCGATGGAGAGCAGAAGAAGAAGTGGTACGGGACCTGTTCTTCCTTAGGAGTGCCTCCAGATTATCGATGAAGTTGTTCGGCAGGTCGAAACCACTCATACACTATCCTATTTTTTTCTAATAAAAGGAGGAAGAAAAGAAGTGAAGTTAGCCTGCCTAAACTATGGCAACCATTGTTTACTATGCAATAAATGTTTATTGCCGAGCTAGATGTTTTTATTTCCTTTGCCCTCCTCGGCAACGGTGCCAGAAATGCTTGTTGGCGTTTCTTAGCATCACCACAAAAGATGGACTAAAAGCCCATCCCTAGCAATGATACTAGAAACATGTGTTGGATCCCGAACCACTATTACATCAAAAAGGTAACTCTTGGCCCTTAACGACACCGGCCAAGATAATGCAGTCTGGTAATGATAGTTAGAAGTGCCTGATTGGCCTTCCTAACCGTCATTACTTACGATATGCAAAACTGAAGCACAGCGCCTTGGGGTGCAACAAGAATTACAATCCTTAGGTAATGGTACATAGGTACACCAATCATGAAAGCTCAGTATGGATAAATCCACAAGGATAGGAAACTATCATTGTAGCATTTCAACTCGTGAGTATTCAAGGGTGTCGTATTTATAATTTCCCATAGGAGCGCAAGATGAATGCATCTAGCTTTGGTATAAACACTATCACTTATTGAATGCATAGGTAGACATAGCATAGGCAGGGGTAAATCATAGTTCAAAGATAGTGGCCACACATCTGAGCCAACCTCAAGGATAAAAGAGAAATAAAGAATCAAAGAATATATCTAACTGAGCAGGCATTGATCTTATACAGCTATGCAAAAAACTGTTAGTAGGCATCTAACTAGCATGTCTAGCATCAGGACTAAGTCTGGGATGACAAGGAGATCCCCAAAGCTGGTCTGCCAACTGATAGAGACTTTAAGAACTCCTACTGAATACCCGAACGTGGGGGAATGCTAGGAATGGACAGGGCTATCACCACCTGCCCACCTACCCCTCTGCCCATGGGGTACCCACATATCTGCTGATCTCTGCATACCCAGGCACCACACCCATGTAATTGGAAACAACTCCTAGGACCCTACCCCTCCGGATTGACGGGCTTGGTTAAGAGCAACCGAGAAGGCATGATGAACCGTCACCTCATCCCTAGTTTTTTCTCTATTCATACTAAGTCAATGAACGATGAAAAACAACAATAAACATGTCAAGAACATAACACATAAACTATATGCTAGTTCATATATCATGATCATAACATGAACAAGACTGTACTCTAGTTCATATGCATTGCTATATAAATAAGATAAGAACTTGAACTTGGAAGAGAACTGCATTGTATTCATACCGAGGTGTTCCTTCTTCCAAGGGACAAGCTCTCGTAGCTAGCTTTTGCCTTGCTCTACTCCTACTAAAGCTAATCTAAAGAATACAAGTGAGAGGTGAGGTTAGTGGCTCCAAATGATGGTGTCCTATTAGAGGGGAGCTCTTCCTCTCTTTTATAGTCCATCTAGGACAGTTCGGGCATCTCCAAGTATGGAAGGAGGTGAAACCGCCTTGAGGGAACCAACCCAAGCACCGCATGAGAAGTCTGGGCCTGGGAGGGCCCACCGGGGGAACAACCGCCCCCGGTTCTGGCCGCCCCCTGGTGGGGCCATCTGGCCACCGCCTTCGGGTGGTCGGTTCCTCCCTTGGCCTAGACCTCTCCTGCAGTTACGATCAAGCCCAAATATGCACCAAAGGTGGGCTCCTCTCTTTGTCTTGTTTGCGCATTCCTGAATTCGTCTTTCTGCTTTTGTAGTTTCTTCTAGTTGTTGTGCATTTCCACATGTCACACCTAAAAGTCAAGTATACACCAAAACTTATGGAAATGTTAGTGTAAAGCCCTACCTACTATTTATTTTAGTAACATATTGGCGGTAGAAAATAGGCTCTAAGGACCGCCAACAGTAGTAGCCTTCCAAAACAAAAATAGAAAAATATTTTCACTTTCTCTCTTGCATAGTAGTAGTAGGAAGAGTTTGGTTGTCTCACTTGTGTAGCTAGATGTTGAAAGCAATCCTCTCCCGAATCAAGAAGTCTAAGAAGGGCGAGAGTTCTTCCTAGAGCTCTCACCACGCCAAAGAAGGAACCCATGGGAGAAGAGAGGGGGAAGAGAGCTACCACCCAATGGTACTCTATGAGCCTCCATCAAGAGTGATAGAACCCGAGAGCGGCCTCATGTTGAGCCAAGAAGAGCTGCAGAAGTTCAACATCCTGCAAGAAAGCAACTTCCATCATACGGGCATCATCGACCCGGTCCTTTTGGATCGCATAGGTATGAGTGCAGAGTTTAATACTGTCTTTAACACAATTGGTTGTGGAGGATTTTGGCAAACTCATGAATTTGGTATAAAAGTGCTTACCCAAGATTTTTGTGCACCTTACAATTAACAAAGGATGGGATAGCCTTTCGCATGTGTGGGCAAGAGTATAATTTATCTTGGAGCCTTTTACACACCTCTTTGGGATGTGATCCTAATTGTGAACTTAATTTAGACATTGCTATTGATGGGTTTAACAAAGCTGAATTTTGGAAAGTAATTTCTGGTTCCAATGATTGCTCTCGTCTCACTGCTTCCAAAATCCATAATCCAACTCTGTGTTTTTATCATTACTGGATGAATGTTACTCTCTTTCCTGGCACTAGTAGTCATTCCTTGAGTGATGATGAACTTAAATTGCTTTATGTCATGGTACACAAAATTAAAGTCTCACCTGTCAAGTTGCCAGTGAACTTTTGGCTTAGTTGCTTTGAGAATGAAAACTCCATCTACTACACATCATTCATTACTCGGATAGCCAATACATGGGGTGTGACAGAATCACGTAAGTTTGAGTACATTGCCTCCGCTAGAGATGTTATAACTAAGAATGTGTTCATTAATTCTAATGTGCTCAAAAGAGGTCCAAGAGGCAGACTTAAAATGTTATATCCTACCCATAAAGTCGAAGTCCTTCTCCCTTGTGAGAAACGCCAGCTGTATAGGCTTCATACATTAACCATCAAATTAGATCGAGAGGCAAGAGGACAAAATGTTGCAGAGATGGACTGGAAGACAAGAGGGATGTCACGAGCTGCTCAAATGGACTAGGTAGGCCCCTCACGCCCTGCAGAAGAAGAAGTTGAAGAAGGTGAAGAGGTGAGCTCCATGGACATCTTAGGGTCCATGGAGAGGCCTCCATGTCCACAGCGCACCCCTCGCCCACGGGGTAGGGAGAGGCGCCACCAAGGGACAAATATGGACGACCTCATCAACAACATGGGCACAATGCGCATTGAACAAGAAGCGACACTACAATTGGCACAGCAAAATGCCCAATACCTGCAAGCAATGCAAGAGGAGGAAGCACAACATTAGGACAGATGGTTCCAACACTATCCGCTACCATAGTGAGCAGGAGCCAAGCTTGGGGGAGATCCTCTCCCCCACTAAGGTAAATATTCTATCTCAGCATTTGCATTCTATTTGTTTATTTTATTGCATATAAAAAATGGAAAAGTTTAAAAATACCAAAAATATTTGTTATCACCTATGCTTCATGTCTGCTTACTCTCCTTATGGAAATGATGAGTAGTTGCTTTGTCAATATCTCTCTAGTGCCTAGCTTACAACTTAGTACTTCTCTAAGTATGGATCACTTAGCTCTCTTAAAACCATCATGAACCTGAAAACTTTATGGGTTGCGAGTGCTAGAACTAAGTCTAAGTAGTTGGAAGATATGAGAAAGTGAGACAAGAGCTGCTATAATATTATTCTAGGCATGATTGATTATCGGAGAATTTATTCTTGATCAAAACCTTAATTGTTCCTCAATGTTGATAATTTCCTACCACAGCCATATAAGCTTTACATGTTCAAAACATTTCACATAAGCTATTTTCTTTGTGTTGAGTGTTGTCAAGTCTTTTTGATCCCTGTTAAGAAAATTTTCATGCCTCTAAGATCAAGATCACACGCATGCCACATATATATTTGCTGCTTCTACATTGGAAGTACGCAAAAACATGCATTCTATTTCCACAAATAGGTTGCTTCATGCTCTAAATGTTAGAATATCTCTCTAAATATTGTTTGATAGATGAGATACAAGAAAAGGGCTAGGGAAAAATAAGTATTCATATAGATGGACACATGGAAGTCCATAAAAAATGCTAGCCGTGTCTCAATAAAAAAATAGAGAGAAAGATCTTATCAAAGGAGCAAACTAGTCCATCATATACCACACACATGCACATCTTGATCTAGGGGTGTTACACTTCTCTTCAAGGATCTGAGATTTGACTTCGCAACATATGCAAGTATGCTATCTCCTTGTTATCCCTACCTTGAGCTCCACATAAGCCTTTTTAGAAGTAGGATAGAATAGGAAAGGCAACTCTTATCATATGCCTTGGTGAGGAATCATACACCATTTTGAGCAACATGAGAGAACTATATGAGGAACATTAAGTTTTCTTTTGAAAAATATTGCAAAACCTCCGATATAAAACCAGCTATGAACAAGAAAGTTAGTGCTCAAGTCAAACTGTTCTGTCTTTCAACAACCCAAGACAAAGGAAAGACCATAAGCCCCATGAATGACTAAGGTAATATGGGTGAGTTTTCATAGCTAAATTTTCCATTCAAAAAGAAGAACTTTGTTGTGCACATGGTACTATTGAAATATGGGCATAGTAACAATACATGATCCGCCGTGGCTAAGTTTGATTATTTGCTCGGGACGAGCAAAGGTTAAGCTTGGGGGATATTGTTGATGGTGGATATACCATGAAATTCCACACTCAAAACGCCATCAACATGCCTCGGTTCCAAGGAATAATAGCATAACATGAGCATATTTACCAAAAACTAGTTCCACTTGTGCTCTTAGCTTGCGATTTCAGGAAACAACAAAATATAGCTTGGTGGGACCCAATGAGGGGGTCGGCTAACCCCCTATGAGCTCACCTTGAGTTGAGGTTCGAGCATGATCCATGTCAAGGTCCCTGGAGTCCAAATCAACCATCAAATCAACTTGTGTTTGCATCCAACGGCAAAGGATCGTTGCACATGGATTGATGGGCCCACAAGGAAGCAAGCAACGTGACAAATATTTGGAAACCGACCAAGCCACTTCACATGATAGGTGGGGATACCTTCTAGAAGCTTCACAGGCCCACCTGCTAGTGAGGGGGTCGGCCGACCCCCACCTTATGGGCCCTAAGGTCGATTGGCCCCCCACCGACCTCCTGCATGCCACCATGCATCAAGCTTCATCATGAGCGTCCATTTGAGGTGGTTTAATAGTCAGTTCATCCAAGGGTGTAGAGAGGAGGAGCAAACAGATCACTGACATAGCACCCCCTCTCCTTCCCCTATATAATGAGGCTACCACCACTCTTGGAAATCATCACAAATACTTGATCCTTTGATCCAAGCTCCAAAGCTCCAAGCTAGAGTAGTAGTTAGTCTAGAGTGGGAGTTAGTGTCAAGTCGAGCAAAGCTTTGGGTCTCCGGAGTCATCTTTAGGAGAGTCTGGTATAGCTCTTGTATCTTTCTCTTTTTGTAAAACTTTCCTTTTATCAATATATTTATTCTTGCTTTACTTTACTTAGTATTTACTTGTTGTAAGTCTATAGCCTTTATAGTCTTGTTGTGTGCTTGTCTTAGTAGTATAGTTGCATTAGTTGGATTGGTTTCCTATAACCAACTCTTTGTGTGTGTATCATTGTCCTATCTTGCATAGGAGCTCTAGCTATCTGATCATTAGCTAGATTTGTAAGAGTGAGTGTGTGAGTGTGGTGCTCAGACTTAGTCTTACCTCTGATTGTCACTGGTCTGCATGGACAATTCGTGAGTGCACTCCCGAGAGGTGACAGGTCTCAGGTGGCATTAGGGTTCTCTCACAATGTTCGAACTAGTTCTTAAAACGCAGGACGCCCATAAGAGAATAGCCGCTTTAGTAGGAGTTTTGTCTCCTACTTTCTCGCATATCCCCACCACACATGTAGTAAGGCACCAGTCTAGTTGAATCATCTATCTGTTAGAATTAAGTACATAGAAGTAAAGTAAGATACATAGAAGTCCTTTACTCACTCATTGTCCTCCCACCTAGCTAGCTATCTACCAGTTATCTTTAGATCAGGATCTTTGTGATCATTTACCTATCCTTCCCTTTTATTCACTTACCCCCTTTTACACTAGTGGTACTAGATTGTAGTAGACACAAGGTTCTCTTTCCCCTTTTATTAAATATTCCTATCTACTGCTATCCCCTGGGAAAATATAAATTACAATACCTTAGAATACTCCCGGGTGAAGTGCTACAACGGTACATTTTGTGTGCTTGCGGAATTATCCAATAGACTTAGAATTACACCCTCAGGCATTTCTGGCGCTGTCATCATTTATTGGTAGTTGCGTTGAGAAACACCAACAAAGAGGCATTGCTGCACAATGGGGTCAAGACGAGTAGACAGATTGTGTTTGCATAGTGTGCAGATCAAACTCTAATCAAACCACTTGGTGATGCACACGCGGTGGAATTCGTTGCTACAGCAGGGCAGTGACACCTTGACAGGTGGCATGACCAGATCCTTCACCCTCATGGTAGATGATGCAGTACCGACACCCCGGTGGCGCTGCCTCTGCGCAGACTATCAAGAGGGCCGACGATGCGATGAACTCGAGTTTTTAGGCAACTGCTAGCCCAATCTTTGCATGGCCGATGCAGCCATCCCGATGGGCCTCACGCGCCAGGGCAGTGAGTAAAGGCACCGCGAAGTCAGGAAGGATGTACTCCTAGAGCCGGTCGTTGAGCATGAGACTCTGCAGCAGCGTGACCGTCTTCAACAAGCCGAGGAGGACATCATGGACACCTCTTTCGGTGCTGGGGGTGTCCATGCATTGCATCGTGGTGAAGGTCCCGTTGGCGTCGCATTCATCCAACCGCTGGATCTGCACCTTCTGCTAGCGACCGCCGGCTTTGAGGTTCCTGGTGACCGAGCATTTCAGGGTCACAGAGAACGCTACTTGACCGCTGCTCTCACGAGATTGCTCCTCGGTGGTGATCTTCATCCACCTCTTTCTTCACTTGATGCGCTCTTCGAAAGTGGAAAACTGGGGTACTAGATTTTCGGCGGAGCTCATGGCGATGGCAAATCAATGGATCTAGTGGCCTTGTTTGTAGCTTTGGTTTGTACTAGTTTAGAGCTGGAGCAACTAATGGTAGAGGATGATTGAAAGCGAACTCGGTGTTAAATGGTTGTGGGTTGAACACGGGGAAAGTTGCGAGATGGAATTTCAAGTGGAACCGCTTCGACTACTCATGACTGATTGGATTGGCCCACATAGTGAGGACATCTAAAGGTTCAACCATAGGAAATCATCACTGCACAGTTAGCGACGTCTCGTAGTAGGCCCTTGGATTCCCGCGCGTGGGTAGGGCCATGAACCTGCAGCGGGGACGTCGATTGGCAGCCCATCGCATTCACTTACGTGGTGAAGTTGCCCAATGTGCTCGTTGGTCAAGGGCAGTGGTAGTCGTGGCTGGGATGGTCCACGACCCGTGAACTTTTATAGCAGGCATGAGGGGGCTTTTATAGCAGGCATGAGGAGGAGAGGGATGGCTGAACTCCTCCCTTTTTTTAAGAGAGAAGGTTTCCTCTTTTAATGTTTACTGTAATAACATCATTGGCATCAGCAAAATCAAGTGTAGCTTAAAGATTAGTGGCACTGATTTGCTTCCTCCTGACAAATCCAACAACCAGAGCTACAGGGACTACAAAAATCATTCCCTGTCCTGCATCTATCTAAGATTTGTTGCCACTTGTAGGGAGTATATCCAATATATAGGTCAACATGTTCCACACGAGGAGGATGATTGTCCTTAGGAGCAGGGATGACCGAATTATGACACGGCCCATATTAGGAAAGTCTCGTGGTACAGAAAAGAGATATGGCTGGAGTTTCCCATGGTACACGAAAGAGAAATGGACGGACTGTCCCGTCTCTTGATCTTACATTTCCCAAGTCTTGGCTCCTAGCAGTTCATGTCTGCGAATGCCAGAAAGTCCGACCACTACATAATTAAACTCAAAGGACAAGCATAATGGGTTTGTCAGTTTTGATTGTACTGTTATTATTTTCATATAAATAGTTATAAAATTTCTGGATCGTTCCAGCAGCCTTCTAGGTCTAAAAATACTTAGGTCCAGAGCTGTTGGCATTAGCAGCAAACAAGTGCTGCCACGGTGGCCAATGTTGGCCACCCTAATCCTGTTAAAGGCAATTCATGGGTGCGGGTTGGTAGCTAGGAGTTTATCTAAACAAGTCTTGCCTCGATCTAGTGCATTTTTCTTAAAGCAAAGCACCCATGTCGATCGAGTGCATCAAGGATGCGGCATAACTGTTGAGTTTTACTATGAACACTAGAAAGTTCGACTACCACATATTTGATCTCATAGGGAAGTCCGGCCGCTGAACATTTGAATGCGACAATAACGTTTCGCTTTGTCAGTCTCACGCGAGCTTACGACATTAATTTTGTGGGAGTTGCCTTAAAAGACCACTACCTACCATCCTAGTCCCACCTAGTGAGTCTCCTCTGCAGTGCTTATCAATTCCTCATCGCCATCCCTTCTCTCCATGAACCTACACATCGGCGTGTAAGCCACCACTCACCGCCGACAAGCTATAGCTCTGTGCTGGTATGCCTTAATGGCACGCTTGCATGGATCTTCCAGTGGACCAGTTGGTACTAATGCTCAGCAGGACCGGTCGAGGTCGCCGCCACAAGATCCATAGTCAAGGGCAACCCGCACTTCCCTCATCCTTCTTTCTTGGCTTTTTATTCACTTCTTCACTCACCTCAGTACGAATCAAGCTTGCATCTGACTATTAACGATATCCTTGAAACATCCCCACAGGCGCTCCTTCTATGATTCAGGGGACAGCGGTGCCGCTTCCATCGCCGGCGTAGCTCCACCAGATGCAGTCAGCATGGAGGAGGAGGCCACCAACAATAGAAATGAACTGGGCATCCCCACAGATGTCTTGGTCCTCATTCTTAGCCGTCTCAGTGCCTACACCTTGTGCAGCTGCAGGTGTGTCTGTAGCTCCTAGAACAACATCATCTTCAAGGAATTCCAGTATCGTAAGGATCTGCCCCAATTTGTTAGCGGATTCTTCATGCACGACGCAATAGGCGGACCCCGATTTGCCACCATCACTAGTGAATACCCTAGCTTTTCCTTCTTGCTAGGGCACATAAATCTGATCCTCGTAGATTACTGCAATGGCCTTGTCCTCTTCATCTGGACCAGTGAGCGTTGTCATGTTTTACTAGACCCAGTGTTGGGGACATACAAGGTACTGCCGCGTACAAACCATTATGATAGTTCAGCTCGCTTGGCATTCGATCCTATAGTCTCCTCGTAATTCCATGTGGTACAAGTGTTTTATTTTACTGTCTTCATCTTCTCAAGTGGAACTGGTGAATGAATTTGTAAAAAATCTAAATGGGCACGGGTACCATAGTACTAAATCTTCCCGGAGGTGTGTTTGTTAAAGGTTTTATGCACATGCGTGTGTTGCCCTACCAAATTGTTGCTTTTGATATGGATGGAAAGACATGGAGGATAATTTTTTTGCCTGCAAGAGGTTATCCATTATCCATGACCAAAGATCAGGGTCGGCTTTGTGTATGTGTTGTTGATTGTCAACCTGGCTGAGCTTTCAATCTGGATCCTAGAAGACTATGGTACTAATATATGGACATTGAAGCATAGGGTGAACATGCTGCAGCTATTTGGAACGATTGTTTCATGGTCAGGTATCGTCGTTTCCAATAAAGAGTATAGTGTGATTGCAGTTTACCCAGAGTGGAATATGGTTTTCCTTTCTGAGCAGAACAGAAGACTAATGGCATATGCCATGTGCCATGGAAACATCCAAGTCCTCTATGCCTGGATCATAAGATGTGATAACCAAAAGTGGGATTTTAATGGACTTCGGTGTATGCCTTATGTTCCCATGTTGAAGGCAAAGCAAGAAGAGTAGTAAAGGTGCATATGTGTATTTTGTTCTCTGTTTCTGAAAATGGTGTGATCTATTCAAGTACCTGATAACCAAAGATCTGATTTGTGTTCTCAATGTTAAGTAGGGATTGTACAATTTAATATTTGGCTGTGTCTGCTTTGTAGTTCCCATTGGTTCTTATTACATGTTTGTTGTAAACCGTATGTAGCGAGGAGTCCATCTCAACAAGTCTCGCTTCGATCTAGTGGGAAAGTCCGACCACTGCATACTTGATCTCGTAGGACGACGTGTGAAGTATTGTCTGTTTTGAATCTCTTAGCAATCACTCTGCTTGCGAGCCGATAGCATTGCATCAATCATGTACCTGGTTTGTAGCCCGTGTGTTAAACTCTGTTGAGTGTGGTATAAGCACGTGTCGCTTGGTCATTTTATATTAGGTGGGTTTCACTCTATTGAGCATGGTGTAAGCACGTGTCGCTTAGTCATTTTATAGGTGGTTTGTAACCCCCTGTTGGTTCCTTTTCCCAGTTTCTTGTAAAACCGTATGCAACAAGGAGCTTGTATCAACAAGTCTCGCCTGAATCTAGTGCATCATGGATGAGACGTTAGCTGTTGAATTTTATCGCGAGAATAAGAAAGTCTGACGATTGCATATTTAATCTCCTAGGACGAAGTGTGAAGGGTTGTCAGTTTTGAATGTCGTAGCAATCAGTCTGCTGGAAAACCGATAGTGTTGCGTCAATCGCCTACCTTCTAGATCCTAGCTTTCAGCCAGGAACAAGTCTTACAGCACCCCGACCATTGTATATCTGACCCAACCGTACACCCCTCACACGTTATACATACTGAGCAGGCAAGAAAATCGGACCATTGCATATTTGATCTCATAGGATGAATTGTGCAATAGGCCTCGGCATCCTAAGCAATGAGACCACTAAAGTAGAAAATAATCCAACAAGATCCATCACTGAAGTCAACAGCTTGTACTAAAATGCAACTTTAATAATAATTAACAATTTCCATGTTAGTAATAGGTCATCCAAATTAAGTGTAGAGGCATATAGACATATACAAGTCAGCTAAATAATGTCTAACCATCCTGGGTTATTGAGGGCATTGCAAAATAGACCAAAAGTGCAGTCATAATATAGTCCGCTGGTTGCATATTTGATCTCACCGGACCAAGTGTTCAAGGTTGTCTGTTATGAATGTCATAGGAAATCAGTCTGCTGAAAAGCCGATAGCATTGCATCAATTCAATATCTTTAGGCTCCCATCTACTAGCAACGAGGAGCCAGTCTTGATATATCCTAATGTAGAATAGAGCAGTCATTTGTGTTGAAATGCTATTGGGCACGTAAGAAAGTCCGACCGATGTATATTTAAAATTGTCTGACTGTATCCTCCATAGTGACATGCCTATTTCTGTTGTGATAGGTATCTTTGGTACTTATTTCAAAGAGCAAGTTCAACAATTCTTATCAAAGTCACTAGCTATTTTTTACATGTTCATTGCCTCGATCTATTGCATCATGGATGAGTCTTAGTTGTTCAATTTTACTGCTGACGCAAGAGTTTAACCCACCTAATATAAAGTTCAACAACAGATCACGTGCATGGGTATTATAACAGAATGTTTTATTGATGAAAAGGACAACAAGGTAAAAACTGTGCAACATAACAATTGTCTTTATTGAACATTGAAAACATCATCTGACCATTTGTTGGGAGAACTGCATGAACATGGATTCCGAGGGAAATTTTTCACAAGCATTGAGACTCCAAAACATCAAACCACAAATGTTCACTCAGCCAAGCCCCCAGGAGTTGAAGACTGAGAGTTACGCATGATACGCATGGCATACTCATGAAAATCATTGAGTTGCTCCTGGATCTTTTTGTCAGCACGCATGACATTCTCACAGAGCTCACTGAACTCCTCCAATAGCTTTCTCTTGAGCTCCTCAAACTCCCATCCAACCAGTAATGTCTACGTTTTCATTCCACTTAGTTGTTTGGGGAGTGTAGCAGAATATTCCTATTCAGCCACAAGATGTTT
The DNA here is from genome assembly GCA_023333625.1 of Bothriochloa decipiens. Taxonomy (NCBI): domain Eukaryota; kingdom Viridiplantae; phylum Streptophyta; class Magnoliopsida; order Poales; family Poaceae; genus Bothriochloa; species Bothriochloa decipiens. The sequence continues at coordinate 26,667,582 of CM041645.1, forward strand.
GCAAAGCATTGTCTCCTGCGAAATCCAAATAGTCAACATCAGTTTTTAGATAGTGGAAGAGGACTTCAATTGAAAATCCAACAAGTTATGCAGAGGAACCTTGAAATAAGGAGGAAGATGGCTTTGTGAATGAGTTCTAGTTTTAGGGTGCTGGCCGCTGCGTCCGTCATGTTGTTCAGTTGATTGCTGAGCATGATAGAAAATCCCATTTCAGCTGCAAGCTGTCCGCGAAGCATTACCTCCTGTGGAATCCAAGCAGTAAACATTATGCAGAGGACCCTGTAAATAAGGGAGCAGTAGGCGTCGATAGTGACTTCTGCAGCTCGTACTTGGGCGCTGGGCAATGTGTTTGTCCTGTTGTTGAGGGCTTCTTCCATTCTGTCAGTGCACAAAAGCCCTGTACTTCCATCAGTGAAGTCCACGGCTCATACCAAAATGCAACTTTAACAACCATTAACAATTTCCATGGTACGAGCTTATTTCGGCTAATCAAGTCTAACCATCACACTTACAATACCATTACAAATTTAGTCCAACAGTCATGAGCTACAGGGACTACAGAACCATTACCGTCCCGCATTCTAAAATTAAGGGATATGGCAGTATACATCAAAGGTGTTCATTCTAAGCGAAATCCCCAAGTCCTGTTGTAGAACCATGATGAGGCAAAACCCAAATAAAGAAACAAAAAGTAAAAAGGAGAGAAAGGAGACCTGTAGATCGGATCTGACGCCTCTATCGCTGCCGCTGCACACAAACGACGTGGACGCCAATGCCGTCGTGTCCCACCGAGGAAGCCCCGCCCCCTGTCTCCAAATGGACACCGGAGCCAGCACAGCACACCGAGGATCCTCCGTCGCCGCCTCTAGCTTGGCCGCCAAGCCAGCGCAAGTCCAATGGGTAGATATTTTTCTCATTTTCAGGGGATATATATCCAATATATAGGTCAACATGTTCCACACAACTTGTCCCTTAGGAGCGGGGATGGCCCAATTATCACAAGGCCCGTATAAGGACTGTCCCGTGGTACACAAAAGAGGTATGGTCGGACTTCCCCATGATACACGAAAGAGAAAGTGTCGGACTGTCATGTCTCTTGATCTTGCAAGTCCCAATCTTGGCTCCTGGCAGTTCATGTCTGCAAACACGATGTCTGACCGCTAGATAATTGATCAAGTAGGATAAAGTATAATGGGCATGTCAGTTTTGATTGAATTATTATTATAGTCATATAATAAGTTCTTAAATTTTTGGTTCATTCTAGGTCACAAGGCCTTATCGGCATGGATCCACCAGTGGACCAGACTTGTACTCATCTTCATCGTGACCACTCAAGGTCACTGCCACAAGATCCGTTGTTTTTTGTTGTCAGGATATGCTCACTGGACACAATCGTGATGTTCAACAGTTTAACTTTCTATTATAATACCTATGCACGTGATCTTGTGTTGACCATTATAGTACCCTGTTGGTTCTTATTATGAGTTTGTTGTAAACCGTATGCTGCTAGGAGTCCATCTCAACAAGTCTCACCTTACCCTATAGCTTCACGGGTGATACGTAGCTCTTGAGTTTTACTACGAATGCAAGAAAGTCCAACCGCTCCATATTTGATCTCACAGGACAAAGTGTGAATGCTTCTATTTTGAAAGCCCTAGCAATCAGTCTGTCGAGTCAAGAAGTCTCACCATGCTCTATAGCTTCACGGGTGATATGTAGCTCTTGAGTTTTACTGTGAACGCAAGAAAGTGCGACTGCTCCATATTTGATCTCGTAGGACAAATTGTGAATTTTTTATTTTCAAAGCCCTAGCAATCAGTTTGCCGAGTGCTCGCTGACGGTTAGGATTTTGATCAGTCTGTAGTAGTGGCACGACAGAGTTTAATTTAATATAAAGTTCAACCACAAATAACATCCAAGGGTATTATTACAGCAAGTTTTTTTAATGGAAATGTTGTTGGACACAAGAAAGTCTGACCCCTTTATGTTTGAACGCGTATGACAGAGTATGATAGAGTATCGAAAACTACGACATAAAATGCAAGGGAACACATGATCATCGATACATGAAGTTCATACAAACGAAACTAATAATTAAAAAGTCATACAATAAACAAGCATGCCCCTTCTTATAAGCGACTTTCCTCATATGATGGCACGTAGGTTAAAGTGATAGACTCCTCTGCCAGATCTGCAACTTATGGCTGTAGTGAATCAAATAACAAGGGAACATATGGAAGATAGGCTGATCGGATGCATTCTTCTTCCGGTGCAATCCAATATTTACCATACTAAAAGAGTCTGGTAGGGATGACATGACCTTTTCTGCGGTCCATGTCATATGCGGTGATTTGTTTTCCTTTATACCCAACTAAGAAAACAAATTCCATTCGGGGTGAACTGCAATCAACTTGTGGGTCATAACCCATCAGATATTAATGTTTCTAAAAATGTTGTTAAGGACGACTGTATGCTGCAATGTTGTTAAGGATCCACATTGAAAACTTGCGTTGATTGTGAGGACCAACAACAAGACATACACACAAGTGACCCTGATATTGATGCAGGGTAAGCTCATCATTATCAGTAGGCCTAGCAATTTCCTTCCATGTGTTTCCCTCCATATCCACAGCAATTATCGCAGATGTTCCCTCAGCCCTAACGTACGCCATATTATGTAGAAAACTGTTAATAAATACACTTCACGTTTCACCAAGTTGTATATCAACACCCTCCCACCATCCCAATTCCATACTGAGCCATGTATTAATTTCAGACGAGTACATCTGCAAAGCTTCAACTGTATTGTCTTCACCTTCCACAAAATCAATGACATTGAAGGGCGAGGAGACTGTCGGATCGAAACACAATTGAGCCACCCCAGCTAATGGAACAAAACCCGCCAAAGATAGGGCATGATAATGAGGGCTATCCGGTAGTTCCTTATAATTCCGTGTGATTGGATTGCAGACAACCCAGTGATATCCCATAGCAAAAGACCACAGGCATAGGACGAGGCCATTGTAGCAATCTGAGACATCTACATAATTTGTGCGCAAGAAGTTGAAGCAGGGAAGTTCACCGATGAAGCTGGTGAAGTGATGGGTGTTCTTCTTCCTATCGAAGAAGAAACTGATCATAGTCCAGCGGGCCAGCTTGTCATACTTGTTGATGAGGTGTTTCCAGTCTTGACAGACCAATTTGCTATGGAACAAGGAGGGGCCAGGGATACGGCGGAGGATGTCAAGAACGAGATCATCTAGGAGGCTAGCAAATGAGTCTGTCCTCTTGTTGGGGGCCTGCTCCATCTCGTTAGTGTGCAAGAGGCCTCAGCTTCCTAAGTAATGAGCTCCATCTCATTGAATGAAGAAAAAAATAATTCAACAAAGATCCATCAGTGAAGTCCACAACCTATACCAAAATGCAACATTTACAGCATATAACAATTTCCATGGTACGAGCTCATCCAAATTTAGAGTACTAGCACATAGACATAGACAATTCAAACTACAATAGCAGTTACTATGGCTATAACCATTAGTCCAATACAATTTTGGCTAAATCAAGTCTAACCATCACACTTACAAAACCATTACAAATTCTGTCCAACAGCCATGAGCTACAGGGATTACCAGAACCATTACCGTCCAGCATCTATCTAAAATTAAGGGATTTGGTGGTATGCATCAAAGGTGTTCATTCTAAGCGAAATCCCCAAGTCCTGTAGTAGATCCATGATGAGGCAAAATCCAGATGAAGAAACAAACAGTAAAAAGGGGAGAAAGGAGACCTACGGATTGGATCTGATGCCTCTACCGCTGCCGTGGCACACAAGCAACGCGGACGCTAATGCCGCCACGCCCGCCGGGAAAGCCCCACCGCCTACTTCCAAATGGACACACCGGAGCCAGCACATCACACTGGGGATCCTCCATCGCCGTCCTCTTATTGGGGGCCTGCTCCATCTCATCAGTGTGCAAGAGGCCTCAGCTTCCTAAGTAATGAGCTCCATCTCGTTGAATGAAGAAGAAAATAATTCAACAAAGATCCATCAGTGAAGTCCACAACCTATACCAAAATGCAACATTTACAGCATATAACAATTTCCGAGCTCATCCAAATTTAGAGTACTAGCACATAGACATAGACAATTCAAACTAGAATAGCAGTTACTATGGCTATAACCATTAGTCCAATACAATTTCGGCTAAATCAAGTCTAACCATCACACTTACAAAACCATTACAAATTCTGTCCAACAGCCATGAGCTACAGGGACTACCAGAACCATTACTGTCCAGCATCTATCTAAAATTAAGGGATATGGTGGTATGCATCAAAGGTGTTCATTCTAAGCGAAATCCCCAAGTCCTGTAGTAGATCCATGATGAGGCAAAATCTAGATGACGAAACAAACAGTAAAAAGGGGAGAAAGGAGACCTACGGATTGGATCTGATGCCTCTACCGTTGCCTGGCACACAAGTAACGCGGACGCTAATGCCGCCACGCCCGCCGGGAAAGCCCCACCGCCTACTTCCAAATGGACATACCGGAGCCAGCACAGCACACTAGGGATCCTCCATCGCTGCCTCTAGCTCCGCCTCCTAGCCAGCGCAAGTTCAATGGGCAGGTATTTTCCCATTTTCAGGGGATATATATCCAATATATAGGTCAACACGTTCCACATGACTTGTCCCATAGGAGCGGGGACGACCCAATTGTCATGAGGCCCATATAAGGACTGTCTCGTGGTACACTAAAGAGGTGGGGCTGGACTTTCCCATGATACACGAAAGAGAAAGGGCCAGACTGTCCCGCCTCTTGATCTTGCAAGTCCTAAGTCTTGGCTCCTGGCTGTTCATGTGTCTATAAACGCTAGAACGTCCGACCGCTACATAACTGATCATGTAGGACAAAGCATAATGGGTTTGTCAATTTTGATAGTATTATTATTATGGTCATATAATAAGTTCTAAAATTTTTGGTTTGTTCTAGGTCACAAGGCCTCATTGGCATGTCGGCACGGATCCACCAACGGACCAGACTAGTACTCATCTTCACCGTGAGCACTCAAGTTCACCCCAACAAGATTTGTTGTATTTTGTTGTTAGGACATGCTGTTGACGGTAGATAAGTGTCAATTTTAACCATCAGCTAAACATGAAAAAGGACCTAAACATAAATACCATCTAGATATAGGGCTTATACTAATAGAATCTCATGAGTTTTCATGAATGTTTATTTCTGCAGGGTGTCAGCTAAAAAGAACCAAGAAAGGCCCACATGGCCGATTTACGTAGAGATAAAGGGCGAACATGTACTTTTTTGTGATCAGGAAGGTTCGAGAAGGCACTGGACCAAACAGGAGCCCGAACTGGCTCGATGGCCGGGCGACCACCCACACCCTTAGGCGGGCGCCCGCTGACTTGGACCAATCAGGTCCAGGCTTGCGGATCCTGCCTTCACCGCCTTCGAGGATGAATAATAATCGTCCATTTAGGTCGGTTTGATCCGACGGCCATGGTGCATCCTAGGGGCTATATAAGCAAGGCCCCAGGCCCTGGGAGAAACCCTAATTCATTATTCATTCTTCATTGTAGAGATGTAGAGGCGTCCCTCGAAAGGATGATCTCTCCTCTCTAGAGAATTAGGGCTCGACTTTCTAGTGTAGTAGATTAGTTGTAGATGAGAGTTAGGGAGAGCAAAGCTGCGCTCCGCTTCTGGAGAAGTCTTCAGGGATTTGGTATGTCTTTGTATCTCTTGTTTTCAAGACTTATGCATTAATATATATTCATCTTCTCCATTTACTTTACTCCTTCCATATGTATGATTAGTATAGTTGTTACATCTTGGCATGGGATCTCCGCTCGTATTGAGTGCTCTAGTTATCATACATAGTTAGAGTAGTAAGCAATAGATTAGACATGGTGTTTAGTCTAAAGGTTACCAGATGTTGCTCCCAATCCTATGGTTAGTTGTGATAACCCAGAGGTGATAGCTCTCTAAGGCCTTTGTATTCCACCACGTTCGGGTTGTTGTTTCGTAGAGCTTTTGGCAGCCTTCCCCCGACTACTTTCTTCCCAGTCTTCTTTGAGAGTCGAGAAGGTACTGTTGCTCCAAAGTGTCATGTGTGTGATTGCTATATATTCCCATACCTTAGTTACTTAGAACCAAATTAATAGATAAGTGCATAGGAACCTTGATCTCTTTCATTGTCCTCTCACTTTAGCTATCTACTCATTTATTATAGAATTCTCATGTGTGCTATCATTCATATATCACATTCTATCATTTACCCTGCTTTAGTCTAGTTGGTTTACTAAGTTAGTAGATACATGATGGTGAATTATCAGATACTTTAACCCATACTTCCCTGTGGTAAATTATAAATAACGATACCTAGATACTCTCAGTAAAATGCTACAATGGTATATTCTGTGTGCTTGCAGAACCTTCCATATTTTAGTTGCACTTAATTTATACCAACAATCATTTTTGGCACCGTGGCCGAGGAAGCATTTGGTGTAATGATTTTGATAATGATCTTGATGTCTGCTAATTTATTGTATCACTAGCTTTAGTAGGATTACCCTTTGTTCTGTTGAGTTGTGGAATAGACAGGATAAAAGAAGTTGTTTTGACCTTCCGACAAGATTCCATAGGAAAAAGAAGAGACCTTGACGAACCCAGGGTGCTGCAACATTCAACATTCATCAACATTGGAACCCTGCCATCTCACAGGTATTTGTATACATATATATTATTCTAACCATGCGTAGATTGGAGAAAAGGTCATCGTCGCAAGAATTATAATCACATCTCAAGTGACGAACATTAAAAATGCACTACTCATGACCATCATGTGAGTAATGGTAAGTGTGATCAAGAAAGGTGAGACAGTCTTGCTCATGGACTTTAAATCTATGAGTAGTTATCTTTTAAATTCTTACATCCCATTGAATGTTTCTTTCAATGATGCATGTGATTCATTTAGTTTAGGTTTTATCATCAGTCAACTGCATGTTTACTTTTGAATCATCCATGCATCTTCTCCACTTTGTTTAGTTTATGTTTTCTCAAATCCATAGCATGTTTAGTTCCTTGCATGCGTTCATGTCGCCTGCATCTAAAATTTAAAAGAAAAAACTTCTCACCATGATCATGCTCATTCGCCTCTATTTGAGTAAATCTCTATAATACTTTCATGCTACTTTTGTCTACCATAGTATGCTTTGGTTTGAAGTAATGTACATACTTCCAAAGGCTTTTTAAATTAAGCATGGTGCTTAGGTTAAATAGCCTTCCTTAACCCAATTCAGACATGGAGTCTAGTTTGGTTATTGAACTAAAAATTGCTAGTGTAGGCTCTAGTTATTTTGTTAGACAAACCCCTTCAGGAAAACTCACAAATTCAATTGGGTTAAGTCAAGAGAGATAAACTTAGATCGGAGATAAAGCAAGGCATATGATGAACTCCAACAACTTTGTGCAAAAGACACAACTCATTGATCACCCATGGAAGAATCGTAAGTATCAAAATTTATTCACTCACTTGTCTTTTGCTACAAGTTACCTTTGCCTTGAGCCACACTAGAGTGCAGCCACAATCCTCTTAAACACATGATAAATAGAATCTATACTAATTATTCCTAAAAAAACTATCCCTTCATTAGCATAGATGAAATTCATATAAATTGTGGACAATCCATATTTAGAAATTATTTCAATCCTTCAGGTATGTGTCCACTAGCATTTTGCAGGAGAAATGAATATAAGCTATGTCTGTTCATGGCATGGCATGAACCTACCAAGACACCACTTCAGTAATGGAATAAAGGAGACAAGTGCCCTACTTAAGATGTACATCAACAGCACTTGCCCGAAGGAAGTGGATGAACAAGGCGATAGGCCATTAGCAAAGTTAAAGACATAATAGCATTGAGTCTTCCCAGAACTCAAGCTAGGATGCCGATGAGAAGCAGGGTGCAACTCACCTCATATTAGCCAATCAGAGACCTGCTCTTATTGTCCTTGATGACTCCATCTTGCACATTGACAACAAAGACAGGGATGGCATTCCAATATGTCATGCATCCTTGTGTCAACATACATCGATCAATGGTGGACTGTCGACTTAGATCTAAGGACCATGAACAACCACGATTGCAAGATGATGTTCTTGTGTCATTGGAGATGAAGCTTTCATTCAATTCTCGATGAAGTTCCTTCCTTGACCATCAAGACGACTGGAATATCACTAATAGAACTCTTTGCCATGCCGCTAGATGATTAAGAGCATCAAGGAGGAACTCAAGTCTGCATCTTCAATGAACATTAGCTCGTCCACCAAGACTCAAGAAAATCAAGAAAGTTTGATGAAAGAAGAGCGTGCAACTGTCTGCATACTCATCTTCTAGATCAGATGGTTCAAAGAAACCAGAATGCAGGAGAGAGGTCTTTGCTCAATGGACCTAAAATCAAGAGCCATCTCCAACAGCATCGAGTGGCAGAAAAGTTTGAGCTTGGGGAGGAAGGTTGATGATTCCTCTAAAGATGATCCAACAATGCTCTTCCTCCTCTCAAGCCCTCATCACTCCATCACGCTGGTTTGCAATCCCTCTACTCACTCTTACCTTCTCTCAACAAGTTTGAATGATTCTTACTCCACAAATACAAATCTAAGACGAAATAAAATCAATACTTGAGAGAACAAGTAATGTTAAGTAAATGTTCTATGCTAATTAAAATGTACAAACCAACTTTTCTATAGCATAGGAAGTGACCTTTAGCTGTGTGACAACTCTACCCTTGTTACTGTTTGTACATTCCTTCGGGTATGTGTTGTCTACTAATCCTCTGCAGAAAAGAAACAATGAGAGTAGAGCAAAAGGTCAGGACATAATGAAAGAAAGGAGGAAGGACTCAAAGCATCGAACCCTCACCAGGGAGGTAAACTTAGTATTATCCATATTTCCCTTTTTTATCATTGCACAAGTTTTTCCATTAGCATATTTACTTTCCCACACTACATGATTAATTCATATTGCATATTTACCTCTGTTACGTGTGCATTAGAAAAAAAATATTATTGCACTGCATCCTAAAAATTAAGCCCCATGTGAATAATTCTGTGGAGTGTAACAACCCACAGGAATCCATCGTGGTGGCATAAAAATAAAAAAAATATGCATTCATCTTGCTGCATTTTCTTTGCATCATAAAAAAAGGAAAAATAAAATTTAGAAAGAGATCCTGAATTGTGCTTGGAACAATAATCATGCATGAAGCTCTGGGCAACCATGACTTAGGTGGACAACCCCTAACCCTTTACCAAGTTCCACAAGTTTTGTTGTCTATTTGAGCTCCATAGGATTTGAAGGATCAAGAACAGCTGACAAGCAAGTGGATATTCTGACCACTGTCGGAGTGCTATCTACAGTCACCAATATTAACACTCGGCGAGAGGAAGCACAATTCCACTGCCAGTCTGCTACACATCAAGAGTGAATGACTATGTCAGCAACCAGCTTAGGGGAGGGCATCCCCTGTGTATCTAGCTAAGTATTTCTTTCCCTCTATAGTTATTGAGTTTGCTTTGTTTAAAAACAATAAAAAGATACGTAACCTTAAAACCAAGCAAATATTTCTTTTTATATATATTGTGTGTGATCTTTAATTTTGAAATAAAATAAAAAGAAAGAGTATACAAAGGTTTGCCTGCTAAATAAATTTTGAAAATAATCTCTGGACATGGAAATGATGAATAGTTGCTCTACCGTAATTCCTTTCAAGTACCTAGTTTTCAGCCTCGAACTCTCTCGAGTTTTGGATAAAATGGTTTTGACCTAAGATTTGCTCTGAGCTTGAAACTTGTGGGTAGCGAATGCTTGATCTAAGTTTAGGAAATTGACGGATATGATATGAGAAGGTCTGAGCTGCTGTTTATCTTGTTCCTAGTGACACTAGAGTTTGGAGATTTATCTTTTGAAAAACATAAAAATGTCATGATGAGTTCCTGTATGACGAGAGCTTAAATTCCTACCACAACCATATATACATGCTTGCTAGAATAGGAAAACTTTCATATTTGTCTATTACTTGTGTGCATTGTGTTTGGTCCAGCTGTGTTGACCCTTAGGAGCTTTTCATGCGGTTAAAATCAAGATCACACACACTTTGCTCCCTTGCTACTTCTACCCTACAAGTATGCACCACCATATTCACCCATTTAGATCCTCTCAAAATTGTTCTACTTCTACACTGGTAGTGAACACCAAAAATATTTCCCATAGGTTTTCCTTGTCTGCTACCCAAGTTCCAAAATAAATGCTCCAAGTTTTTATCATTTTCTTTATCCTCTCAAAAGTTCCATTGCATTAGAGTTGGGCTATTGAAAAAAATTAGAAGTGAGAAAAAAGAGAAAAAAGAGAAAAAATGGGTATAAATATATATAGAGAGAGAGAGCAAAGCCCCAGTTTTTGAAATCTTTCCAAGTTCCAAGTTGAGAGAAGTTACCCTTTGTAAAGGAGCATTGTAGAATTAGACTTTCACCCCTTCTACCTTCCACAAGTATTATCTTCCATAATGTTCACTACTCATTTGTAACCACATATGCACATCTTGATTTGATTCTATGACGAGTTCCTCTGGATCCATTGTTGGGTTAGGCAACATATGTATTCCAAGTATGTATGAGCTATTTTTTCCCATCTATGAACTCCATATAATTTTACTAGATGTAGGGTGACAGAGAAATGGCACAATGTTATTATGCCTTATACCAAAAATACGACATATTCTGAGAGAAAAAGGCAAAACACCATAGTTGTCTTGGTGAGACCCACAAATACCACATATGAGAGACCTGAGAGAGTCATACAAAGGAATCTCTGAGTTTTATTTTGAAAACTTACAAAAACTCCGGAATGAAGGTTGATCAAAGAGCTAGAAACATGGCACTTGACTTAACTGTTATGTCTTTCAACTACTCAAAACCCAAGTGAAGGCTACAAGCCCCATGGTTGAAGGTAATATGGGTAAGTTTGAAAGTCAGAATAGTTCAATCTAATCCGGTGGAGAGTTCTTGTTTGAACGCATGTGTACTTCTGAGGCGTGAAAGCATTGTAGCAACTCCTAATCCATCACTGAGTTTATCTTTAATCAGAGACGAGCAAAGGGTAAGCTTGGGGGAGTTGTTGACGGTAGATAAGTGTCAATTTTAACCGTTAGCTAAACATGAAAAAGGACCTAAACATAAATACCATCTAGATATAGGGGTTATACTAACGGAATTCCACGAGTTTTGGTTAATGTATGTTTCTGCAGGGTGTCAGCTGAAAAGAACCAAGAAAGGCCCACGTGGCAGGTTTACATAGAGATAAAGGGTGAACATGTACTTTTCTATGATCAGGAAGGTTCGAGAAGGCACTGCACCAAACGAGAGCGCGAACTGGCTCGGTGGCCGAGCTACCGCCCACACCCTTGGGCGGGTGCCCGCTGACCTGGATCAATAAGGTCTAGGCTCGCGGATCCTGCCTTCACCGCCTTTGAGGATGAATAATAATCGTCCATTTAGGTCGGTTTGATCCGACGGCCGTGGTGCATCCTTGGGGGCTATATATAAGCAAGGCCCCTAGCCCTGGGAGAAACCCTAATTCATTATTTTTTTGAATTGCTAACCACGTGTCCCATGCAGTCTAACCTTAATTCATTATTCATTATTCATTCTTCATTGTGGAGATGTAGAGGCGCCCCTTGAAAGGATGATCTCTTATCTCTAGAGAATTAGAGCTAGACTTTCCAGTGTAGTAGATTAGTTCTAGATGAGAGTTAGGGAGAGCGGAGCTGCGCTCCGGTTCTGGAGAAGTCTTCAGGGATTTGGTATGTCTTTGTATCTCTTCTTTGCAAGACTTGTGTTATAATATATATTCATCTTCTCCATTTACTTTACTCCTTTCATATGTATGATTAGTATAGTTGTTACATCTTGGCATGGGCCTCCGCTTGTCTTGAGTGCTCTGGTTATCGTACGTAGTTAGATTAGTAATCGATAGATTAGACATGGTGTTTAGTCTATAGGTTACCTGAGGTTGCGCCCATTCCTATAGTTAGTTGTGGTAGCCCCAGAGGTGACAGCTCTATAAGGCCTTTGTATTCCACCACGTTCGGGTTGGTGTCTCGTAGAGCTTTTGGCAGCCTTCCCCTGACTACTTTCTTCTCAGTGTTCTTCGAGAGTCAGAAATGTATTGTTGCTCCAAAGTATCATATGTGTGATTGCTATATATTCCCATACCCTAGTTACTTAGAACCAAAGTAATAAAGAAGTGCATAGGAACCTTGATCTCTCCCGTTGTCCTCTCACTTTAGCTATCTACTCATTTATTATAGAATTCTCATGTGTGCTATCATTCATATATCATATTCTATCATGTATCCTTGCTTTAGTCTAGTTAGTTTACTAACTTAGTAGATACATGATGGTAAATTATCAGATTCTTTAACCCATGCTTCCCTATGGTAAAATATAAATAACGATACCTAGATACTCCCAGTAAAATGCTACAATGGTATATTTTGTGCGCTTGCAAAACCCTTCATATTTTAGCTGTACTTAATTTATACCAACACATGCTCACTGGAGACAATTGTGATGTTCAACAGTTTAACTTGCTGTATAATACCTATGTCACGCCATGGCCAAACGCTTCGCCGTCGTGGAATAAGAGGCGCCGCCAGCAGGGGGCCACAGAATGAGCCACCGCCACCATCAGCTGACACTCCTCGCTGGATCCTACACTCACCTCACTGTATCTTGCGCCTGCATCGCCGAATCCACCGGATCCGGTTCAATTTGGGGCTATGTTGCAGGTCCTCCCATTCACCACCCATTTGGGCTCCAAGTAGGAGCACATGAAGATGTAGCAACTCTTCTGCATTGGAGATGTACCTAGCACATACAGCAACAGGAGACGAAGTTTCATCAGGAATGATTAGGCTCAGGAAAGAGAGGTTGGGAGAAGAATATGAAGCAAATTTGGCCAATTCTAGATCGATGGCCCCCTGCCCATCCTTGAAGCGGTGGCCATGCCTGACATCCCGAAGCCGAATTTGAGGGGGAGAGCTAGATCTAATAGTGAGGGAGACTAGGTGATGAGCCCATGGCTCCTCAAGATTTTTATGTAGACAAATCTAGTATTATATCAAATATGATAATTGGTCTCAAATTTGGAGCTATTAGTTTTGATGAGAAAAATAGCAAGAATATAGACAAGTTCACTATGGCTGGCCTATCGTCCAAGCTCAGTTTCAAAGCTGCAAGAAATCTCAACAAAGATATTAATTATGGAGATCATGCATATAGGGCTGCTGTGCCGGTTCAGATCAGCAAGGAATTTCCAACTTAATTTTGTGCAAGCTGCAGCATTAGTAAAGGTGCCCGATTAATTAATTAAATTATATATTATATAGCAGGTTTGTTTGAGTCCTAGGTAATTACGATTACGATTTGGTTTGGGTTAGGTAACTAGTCACGTTGGTCTTGTTCAAGTAGAGTCGGTTCTTGAGTCTGGTACATGTGTGCGTGTACGAAAGTGAGTTCAAGTCCGACCTAGACTCAAGTTTGGTTCGATCGTTTTGCTGGCCTGTGTGCCATATAGCCTGGGCATTGCCCATGTATGAGGGGAGATTGGATTTTTATTCTGTAGAGTTATATCTCTCGTCGAGCCGCCGCCGCCGCCATCGCTCGAAGAACCCTAGTTGGTTGATTGATCCGGATCCCTCGGTGGATTTGTGTTGGTGTGTGATCAGGCGTTCTTGTCTGGGCACATACTGGAATTTTTGGAGTTCCTCCCCATCTCCTGTTTGTGGTCGTCGAGGCTGCGGGTGGAAGAAGTTATCTAGGGTTTGGTTTACATAACTCTATAAGCTAATCCCTCCTATCATTGTTAGTACTGCTTGTGCTCGATTTACTGGTGGAATTATTTGATCCTTGTGGTTTATACCGTGCCCTATATTGTTTGGATCAAGGGTTGTTGTCGTGAATTTTATATTAGAATATTCAGAGTTGGCCGTGAGTTGCTTGTGGCTTTTGGGATCGTCTGAATGAATTAGTGCAGTGATCCATTAATTTACTAGTGGATAACAGTTCAGTACTTTTGAACCACGACAATATCGTTCAGTTCAGAGTTGTTGCTTGTTCCTGTACAAGGACTGAAGGTTGTGTCTATTGATTTATAAAAATTGAAAGAAGTTGTATTCTAAATATTTGTACCATGAAAAATTGGGCAAAATATTTTGGACAGCGTAGCCGTGTCCTTATCACTCGGCCTAGATGCGGTCTCTCCTCCTGGCTCTCCACCCTTCCTTCAAATCCAGACCCATGCTGCTAGATATGAAAGGGAGTGTTGGATCGAGGGGAGACTACGGACAGATGCGGTGGATCTGGATTTGAAGACAAGGTGGAGTGGCAGGAGGAGAGCTGCTGCTGGCTGCGTGGAGGTGAGTAGAGTTTGGACAATCCTAGAGGGAACACGGTCTTTTATAGAGCTTGTTAAGATTGTATGTCTTCCGTTCTAGAATCACACGGTCAAAAGTTATTGGGCCGAGCAGCGTGTACTGTAGGTGTTAGGCTGTAATAGGTAGTACTTGTACTGACAATATTAGATTTTCTCTTTTCCTTTTCACAAAAATAAATGTAATACTAAAATGCAAATTATAAAAAATGAGCGTGTGAATGTCCGACCGTGTTCTACCTCGCTGCGTGGGGATGTACGACCAATTCACCTCATGAACGTCCTTAACATCCGGTGCTCCCACTTCCCCATGCACCGGACACGGCCTTCCTTCCCCGACGGGCGCATGCGGAGGTCCGCCCGGCGATCTGGCGGGCGCGTGCGGAGGTCCGCATGGCGGTCTGGCGGGCATGTGCCTGCACCGGTGGTGTGGTGGGCGTGCACGGACACAGTCTTCCCTTCCCCAGCATCCCGAATCCCACACCATCATCTGCCTCGAAGCACTACAAGTCTACACCACCTAGCGGATCTGAAGCCTGGGCGTCCCTCCCTCTATCTCTTTTGAAATTCCATGCAAGGCGTCCCTCAACCACAGCGACGGCGGCCAACAAGAGGAGTAGGGGAGTTAGATCTGCCACGCACGAGACCCCAGCATGACGCAGATCAGGTGTTGCGGTCTATCTCCTCTTCATCTCCATGTTCTGAGGTTCAGCCACTACCGACTGATTCTATAGAAAGAGGGAATGGGACCAAGAAAGTATGAGCAGGTTGTTGTTCAATGTTCACTATTTTCAAAAAAAGTTGTTCAATGTTCACGTACTGACTACCATCTATCGTCATTTAGCCAAATTACAGTTTCTCATGATGGCCACAGCCGACCAGGAGAGGTTCATGTGATGGCCTTTATGTTGACTTTTGCACGTGTTCTTCTATTGACCTTTATAGTAGCCTGTTGGTTCTTATTATCAGTTTGTTATAAACCGTATGCTGCTAGAAGTCAATCTCAACAAGTCTCGCCACGCTCTATAGTTACATGGGTGATACATAGCTCTTCAGTTTTACTATGAAAGAAAGAAAGTCCGACCGCTCCATATTTGATCTCTAGGACGAAGTGTGAATTCTTCTATATTGAAAGCCCTAGCAATCAGTTTGTAGAGTGCTCGCTGATGGTTACGATTTTGGTCAGTCTGTAGTAGTGGCATGATAGAGTTTAATTTAATATAAAGTTCAACCACAGATCACATGCAAGAGTATTATTACAGCAAG
This sequence comes from Bothriochloa decipiens, assembly GCA_023333625.1. Classification (NCBI taxonomy): domain Eukaryota; kingdom Viridiplantae; phylum Streptophyta; class Magnoliopsida; order Poales; family Poaceae; genus Bothriochloa; species Bothriochloa decipiens. Next base: position 26,683,359 of record CM041645.1, read on the forward strand.
TTTTATTAATGGAAATGTTGTTGGACACAAGAAAGTCCGATCCCCTTATGTTTGAACGCGTATGACAGAGTATGATAGAGTATCGACAATTACGGCATAAAATGCAAGAGAACACACGATCATCGATACATAAAGTTCATACAAATGAAACTAATAATTAAAGAAGTCATTACAATAAACAAGCAGGGCCCACCATTCTTACAAGTGACTTTCCTCATATGATGGTACGTAGGTTTAAAGTGATGGACTCCTATGCTAGATCTGCAACTTATGGTCATAGTAAATCAAAAACAAGGGAACATATGGATGATAGCTTGGTCAGAAGCATTCTTCTTCCCGTGTAATCCGACACTGAAAGAGTCTGGTAGGGATGACATGACCTTTTCTGCGGTCCATGTCATATGCGATGATTCATTTTCCTTTATACCTAGCTAAGAAAATAAAATTCCATTTGGGGTGAACTGCAATCAACTTGTGGGTTAAAACCCATCGGATATTAATGCTTCTAAAAATATTGTTAAGGACGACTGTGTGCCACAATGTCTAATTATTAGTACCATAGTCTTCAAGGATCCACATTGAAAACTTGCATTGATTGCGAGGACCATCAACGAGACATACACACAAGTGACCCTGATATTGATGCAGGGTAAGCTCATCATTACCAGTAGGTGTAGCAAGTTTCTTCCATGTGTTTCCCTCCATATCCACAGCAATTATCGTAGATGTCCCCTCAGTCGTAACGTACGCCATATTGTGTAGACAACTGTTAAGAAATACACTTCGCACTGCAGTAAGCTATAGATCAATACCCTCCCACCATCCACGTTCGTACTGAGCCATGTATTAGTTTCAGACGAGTAGATCTCCAAAGCTTCAATTAATTGTACGGTCTTCAACTTCCACATATTCAACGACATGGAAGTGTGAGGAGACTATCGGATCGAAACACAAATGAGCCAACCCAGCTAATGGAATAAAACCCTCCAAAGATAGGCCACGAGCATGAGGGCTAGCCGGCAGTACCTTATAATTCTGTGTGATTAGATTGCAGACGACCCAACAGCCAGATCCCATAGTAAAAGACCACCGGCATAAGATGAGGCCGTTGTAGCAATCTGAGATAGCTACACAATTTGTGGGCAAGAAGTTGAAGCAGGGAAGTTCATCAGTGAAGCTGGTGAAGTGTTGGGTGTTCTTCTTCCCAGTATCGAAGAAGAAACCGATCACAGTCTGGCGGGCCAGCTTGTCATTGATGCCAGACTTGTTGATGAGGAGTTTCCAGTCTCGGCAGACCAATTTACAGTGGAACAAGGAGAGGCTAGGGATGTGGCGGAGGATCTCGAGAACAAGATCATCTAGGAGGCTGGCAAATGAGTCCGTCCTCCTATTGGGGGCCTGCTCCATTTCGTTAGTGTGCAATAGGCCTCAGCTACCTAAGTAATGATATCACTGAATGAAGAAGAAAATAATCCAACAAATATCCATGAGTGAAGTGCACAACTTATACCAAATTGCATGTTTAACAACCATTAACAATTTCCATGTTACGAGGTCATCCAAATTTAGAGTAGCAGCACAAAGACATACAACTCAGACTAGAATAGCAGCTGAATCAAGTCTAACCATCAAACGTGCAGCTTAAAGATTAGGGGCACTAATTTGCTGCCTCCTAACAAATCCAATAGCTATGTGCTACAGGGACTACCAGAACCATTCCCTGTCCCGCATCTATCCAAAATTAAGGGATATGGCGGTATGCATCAAAGGTGATATACCTAAGAGAAATCCCCAACTCCTATAGTAGATCCATCTTGAGGAAAAACACAAATAAAGAAACAAACAGTAAAAAGAGGAGAAAGGAGACCTGCGGATTGGATCTGACGCCTCTGCCTCTGCCGCGGCACACAAGCGACGCTGACGCCAATGCCGTCGTGCTCCACCGGGAAGGCCCGTTGCCTACCTCCAAATGGACACCGGAGCCACCACAGCACACCGGGGATCCTCCGCTGTCGCCTCCGACTCCGCCGCAAGTCCAACGGGCAGATACTTATCCACTTTCAAGGGATATATCCCATAAATCCCATACATATATAGATATAAGATATAAGAGAACAGAAAATGCATATATATATATATAAAGGCTCCAAGGAGACTAGAACACACAGAACCGCTTAGTGTGGTGGCAAAGATAGGGAATTCAACTTTGGTCGGAGAAGGGTAATGAACGCTGGTCCCATGTGAACAGAGAAAGGTCCGCAGTTGCGGGTCCTAATTACTGACGTTCTGGTCGTACGTGTCGGGTGGTGAAGTCGGCCACACGGGTCCCACAGGTCGATTGAAGAAGAGTGGCACCATGTGAACAGAAATGGTTCCCGTGGCGGGTCCCATCTAACTGACATGTGGATCCCACACGCTGATGGAGAACGGTCCCAGACGGGACCCACATGTCAGTCTATGAAGGGTTGTCCCACATGAATAGAGCTGAGTCCCCTTGTGCAGGTCCCTATCTGATTGACGCTCTGGCCCCACGCGGCGAGTGGAGAAGGGTGCTAGACGGGTCCCACAAGTCCATTGAGGAAGGGTGGCCCCACATGAACAGAGATGAGTCCCCTGTGGCGGGTCCCATCTAACTGACACGCTGAACCCACATGTCGGATGGAGAACGGTCCCAGACAGGACCCACACGTCAGTCAACGAAGGGGAACATAAGTGGACCCCCAATGGCGGGTCCTATCTAACTAACAAGCTGATCCTACACGTCGGATGATGAACGGATTGGACCCACATGTCAGTCGACGAAGGGGAACAGAAATAGGTCCCATGTGGCTGGTCCCATCACTGACACATAGATTCGGAATGGATGAGTAATGGCGGGTCCCATAACGTCGGATGGAGAAGTGTCCGGCTGAGTGATAGGCGGGTCCCACAACTAACGGCGGATAGGGGCACTCGTGATCGCGTGCTAACGGCGGATGGAGATATGAGGGAAGGCGGCTCTCCCGTAGGCAAACGGTGCCAGCACCCGTAACCAAATGGAGCGGCGCGGGGATCAGTGACTGTAACACCCTAAAATTTGTACTTTTGAAAATAGAGTAAAAATGATTTATTTATGTATTTTTATGCTCATGAAAATATAAAAAATAATATTTTAGTAAATTAAAATTTATCATAGGTTTAGAAACATGTTTGAGCATACATGCTGCTGCATTTTGTTTATTGTGATGTGCAGTTTTGACTAAACTTGAAAATGATTTCAAAATCTCTTGAAAACCTCTTTGAAAAACTCTTTAAATAAAAAAAGAGTTTCTTTTCCCTCCCTCACTTTTCTTCTTTGAAAATGATGCTCTCTCTCTTTCTCCTGGCCCCAAGGTCATTTCCTTTTTGCTTGGCCCGCTCCACCTTATCCTTTGGGCCGGCCCAACCAGCAGTAAGCAGACCGCCCGCCTCTCTCCCTCTGTCCAACTGACGAGATGGCCCCAGGCTTGAGTTGCTGATGAACGGGACACGTGGCACAGTGTCATCCTCTTCCTCTAGCTCGTGACCAAGCACCCATGCTAGCCGACACTTTAAATAGCAATCGCCGGGCACTGTCTCGCCTTTCTCCGAAAGCCCTTGTGCTAGCTACCACCTACGCACAAACTTGCGCAGCCGCCGTAGCCCTAAGCACCACCGTCGCCGAGCTCAAGCTGCTACAACCCTAAACTGCTGCCCTCGAAGTCGATTTCGCTGCTGTTCTGCTGTCGCTTCGTCGCCGTAAGCAAGTCGGCGAGATCGCAGAGACACCTAGCATCGCTATGGCTGCTAAGCCTCACATCAGTCGTAGGTTTGATCTCCTTCTACCTCTCGCTTCATAGTTTCTTACGTATACCATCGCCCAGGAGGAAGTCCCGGAGCCGCCATATACGACGACACAGACTCGTCGTCTTCTCAAGCCGTCGTTGCTACCCATCGTCCTGCGGCAGAGTCTGATCGCTGCTGCCATCAATCTGCAAGACGCATCCGTCTCCTGGACCCTGGAGTTGTTGTGCTGCTGCCGTCTTCATGTCCAGCCGTATGCCCATATGCAGGAAGGTCCATCGGCGACAGCTAGCTGCCACCATTGTTTGTCGTCTGCTGCTTCATCAATCATCATCGTTCTCAATCTGATGCCGTAGCTCTGAGCCAAGGGAGTAGTTTCGGCCCCATCAAGCCTAGCATGTCTCTGGACTTTCCATGTCCGTTAAACCCCCTCGGGTGAGGTCTCCCACCTCTGCTCGACCTCCCAATAGTCTTACCGTAGCAAACCAGTTCATGTACGTTCCTTTCATCCAATTCCAGCGAAGCTAGCTCCATCGTCGTTTATTGTTTCCACCTTGCTTTGCCTTGCTAGCTTTAGCTTCTTAGCTTGTTACATCATGATAACATCAAGGTGACATCATCTCTATTTTGTGACCGTTTTTCCATACAAAAATAAATCAGCAAATACAATAAAAATACATATATACCTCTAGTCCACCGGAGACGTTGCAGATTATAATGTACCCCTTCATGGCAATCTTTATAAAGAGCCCCTGCACTTCTTCGTATTCCTGTCATCAGTCCCTGGTTCAGATTAAAATCAGATTTGATTTGTTTTAAACTCGAAAATAAATTCTTAGTATTTACAGTTTTGCCATTCAATTTCAAAAGCTTATAACTTCTTTGTTTTAAATCCAAATCGACCCGTTCAAGTTGCTTTAGGTACGTAATTTCAAACTCTACATGTTATTACCACTATTAGATTTATTTTTAACTTTAAAATTTGAGATTTATTTTAATCTATTATTTTATAATAGGAAATCTTGTAAAATCCATAACATTTTCGTTATAGCTCCGATTTTGATATCTTTACATCTGTGTGATCATAGTAATGCGTATATTGGTTTTTAAAAGCTTTTCAAACTATTTTACTATGCTTGATGTACTGTTCTAAGTTAGTTCTGTTGTTTGCTTCGTATATGATTGCATAGATGCTTGTGTAGTGTTCTATGATCTAGCCGAGATAGTGAGCTTGGCATTGGTGAAAAAGAAGAAGTTTAAGATCAATAAGAAGTTCTACAAAGGTTTGGACTTGAAGAAGGATCTAAGTTTAAGGCAAATATAGCTTGGGTTTTTCTTTCTATGACCATGATCTGAGCTTGTTTAATGAATGTGATATAAACATGAAAGATGAATATTATCCTTTGGCAAAAGCTGGAACCTTACATACAACTATACGGGCTATATGGCTTTGGCTTTAGTTGTTCAAAGGCACTTTTCTAGCTTATTAGAGTTCTGCGAGTTGGGTATAGGGCTGCTTCTTCATTATGTATTATAACTGGGATGTGCCATATTGGAAGAAGGGTTTGCTACATCCAATGACCCTGCGTTCCTAACTAGTTCGACGAACATTTGAGTGTCTTTATATGTTTTGCGGTGGTTTGGGAGTAATTAACCCACTCAACTGTAAGACATGACTCATAGTGAAAGTGTACTCCTCTGCCCAGAGTTAAATCGATATATCGTTCATGCCCACGGACAGGGCAGCCCGGAAAACTGATCGAATTGTTATATGTTCATTTAAATTGTTTATGTGCAACTCATTATTTAATTACACTATATCATGTGGTATGGAATTATACTACCTTGTTGTTATATTTGCGGAGTTCGACATGGACTCACCCTTGCTATTTCCCCACCACCCCAGGAGAAGTTCTAGACTTGTGATCAACTAGTCAGTTGGATCCAGAGGAGTGGAGTCCTTACCTAAAGATCGGAGTTGTCTTTCATGGATATGATATATCTAATGGTGCAAGAAGAATTTAAGGGAGGTGTGTTGAGTTCCTGGCCAAGTATGTGAGATCGATTTGAAGATCTTTAGCACGTAAGATTCTATAAAGGTTCATTATGCATTATAATAATGGACACAAGAGTTTTCTCTATAATTCATCTTGACAAGATTGTGGGTGTGCTTTATGTAAGAAAAACAGTGGATTATGTGCCAACAGTGGAGGTGTGAATTGGACTGTTCAACATATGGAACCATTAGTCAGTGTGGAGCATAGAGGTATTTGCTTGGACATAAAGAGCGACATCAATGCTGATCATAAGAATTCAAAGGATATTTACTAAGTTGAGGTGGATCTAGTGACAATATAGTTTCATTGGAATTGGTATGAGATGAAGTTATGGTGGGCCATAACCCATAGGTCTCAGATATGGTTTATGTCCTGGAGATTTGGAGACACTATCCTATTGGGTCAAGCGTGACATTCACATGGACATGAGATAATAAAGAACATTTTTCACTAAGGATTGGATTGAAGCATGTGACATCATTGTTGGGTTGAAGTAATCAAGGGGTTTTGGATTGGATGTGTGCTATCACCTCGGAGAAGCAAAATGACATTGTCAATGACTTTAGAAATGGGGAGTTACCTAAGAATTGTTCGTAAAAAAATCTTGGAATTAGTGATCATGATATTGGACTAAGGCAACCATGGTATGCAAAGTCAAGTGAAGTTTTAGCAATAAGGCGGAGCTACCCGAAGCAGTGAAGAAGATTTAGTGGCAGACTATATCTTTCCCTTTTATCATCTTCTTTCGAATCTTGGGACGAGAAACATTTTAAGGGGGGTAGAATTATAACACCCTAAAATTTACACTTTTGAAAATACAGTAAAATGATTTATTTATGTATTTTTGTGCTCATGAGAATATAAAAATAATAATATTTTCAGTAAATTAAAATTTATCATAGCTTTAGGAACATGTTTAAGCATACATGCTACTGGATTTTGTTTATTGTGATGTGCAGTTTTGACTAAACATGAAAATGATTTCAAAATCTCTTGAAAACCTTTTTGGAAAACTCTTTAAATAAAAGAAAAAGGGTATCTTTTCCCTCCCTCACTTTTCTTCTTTCTGGCCCAGTCGGCCTGATGCTCTCTCTCTTTCTCCTGGCCCGAAGGTCATTTCCTTTTTGCTTGGCCCGCTCCACCTTTTTCTTTGGGCTGGCCCAACCAGTAGTAAGCAGGCGGCCCGCCTCTCTCCCTCTGTCCAACTGACGAGACGGCCCCAACACTTGAGTCACTGATGAAAGGGACTCGCGGCATAGTGTCATCCTCTTCCTCCATCTCGTGTCCAAGCAGGACACAGGGCCGCTCGAGTCCGCCTCGACCCCGACTCCTCCTCGCGTGTGCCCCACGCTAGGCGACCCCTTAAATAGCAATCGCCGTGCACCGTCTCACCTTTCTCCGAAAGCCCTCATGCTAGCTACCGCCTACGCACGAGCTTGCGCAGCCGCCGTAACCCTAAGCACCACCATCGCCGAGCTCAAGCTACCGCAACCCTAAATTGCTGCCCTCGAAGTCAATTTCGCTGCTGTTCTGCTGTCGCTTCATCGGTGTAAGCAAGTCGGCAAGATCGCAGAGACACCCAGCATCGCTATGGCTGCTAAGCCTGACATCAACCGTTGGTTTCATCTCCTTCTACCTCCTTCTACCTCTCGCTTCAAAGTTGCTTATGTATACCATCGCCCAAGAGGAAGTCCCGGAGCTGCCATATACGACGACACCGACTTGTCGTCTTCTCAAGCCGTCGTTGCAACCCATTGTCCTGCGGCGGAGTCTGATCGCTGCTGCCATCAATCTGCAAGACGCATCTGTCTATGGACCCTAGAGTTGTTGTGCTACTGCCTTCTTCACGTCCAGCCGTATGCCCATATGCAGGAAGGTCCATCGGCGACAGCTAGCTGCCACCATTTTCTACCGTCTGCGGTTTCATCAATCATCTTCGTTCTCAATCTGATGCCGTAGCTCTGAGCTAAGGGAGTTGCTACCGCCCCATCAAGCCTGGCACGTCTCTAGACTTTCCATGTCCGTTAAACCCCCTCAGGTGAGGTCTCCCTCTTCTGCTCGACCTCCCAATACTCTTACTGTAGCAAACTAGTTCATGTACGTTCCTTTCATCCAATTCCAGCGAAGCTAGCTCCATCGTCGTTTATGGTTTCCACCGTGCTTTGCCTTGCTAGCTTTAGCTTCTTAGCTTCTGACATCATGATAACATCAGGGTGACATCGTCTCTGTTTTGTGGCTGTTTTTGCATACAAAAATAAATAAGCAAATACGATGGAAGTACATATATACCTCTAGTCCACCGGAGACGTCTATTTTAAGATTGACGGTGCAGATTAGAACGTACCCCTTCATGGCAATCTTTATAAAGAGCCCCTGCACTTCTTCATATTCTGTCATCAGTCCTTGGTTCAGATAAAATCGGATTTGATTTGTTTTAAATTCAAAAATCAGTTCTCAGTATTTATAGTTTTGCCATTCAATTTTAAAAGTTTATAACTTCTTTGTTTCAAATCCAAATCGACCCGTTCAAGTTGCGTTAGGTTCGTAATTTCAAACTCTACATGTTATTACCACTATTAATTTTTTTTCAACTTTTGAAATTTGAGATTTATTTTAATCTATTATTTTACAACAGGAAATCTTGTAAAATCTATAACTTTTCGTTATAGCTACGATTTTGATGATCTTTACGTCTGTGTGATCGTAGTAACACGTAGATTGGTTTTAAAAGCTTTTTAAACTGTTTTACTATGCTTGGTGTACTGTTCTAATTTTGTCCTATTGTTTGCTTCGTATATGATTGCATAGATGCTTGTGTGGTGTTCTACGATCTAGTCGAGACGATGAGCTTCGCGTTGGTGAACAAGAATAAGGTGAAGATCAATAAGAACTTCTACAAAGGTTTGCATTTGAAGAAGGATCTAAGTTTAAGGCAAGTATAGCTTGGGTTTTTTCTATGACATGATCTTGAGCTTGTTTAATGAATGTTATATAAACATGAAAGACGAATGTTATCCTTTGGTAAAAGCTGGGACTTTACGTACAGCTATAGGCGCTATATGGCTCTGGCTTTAGTTATCCAAAGGCACTTTTCTAGCTGGTTAGAGTTCTGCGAGTTGGGATAGGGCTGCTTCTTCATTTATGTGTTATAACTGGGATGTGCCATATTAGAAGAAGGGTTTGCTACATCCAAGGACCCTGCGTTCCTAACTGGTTAGACGAACCGTTGTGTGGCTTTATATGTTTTGTAGTGGTTTAGGAGTAATTAACCCACTCAATTCTCTGCGCAGAGTTAAATCAATATATCGTTCGTGCCCACGGACAGGGCGGCCCGAAAAACTAAGGGAATAGTTATATGTTCATTTAAATTATTTATGTGCAACTCATTGTTCAATTACACTAGATCATGTGGTATGGAATTATACTACCTTGTTGTTATATTTGTGTAGTTCGACATGGACTCACCCTTGCTATTTCCCCACCACCCCAGGAGAAGTTCTAGACTTATGATCAACCAGTCAGTTGGATCCAGAGGAGTGGAGTCCTTACCTAAAGACCGGAGTTGTCTTTCCGCATGATTGCTACCTAAGGGTATATCTCTCTTATATTAAGTACGTTATATATTAAGTATTATTTAATGATACTACCCTTTACTTGTAGCTATATGTGGGAATTGACTCCTACGACTCACATATGGTGTATATCTGGTTTTGTTCTTAAAATCGGAAATTACAGTGACGAATTTGGATGGTCACAACTCGAGGATTTCTGTGAAACCATCACAATCCAGTGGTGAACAGTACCGTGAATGCCTCAGTGACGATTTTGTCTCATTTTCCGTGTCGGTTTCCGTGACCTTTCTAAAATACGCTATGAAAATGAACTTTTTAGGAAATCATCACGCAGTTCCATGACCAAAGTGACAAAAATGTCATGGAAACTACTCTTCGGTGACCATAATAGAATCATCATAAGGAATTTCGTCATGGAAGGTCAAATCTCCACTAATGTAACATTCATCCAATAATGAAAAAAGCGCGGAGTTGGATTATGGATTTTGGAGACTGTAAGGGTAGAGCAATCATCGGAGCCAGAAATTGCTTTCCAAAATTCAGCTTTGTTAAACCTATTAGTGGCATGGCCTAAATCAAGTTCGCAATCATGATCACATCCCAAAGCGGTGTTTAAAAGGCTCCAAGATAAGTTATACTCTTCCCTAAACATGCGAAAGGCTACCCCATCATTTGTTAATTGTAAGGTGCACAGAAATTCTTGGGTAAGTACTTTTATACCAAATTCATAAACCTGCCAAAATCCTCCCCAACCAATTGCATTAAATACAACATTGAATTATGCACTCATACCTGTGCGGTCCAAGAGGACCGGGTCGATGATCCCATGTGATGGAAGTTGCTTTCTTGAAGGATGTTGAACTTCTGTAGCTCTTCTTGGCTTAGCATGAGGCCGCTCTCGGGCTCTATTACTCTTGAGGGAGGCTCATAGAGTACCATCTGGTGATAGCTCTCTTCCTCTTCTCTTCTCCCATGGGTTCCTTCTTCGGTGTGGTGAGAGCTCTTGGAAGAACTCTCACCTATCTTCGACTTCTTAAACCGGGAGAGGAATGCTTTCTTCATCTAGCTGCACAAGTAAGACAACCAAGCTCTTCCTACTACTACTACTATTGTGCAAGAGAGAAAATATTTTTGGGTTTTTGTTGGAAGGCTACTACTAAACTAAACTTGAGAAAGAACTTGCAACAAAGGAGAGAAGAAGAGAGATTGTGAGCTTGAGATGATTCTAAAGGTTTGGGCATGGAGTTGAGCTCACAATGCAGGGGTATTTATAGGGGAGAAGGGCAAATGCTGGACACCCAAAGTACGGGTTGACCGACCCCCCTAAAGCACTTTAAACTTTAATTTGAATACTGGCAGGGAATCTTGCAACAAGCATGAAAAACATTTCCAGAAAATGTCCAAAGTGGGGGTTGGCTGACCCCCACCCTAGGCCACTCAACACTTTAGACATCATGTCATGAAGTGTCTGGTGAAGTACAGGCTAGGTGTGGACCAAAAGTGGTGTGCTCTTCAGAGATTCCCTTGCCTAGTGCTTTCTAAAAGAGAATAGATGAAAGGCAAAAGTGGAGACATGTCTAAAGAGATTCCAATGGACCATGGGAGCACTTGAGCATGCCTAGTTGACCACTTTGTAGGTTTTGAGCTGGTGGTGTGGTCCCAAAAGCATCAAAGATTAAAAAGAGCATCTTATTCCTAAGAGATAAATCAAGGGACCATTTCTTTTCAGACTTTGGCTGGAGTGGCGTGCATAGGATTCCTATGCAAGACAAGTGGGAGACAGCAGGCCAAAGGGCACCCCCACTTGAGAGCCAAAGGGCACCCCCAGTGCACAGCAAGGACCAATGCATCGAGCCAAAGTGAAAAGAGCAAGTGTGGGCCTACTGGTGGGGTCGGTCGACCCCACCCTAGGTGATTCAACAGCTCAAAACTTTATTGCAAAGCATTCTCAAGATTTTATTCACTATGGCTAAGTATTTTTATCGAAAGAAATTATGCAGAATTAAAACTAAGAATGCAATTTCAAAAGAAATGCAGGAATTAAAAATGTAGAAAATAAATATGGGATAAATACTGATTTACCTTACCAGCAAGGGCTCCATGTTTTAGGTCCGTAGAGTGGGACCTCTCTGTCTTGTTCATTCTTGGGCTGCTTCAGTAGGTCCTAGAGATGGGGACCGTGATTGCACCTCTTTCTCCCGACACACTTGCTTGCCTTTGGCTTGTGGTTCAGCAGGTTCTTCCTTCTTTACTTTGGCCTTTTTGGCCGACTCACCTTTCTTGTTGTTCCTTCTGTGTGGGTAGTAGCGAGGTTTGTTCTTTGGTTCTTTGTCCTTCACCTGCATGTTAGTTTTATAACCATTGAATGGACATTTTATCTTCTTCCCTAGGAATTGGAAATGAATCTAGCCAGATCCCACATAAATGACGGCGTTCACCATGTTGAGGAATGGCCTTCCCAAGATGACGGGGACTTCATTGTTGGACCCCATGTCCAATATAATGAAGTTGGCAGGGACGTATTCGTCTTGAACCTTGACTAGTATATCCCTTGCTAGTCCCTCAGGGAACCGAATCGTTTGATCCGCCATCTATAAACGAATAAATATGGGGTGCAAAGGCCCCCCTAGCAAATTATCATAAGTTACCTTGGCCATGATGTTGACACCTGATCCAAGGTCGCAGAAGACGTTGTGGAAGATTTGTGGTCCAATCTCATAGGTGATGGTTGGGAGCCCCGGATCTTCCTTCTTGGCGATGAATGGAGGATCAAGAAGATAGCTCCAGTTGGAGCGTACCAGAGGCTTACCGAACCTCATGATTACCAATTTAACACCTTCAATTGGGTCCTCAGGTTTCCCTAGGATCTTACCTTGATCGAAGGATGGGACAGCTGCTGCTAACTGAGCTAATTGTGTTTCTAACATTTTATTGAAGCTCAATTGATTTTTCATAGCAGAAGTAAAGCTATCCATTTTCTCACTTAAGTTTTTAAGGACCTTATCATTAGCCATCATTTTTTGTTAATACTATCATTTATTTTAGTTTGGCCTAAGACAAGATCTCTTAAAGAAGGTTGGTTACCAAAAGAATTATTGAAATTATTACTGTTACCGTTACCTTGGTTTCCTTGGTAGAAGGAGCATGAGTTCCATCCTTTTTGCTATTGTTGGGGTCGGTACCCGTTGTTGTTGTTGTTGTTGTTGTTGTTGTTGTTTATGATGATGATGAAGCTCACATGCTCCTTCATTTCAGGACAATTGTTTCCCAAATGATCATCTCCTCTGCACACCTCGCACCATGGATCAGCTTCGACCGCTCGTGCAGTGGCGTAAGATTGAACGGCCTCTTATTCCTTCTTGGAACCTTCTTCCATCTTCTTCATTAAGAGGTCCATTTTAGTGGAGAGCATGTCCACCTCAATGAGAGCGTGGACACCTCTCTTCTAAGGCTGGAGATGTTCCTCATTCTACCCTTGGTTTATGACCATCTTCTCTATGAGGTCCTTGGCATCCTTGACATTGTGTTGCAAGAGTGCTTCTCCAGCGGCAGCATCAAGGTGACTAGGGCCAAGCTGGTCAGGCCATGGTAGAAATCTTAAATAATGAGCCATTCCTCTATCCCATGATGAAGACAGGCGCGAATGTACTCCTAGAGATGTTCCCATGCTTCGAGAATCGTCACATCAGCTTGTTGTTGGAAGCTAGAAATCTTTCCACGAAGGGTGCTGGTTTTGCCCATCAGGAAGAACTTTTTGAGAAACATGTTGGCGCACTTCTCCTAGGTGGTGACTTCACTCTTGTTGGCGTAGAACCATTGCTTCACATTTCCCAATAGCGAGAATGGGAAAAGACGAAGACTGATGGCGTCTGTGGAGACATTCTTGATGGTGAAGGTATTGTTGGCGGTCCTTATGGATCATTTTTAACTGCCAACTTATGCCTAAATGAAGGAAAACAATCATGCTTTAACACATAGACATATGCTATTAACAGAATTCCACTTGTACCCCTAGTGTTCATGATTTTGCAGGTTTTATGGTGAAACAAGTGGAAGTACACAACACCAATTAGAAAGCGCAAAAGCAAAAGACAAATTCAAAAAATGCGCAATCAAGATTGACAAAGGAGCCCACCTTCGGTGCATACCTGGGCCTGATCGTAACCGTAGGAGAGGTCCAGGCCCAGGAAGGAACCGACCACGCGAAGGTGGTGGCCAGTTGGCCCCACCAGGGGGCGGTCAACCCCGGGGGCGGTCGATCCCCTGGTGACCCCTCTGGGCCCAGTCTTCTCAGGCGGTGCATAGGACAGTTTCCCAAGGACGGTCCCACCTATGATCAATGCAAAAGGAAAGTGCAAACCACCCTTTGGAGGTTGGTTTGTGTGCTTCCATGTGGGGATAGCCCCTTTTGCATAGAGCCCCCTCCTCTCAAGCTATAAAAGGAGGCCTCCTCCCTTTACTCAATTCAATTCATCAACACAAGTAGTCACAATGCAGAGAGGAAGAGCAAGCTCCATTCCATTAGCTTCTAGCTAATTTAGTATAGGGAGTGAGAGAGGGAAAGAGCTAGAGAAAGAGCAGAGTCGAAGCAATTCTACCTCCGGGTGCACGAAGTGCCGAGCTTGTCGGCTCTCACTCCAACTTGTACCTCTACAATCATCTTGCTACTTGAAGTAAAAAGTTCGTGTTCAACTTTGGTTTGATTCTTTAAGCATGTCTCTGTCGTAAAACTACTTGTTTATGGGATCATCGTTCATCCTTTGGACGGATGCTCTAGTAGAGTACTCCTGATAGAGACGGATGTTCCTAGCTAATGCTAGAGTAGTAGTCGCCTTCGTAGACGTAGTGTCTAGGTTGGGATCTACCTTCGTATGTTGCACGCGCCAATGGGTAGAGGGGTAGGTGGCAGGTGGTGACAGCCCTATCCACTCGTATCTGCATTCCCCCATGTTCGGTCAAGGAGTAGAGCTGATACTGATATCGCTTGGCAGACCAAGTGTGTCAGTGCCTGAACCAAGCAAGTAATGGGAAAGTTACCATCGCTTATATGCGTTTAACCTTAGAAGAACCTCTCTACCCAAGCTATCCCTTCCGTCTCTTCTGGGTAAAACTAGTTTAGAGACTAAGTACAAAGACCGTTCCTTTGGGAAATTATGATACCCTGAGTACTTCCGGGTGAAGGCTACAACAGTACTTCCGTGCGCTTGCGGACTTTTCTGCTAACGCTAAGAAGTGCCAACAGGTACCACACACCTCCAGGAAGTGTTGGAGATGGGCATTGGCATCCTCATGCGGCTTCCCACAGAACAGATTGGCTTGCACCATATTGATGAGCGTAGGCTTAAGCTCAAAAGTCACATCCCCCAAGTTATGCTAGGACCCGTGGCGACATAGTCAGCCGACGGCGCAGGGTACTTAGAGATGGTCTTTTGGGCGGCCATATCTTCCTTAATGATTGGTGCGGGAATTCCTTCCTCGAGCGAATTCAAATCTGAGATGAACCTCTGAGGTGGAACTTGACGACGTCTAGTTCTCCTCAACAATTGCTCAGGATCTTCAACAAAATTTAACGGCAATTGGAAACCGCTCATGCACATTCTAGTTTCACGATAACAAAAAACAAGACAGGTGAGGGGTAAGCCCCTAACACTAATTGATAACTAAATTGATAGTAGACTCCGGATTCACTTTTATTAAAATTCCTAGGCTGACGCTTTCCCTAGCAACGGCATTAAAAATGCTTGTTAACAAATCTTAACGTAATTACCAAAAATAGTCAGAAAGCCTATCCCTGGCAAATGCACCAGAAATGCTTGTGGGGTATTTCTAATGTCTATTGGATGATTCCGCAAGCGCACAGAATATACCGATGTAGCACTTCACCAAGGATGAGTATTCCAAGGTATCGTTATTTATTTTATCCTAGGGGAAAGCACTAGCTAGGAATGTTTAATAAAAGGGGAAGAGATCCTTGTGTCTACTACAATCTAGTACCAACTAGTGTAGAAGGCGGTAAACGGATAAAAGGTAGGATGTGTAAATAAGATAGCAAAGATCCTAATCTAAAGATAGCTGGTAGAGTCTTAGCTAAGTGGGATGACAACGAGTGAGTAAAGGACTCCTATGTATCTAACTTTACTTCTATGCACTTGATCCTAACATATAACTGACTTAACTAGACTAGTGCCTTAGTACTTGTGTGGTGGGGATAGACGAGATAGTAGAAGGACAGAACCTCTACTAAAGTGACTATTTGTTTTATGGACACCCTGCGTTTTAAGAACTAGCCCAAACATGGTGAGAAACCCTAATGCCGTCCAAGACTGTCACCTCTCAGGAGTGCGCTCACAAACTGTCCGTACGGACTAGCGGCAATCAAAGGTAAGACTAAGCCTGAACACCATGCTCACACTTACTCTTACAACTCTAGCTAACGCACAGATAGCTAAAGCTCCTGTGCAAAGATAGGATGATAATACACACACAAGGAGTTGGTTATAGGAAACCAATCCAACTAAGACAACTATACTACTAAGACAAGCACACAACAAAACTATAATGAATGTAGACTTGCACTAAGTAAATACTTAGTAAAGTAAATAATACAAGTGGAACTAGTTATTGATAAAATATGCTCATGTTATGCTATTCTTCCTTAGAACCGAGGCATGTTGACGGTGTTTTGAGTGTGGATTTTTATGGTATATCCACCGTCAACATAAACCTAGCCCAGGCTGCACCTTATAGACTCCTTGTTTTGCTTAAAATCAATGATTACCCCTAGTAGAGAGCACCAACATGCATGAGGACAAGCATTAGCTAGTGTTTTAGTACCAGATCAACTACCCAAGGATGCCCCTCACCTGTGCCATCCTATAAATTAAGGGGCACTCCCCTCCTCTAAACACACACCATCATGAGCAACACTTCATTATTCTTCAAGATGTAGAGCAGCACTAGCTATAGTTGGGAGTTAGGGAGTGATGCTCTAGTTCTAGAAGAGTCCTCAGAGGCCCAGCAAATCTTGTCTCGGTCCTTTTTATGACTTAACCATTTTTTTGGATAACCACTTGGTGTGTGTGCAACTTGGGCTTCTCTCCATCTCCTCCACACTTGGAAAACAAATGGTTAGCAACATGAATACCCGAGGGTGCATACTAACTCAAAAACATGTCCTTGCTATGAGAAGATCAAACTCAAGTATATCAAAGATGTTAAAGTCTACGCAAACCTCAGTTTCATCGATTTCCAATGGCACGGCCCTAGCAATCCCACAACACTCAAAGATGAATCCTGACAAACTCTTGAAGAGTGTGCTGGTCGGCACTAGTGGCATATTACCCAAA
>CM041645.1:26700144-26779007 GCA_023333625.1 Bothriochloa decipiens
AACTCTTGAAGAGTGTGCTGGTCGGCACTAGTGGCATATTACCCAAAAGGGCTTTTGTAAGTAATTGTGACAAGATATTAGTGCCAACTGTTAGGTTGTGTAGGGCATCTATTGGAGTTTCCCTTAAAAAACAAGATATAGTCGTGGAAGGTGAAAGAATTTGAATTGCTTCAGAAGAATGTTTCACTTCTAACAACCATTCTTTTGATGGTTCCATATTAGGGGAGACTTCCTTAGAAGGAAATGTATCCTTTTTGTGCCAAGAATGTTCGAGGGTTTTGCCAAAATCCTCGAATTTAATCGAGAACTCCGAAGGATGGAGAACTATCTCCTTTGGTGCATGTGGTTCGGGTGGGAGCTCATGAATCAAACCTATGGATGGTATGTGGTTGAATTTAACTGATGGGGGCTCCCCCACACTTGACATGACTATGGCCTGGAGGGTTTGGGTTTCTATAACAGGGGAAGCATGCTTCCCTACGATGCGATCAAGGATTTTCCTCTATTCTGTTCTGCCATGGTTTTATGTGAAAACGTCCCTCCGGTGCCCGTGTCAAGGCATAGGGCAGCATGTATGTCTAGACCCGAATAAAAGATATGCAATTGCATGTTGCCGGGTAAAGACAAATCTGGGCTAGCTTGTATTAACATTGTAAACCTAGCTCAGGCTGCACCTATAGACTCCTTGTTTTGCTAAAAATCAATGATTGCCTCTAGTAGAGAGCTGATACGGGACATGGTAAAGAATGCGAGACAAAAGTTGTCTTTAAGTACTTCCCAGTCCCTATTTATACTTTCTACAACATTAGTGAACCATTGCTTCGCCTCCCCCTTGAGGAAGAATGAAAACAATTTCCACTTAAGAGTTTCTTGTGTCAGGCCAGGAATACTAAGGCATGAACACATTTCCTCGAATTTTGCAACTGATCAAAAGAATTTTTGTTGTCATGACCAAAGAAGGGTTTTGCTCGAACCATACTTTTGAATCGTGGGTGGAGTTCATGGCTAGATGAAAAGTTTGATTTCAAAAAAGATGGTGGCTCCAAGAACTCCCCCTTTGAAGTAGAAAGGTTTAAAATTGAAATTGGCTTCATGGTAGTAGGATCAGATTGAAGAAATATTTGGTTTATAAAAGATAAATGACAAAATATTTTTTAAATAAACATACAGATATGAGGACGAACAAGTGTCAGAGAAAATAGCAACCGTTCCCCGGCAACGGCGCCAGAAATCTTGTTGGTATTTCTTAACGTATGTAGAGAATCAGTAAGCGTACAGAAGTACCGTTGTATCCTTCACCTAGAAGTATTCAGGGTATCGTATTTTTCACAGGGAACAGATGTCACGTTTATGAAGGATGGACAAGACAAGGTCACTCCCTGCCGCCTACCCGTCAATCATGGGGAACGAAGCAAATGAAGGTAGACTCCAGCTTAGACACCACGTCTAGGCTAGCGACTACTACTCTACTATAGTACATGGCGATCCGTCTTTATCAGGGACCCACTACTAGAGCATCCATCATTGGGACGGACGATGAACCCATAAACAAGAGAAGGTCAAGCTCAGCTAAACAAAAGATTTTTATCAGACTATAAGAAACACGAATACTCACTTAGCCAAGATCCCATGAAGGAGCCAAGTAGAATATCCATAGAGGCACAAGTTTAGGGAGATGCCGACAAGCCCGGCTCTTCCCCGCCTTCGCACTCACATCTCCTCTCTAACTCTATAGCTATCTACTAGTGCATAGCCCTTTGGAGTGGTGCTTTAGCTCTAAGCTTGTTGTGGCTCTTTTCTTCCTTTGTGTGCTGATGGAATGAGAGTGGGAGGACCCCTCTATTTATAGGTGGAAGAGGGGGCATCATGCTTGAATAATCTCCTCCTAAATGCCCAAAACCGATCTCCCATGTCATCCAGGTACAGTGCATGTGGCAACCGACCAACGCACCGCCCTCCCTGGGCATTGAGTGAACTGCCATAGGAAGTTGGGCCCGATCGACACTAGTAGTGCATCGACCGGAGCACCTGGGTTGGCCTACGCATGGCTGGCTCCAACTAGGCCTCATCTTTTGCAGGTGTGTGGGCCTTCCTGTTAGCTTTCCAACGCATGTTGGATCACGTAAAACGGAGTCCGAATGAGCCCAAAATGGCCTTTTTACCAGGCATGGTCGTACAACCCAAGATGGATTTGGACACTATTAGCCCGTGTGGTTGATTCATGGACTTTGGCCTTTTCTCTCCACTCTACTAGGCCCTGAATTATCTGGTAATTGGTTTTATTTCATTCTTATCCTGGTTTTGCTTTTAGTCTAAAATGGATTCTTGTTTATCTTATTCTTTTCTCCACTTTGGATCCACTTTAGGTATGTTTTTATGTTTGTCCTGCAAAACAAGTGAAACACCAAAACTCATGGAAAGCATTAGCATAAATCCCTATTCACTAAGTTTGGTGTGCCTATTATATACTAATTGGCGGTATAAAATGTAAGTTAAGGACCTCCAACATGTTGTTAAGTTAGTATACATCTTTCGGTAATCTTGTCGCTAACCATTATAGGTGGAGGTCAAGAAGAGCACGGGTCATATGATGCTTGAGAACATGGAAGCTACATCAACCAAAAACTTTGATACTCTTGGGTGATGGAACACACTCACAAGGAGGCCCTGACTCTACACTTAACTTTTGTAAAAAAAAGTCCTAGTGTAGGGGAGGATGGTGAGAAGCCCAAAGTTCCATACACACCAAGGGGCCATTCAAAAAATATGAATAAAAGTTGATGTCAACCTTGCCAAAAAAGAGAAATAAAAAGAGAGTCAAAAATATATATTGACGATAAAAATATTGGTGATATAAAATCAAGAGAAAACAATGTTGAAAAAAGAAAAAAGAAGAATAAGGGAGACTTAAAAAATAAGAGAGAAAAGGGGATTAAAAGAAAAAAATGGAGTCTCCCTCTTCTAGACCTTTGCTATCACCAAGGCCCATGGCCCATGCATACTATGTGTGGCCTAGCCTTGGCACTCACCTGAGTTGAAATACATGACACCACGTCCCAAAACTTCCATCTACATACACTACCGAGTAAGTACACTTAGATAAAGTAAAGGCAATGTTCACCTGCTTGTTTACTCATACTTGTCTCCATGTGATCATATAATTTCACACTTTCTATATTTATGTCATAAGCTCTAGTTTGGATGTAGTCTTATAAGGTACATCCATAGGTCTTTTTAAATTAAACATCGTGCTAAGGTTAAAATTGACCTGCTTCAATCAAAATTTTGACATAGTGTTAAAATTTTATTAATGAACTTTGAGTTGTTGATGTAATCAATGGAAGTAATCTGATATGGAGATAAACCAAGGAATATCTTTCTTTACATGTTTATCTTAGCCTTATTTGAGTTTAAATAAAAAGTTAGGTGGACAAGTTTTTAGTAATCATAAATAAAACTAATAAGTAATTAAATAAAACTAATAAGTAATAAAGAAACAAATAAATAAATAATAGTAATCACAATAAATTTTTGGCTCCCCAGGGTTCGAACGGGTAGAACTCTTGCTTGTCTTGTGTTCTTTATGTTTTTATTTCTTTGTTAAAAATAAAAAGGTACAAAAAAGTGTGAGGGAGATGTCTCAAGCACAACTAACACACCTTTGAGACCTCCCCTGCATATTGCACAACATCGAGCAAACCATCGTATAGAAGGATGAGATGAATAACTTCTATTAGCTTCATCTTCAACGGTGGTTCGTGCATCTCTACCCTCACATCTCTAAAATTTTTAAGTTGATAAATTAAAAAGGTAAAACTTTAACACACCATCTTCATGCTATCCTTCGATTATTAAATTTGTATACTCTTTATTCCTCGCAAATATTCTTATAACTTATAAACAATTATCATAGGACTCCATTTTATCTAAGTAATTGATGAATGTGATATAGCTAGATGATTTGAACCTTACTTTATTTATGAAAAAATTAGAATTTATTTACAAAAGTAAAATGCAATAGCATGCTCCTCAATGATTATGTGAATTTCCTACTAAAGCCATATGCCATGATTCTGTTCTATAAACTTTTAGTCATATGTATGTGATTGAGCTTAGTCAAATTATTTATAACCTAAGTGAGATTATGGTCATGCACCCATGATTGAGACACACATACACCCATAAAATAAATTGTCAACTCTTGCACTAAGAGTTGCACAAAACATGCACCCTTCTATCAAAAAATGTGTTCTTTTCCTATACAGGGAGTGAACAAAAATTTGTTTGTTTAGGTCCCATCAAAATAAATGCTCTATATGCATGATGATATCTCTCTCAAAAGCTTATGTTGCGACAAGGGACATGAGGCTATCATTTGGAAAAGAAAAGAGAGAAAAAGAAAAAAGAGATTGAAAAAAAGAAAAAAAAGAAGGAAAAAATAAGTAGACAAAAAATCAGAATAAAAATAGCCCATGCTCTCATAGAAAAAAATCTCACTCACAGTAAAGAGGGAGATGTATTTCAAAAAGAAGCATAATAGAATTAAGATAGACAACATACATATCCACCATATTTATGATCTATTTATATGTAAATATCTAAATAATTATAGACTTTGCAATGGAAGAAAATAATATACCAACATGTATTTTAATTCAAAATATAAGTTTGGTAGGACATTGTTATTTATTTATATAGCATTAACTTATGTCATGGTTGTCACGCTTAAAACATAAGTAGATATGTATTATTCACGTTATCATTTGTATGAAGTTTTAATATTTTTTTGGTTGTAACACACGGATATATTTGCTAGTACACACTGAAAAACCAAGAATAGTTTTGGCAAATATTTTTCTCAAAGTTTTGGCTTGCACCCATTTTCCAAGGAATCGAAGAGCCGTGTTGCTTCACCATAGGAACCAAATCCAAATTTTTTTGAGCAATAAATCCAAAATTATTTTTGTAGTAGTTAGAAGCTATCGATAAATATGGACAGAATGAATTTCAAATAATTTGGGATTTTCAGTGCATAAATTGTTATCGATTTTTTTATTTTCTGACAATGATCAAATCCATCTCTATAGCAGGAAGTGCATATATCTTGTACCCCTTTGTACCAAAATAAGTGATATTTAAGGTTCTCATGCAAAAATTTAATTCAATTTGTAAAAATTATATATACTATTTATATCTGTAGGTAATTTTATTAAAAACTAAATTTAAAAATCTTTGATGATAATCGTTATTTAGCATAAATATTTAATTATTTTTTGAAAAACCAAAACGATACTTGTTCTTATACGAAACGAGTAGTTGAGCGCCAGCGTCTTGTTTGTGGCGTGGACCCGTGGTCAGTCAAAACCACGTTTTCACCCTTCAATTACCAGCTCTGTCCCTCCCAAACCCTAACTCCCAAATTCCCTCGCTCTTCTCTCATGGCCGCCGCCGACGCCGACGCAGCCGAGGTGGAGCGGCTTTATGAGCTCGGCGAGCGCCTCTCCTCCGCCAAGGACAAGTCCGAGGTGCCTCCCCGCTCCTCATATTTTGTACGGCCGGTCCGCGTTCATGCTAGGGTTTTGAGTGACGTGAGGATTTCTGTTTCGGAATTGCAGCATGCGGCGGACTACGAGGCTATTATTGCAGCGGTGAAGGGACAGAGTGTCAAGGCGAAGCAGCTTGCAGCGCAGCTCATCCCCAGGTTCTTCCGGAACTTCCCTGCACTCGCCACGCGCGCCATGTCGGCCATGTTCGACCTCGTCGATATGGAGGAGCTCGCGGTATATGCTCTAGATTTCCTTTCCTGTTGGCGGTATGTTTTGGCAAATTATTCTGTGTAACCACCAGTTGAGAGGAAAGGCACTAGCAATTTTATATGTGATATAGGTTGGTCCACTGTTTTGATTGAGCAAACTAAAAATAGCTGGATTGGGTTTCCATTGTGTTTAGGCAGCTTCATTTACTTAAACAGATTGAATCATTTGCTTATTGCACTGTACATTGTGTTTTTTTTTCCTATGAGATGAACATTTATAATAGCTCTGGAGTCCATGCAGAGAGTATAATCTGTCATTTGAAATTGCCTCACTTCACCACATCTATTCTTAACCAGCAAAGTGACTATCCTGTTAATGTATTTTTGATATGGCATGATGCCATTTGTAATATTAGTACAAGATTTGCTAGAGATAGTAAAATTTTGGCTTGAACAATTTTGGAAACAAAAAAGGTCTTTTATTACCTGAGTTATTTTAATGGGGACATCACAAGGAACGGTGAATGGTTGATGTTCACTTGTTTCACTGTTGATCATATGAGGCCTAACGCATTGCTGTATAGAAAATTGCAATCTGTCATGTTGTGCTTGTTAACATCAGTTATTTGTTTCTTGTTTGTCCTTGATTTCTTCACATGACATTTACTCAAGAGTTTAAACAGTTGTTTTCGAAGATTTTATTTGGCACTTCTCGAATAACTGTACAAAAATATTTACTCTGTTCTTTGATTTTGTTAGTGTTTCTTATTTTTGTTTAAAGAGAAGAATTAAAATGCTGTTTCTTTGATGCTATATATTCCAACAGATCAGAATACAAGCTATTCGGGGGTTTCCACTTCTTGGCAAAGATACTGAATTTGTGTCCAAAATTGCAGATGTTTTGGGACAACTCCTTACAAGCGGTATGGTCTTCCTATATTACTTTGCTGCAATGGTTATTGCATATGCACATCTGATTTTTTGCCTACATTTCAGAGGAAAATGTGGAGCGTGATGCTGTTCATAAAGCTCTCATGTCCCTTATACGACAAGATGTTAAAAGTAGGATTCTAATGCTCATCATTGATTGTTAAATGATTAATACAACAATAACAACATAGCCTTTTGTCCTAAGCAAGTTGGGGTAGGCTAGAGATGAAACCCAAAAGAGACCAAGAAACAAAGGACACATAGAGGGTACAAGAAAAAAGGATTATGGTTTAGGCACGTTAATTGCTAGTCTCCAAGCGCTCCTATCCATAGCTAAATCCTTAAGGATATTCCACTCCTTAAGGTCTCTCTTAACCGACTCGTTTCAAGTCAGTTTAGGTCGACCTCTACCGTTTTTTACATTATCGACCCGCTTTACAACCCCACTACGCACCGGCGCCTCAGGTGGCCTCCGTTGGACATGGCCAAACCATCTCAACCAGTGTTGAATCAATTTCTCCTCAATTGGTGCCACCCTAACTCTATCCCGAATATCGTCATTCTGGACTCTATCCCTCCTTGTGTGCCCACAACACCATCGCAACATACGCATCTCTGCTACACTCAATTGCTGGATATGTCGCCTTTTTGTAGGCCAACATTCAGCATCGTATGGCATCGCTGGACGAATCGCTGTCCTATAAAACTTACCTTTTAACTTCTGAGGCACCCTTTTGTCACGGAGGACGGCTGAAGCTTGACACCATTTCAACCAACCGGCTGAGATTCTATGCCTAACATCTTCATCGATGTCGCCATCCTTTTGTAGCATCGATCCTAAATACCGAAAAGTATCCTTCTTGGCCACCACTTGCCCATCGAGACTAACGTCTCCCTCCTCATTCCTAGTCGCGCTGAAGTGGCACCTTATGTACTCGGTCTTTGTCCTACTAAGTCTAAACCTTGTCGACTCTAACGTGTGCCTTCATAGTTCTAACTTCCTATTAACCCCTGCCCTTGTCTCGTCAACTAGCACCACATCATTAGCAAAGAGCATACACCAAGGGATATCACCTTGTATGTCCCTTGTGACCTCATCCATCACCAAAGCAAATAAATAAGGGCTCAATGCTGACCCTTGATGTAGCCCTATTTTAATTGGAAAGTCACTGGTGTTGCCATCATATGTTCGGACACACGTCACCACATCCCTATACATATCCTTGATGAGGGTGATGTACTTAGTTGGGACTTTGTGTTTTTCCAAGGCCCACCACATGATATTTTTGGTACTTTGTCATATGCCTTCTCGAGGTCAATAAAGACCATGTGCAAGTCGTTCTTCTACTCCCTATATCTCTCCATCAACTGTCGTAATAAGAAAATCGTCTCCATGGTCGACCTACCAGGCATAAACCCAAATTGGTTTTGGGTCACACTTGTCACTCTTCTTAGGCGATGCTCGATAACCCTCTCCCAGAGTTTCATCGTATGGCTTATCAACTTAATCCCACGGTAATTAGTACAACTTTAAACATCTCCCTTGTTCTTGAAGATCGGTACTAATATACTTCTCCATTCTTCAGGCATCTTATTTGACCGAAAAGGGCGTACCCAGTGCCATAGGCTCCCGCGCTGTGCGGGGTCTGGGGAAGGGATTTCTGCGCCAAGCCATACCCGCACATAATGTGCGGAGGCCGGGGCTCGAACCCTGGACCTTCCGGTAACAGACGGTAAGACACTACCGCTGCACCAGGGCCGCCCTTCTTATTTGACCGAAAAATGAGGTTAAAAAGCTTAGTTAACCATACTATCGCTCTGGCACCTAGGCATCTCCATACTTCAATGGGGATACCATCAGGACCCATCGCCTTACCTTCCTTCATCCTCTTCAAAGCCTCTTCGATCTCTGCCTTCTGAATTCTCCTCACGAAGCGTCTGTTGGTATCGTCATATGAGTCATCCAACTCCAAGGTAGGACCCTCATCATTCTCCCCGTTAAACAACTTTTCAAAGTACTCTCTCCATCTATCCTTGATCTCCTCATCCCTCACCAAAAGTCGATCTGTCCCATCCTTGATGTATTTGATTTCGTTGATGTCCCTCGTCTTCCTCTCGCGGATCCTAGCCATCCTATAAATGTCCTTCTCCCCTTCCTTCGTGCCTAGCCGCTGGTAAAGGTCATCATACGCCTGACCTTTTGCTACACTCACCGCTCGTTTTGTAGCCCTCTTCGCTATTTTATAGCCCTCACTGTTGGCCGCACTCTTGTCATGGTGGAGGCGTTTGAACCACTCCTTCTCCCTAATAGCCCTTGGCACCTCGTCATTCCATCACCACGTGTCTTTCGCTTCCCGTTTGCCTCCCCTACTCACTCCGAACACATCTGAAGCCACCTTCCAAACACATGTCGCCATCTTTAGCCACATGTCATTTGCATCTTCTCCTTCTTCCCACGGCCCCTCGCCTAGCACCCTCTCCTTAAATGTTTGCGCTGCTTCCCCTCTAAGCTTCCACCATTTTGTTCCCGCAATCTTGGCCCGATTGTCCCAGTGGACATGTACCCGAAAGCGAAAATCGGCCATCACAAGCTTGTGTTGAGGGACAACACACTCCCCAGGTAACACCTTACAATCTAAGCAAGCAC
Organism: Bothriochloa decipiens; assembly: GCA_023333625.1. Classification (NCBI taxonomy): domain Eukaryota; kingdom Viridiplantae; phylum Streptophyta; class Magnoliopsida; order Poales; family Poaceae; genus Bothriochloa; species Bothriochloa decipiens. The sequence continues at coordinate 26,709,477 of CM041645.1, forward strand.
GTCTATCCCCCCTCCTTGCAAGGATAAAGTCGATCTGGCTCAGGTGTTGTCCACTACGAAAGGTCACTAGATGAGATTACCTCTTCTTAAAGACAGTGTTCGCTATCAACAAATCGTATATGATTTGAATAGCTTACACTGTGAATCTATGTGAATTTTCCTCTGTTAGTGGCAATTATTTAGTTAAACTTTCTTGTGATTAAAGATACAAGTAGGGTTACAAGTGGGCTAGCTTGCGAACCCGCATATAGCCTCAATTTTGTGAGTTGCCTAACCATAAACCAATGTTGTTTATTTTTTTATTGTTTTTGTTTTTTGTTATTATTAATGCTAATATTAATATTTATTGTTATTATTATTATTGTTGTTGTAAGTACTAGTTCTGTACCCATTGTCTGTCCTTCAGATATTTCTTTTGATTATTCTCTGTTCAGTTAATGGCATTGAATTGAGGCATGTATACCCAATCGTTCTCTGCCTTTCAAATTTCAGATATTCCTTTATTACATGTAACCACTGTTCAAGTCTATGGAGCTTGAACCTTCTATGTGTTACTAATAATAGGGGCTGAATTGGATGATAGTATTGAGGTCTATAGGGACTATATATAGAGTGCATGAGAGACACAAGAGGGAAATCCTAGACTAGGAGATTACACTAATGCTAATACCATTGAGTATTATACACTAACACCCCCACTCAAATGCTATGTGAATGCAATGTCGTTGCGTTTGGAGAGTTGACACTATGCACTAGACTTGAAAAATAAAAATAATGCATCCAAAATCAAAGATGTCGTTGAAGCTGGCAACTCTTGAACGATGTTGATGTAGAAATTGACCTCCACAAGAGGGTACTGCCTTCACAACATGTACTTGGGAAAATACCTCTAGTCTTCACAAACGGTACTTGATCTCTTCAACTATGAACCTTGCTTTGGAGACTTCAACCCAATGAGAATAAAGATATGTGCCAAATCAAGCCAAAGGAAGAACAGAGTCACTGTTGCAAGACGGCATGAAGTAGGATAGAATGATGATGACGACAAATAAACTATCGTTGATCATGATGAACAAAATGGCTACGAAAGAGAGAGGGCATATTCGCATCAATGATGATGATGGTTCGCTAAATCTACAGAACTCAGCAAACCATAAAACAAAATAAAATTGGCTGATCAGACAATAAATTTGTGGACATGCATGACATGGACAAACTGGAGATATAGCAGCAGCAAAACAAATTGGTGATAGCGGCTGCCGAAGAATGAAGGCATGACACTAATACCCTCACATGACAGCATGATGCTATATTGCTATGCCATCTGCACCTCTGTTCTCCAAAATAACAGCAGCGTCACAAAACTGCAGCAACACCAGGAGCTCTGATACCTAAGAGACACGAGAGGGAATCTCTACATTTGTTTTTTGAAATGCACACTATGCTTGTATTGTATGAATTCTCCTTTTCAGTTGTTCATTCTTTTTGATGTTCATTGGTTTTCCTTCTGTTTATTGGTACCTTATATTGGCCAGATTCTTTACAACCTTTATTTAAGCATGTGGAGCAAGGATCGGAGATTCGCGAGAAGATTATTTGTTTTCTTCGAGACAAGGTACATAGCTCTATGTAGGGATTACATGTTTCGTTGATGATATATTTTTTTTATGTGGAACTTCTTGATGATAAATTGTAGGGTGCTTAGATCAAGAATGTGTTTGTGTTTTTTTTTTTGGATTCAGGTCTTTCCTCTTAAAGCAGAGCTACTGAAACCTCAAGCAGAAATGGAGAGATTTATAACGGATTTGATAAAGAAAGTATGTTGACTGTTTTCAGTTTTTGACCAAATGATCGGTTACATCGTTCAATTCTCTATTTATGTTATGTGTTGAGCTCGAACAAATGACATTATTCAGAGTGTGCAAGATGTAACTGGTTCAGAATTTGAACTATTCATGGGATTCCTGCGAAGCTTGAGCATATTTGGGGATTCTGCTCCTAGAGAGTCCTTTCAAGAACTAATTGAAATTATTCAAGCACAGGCTGATCTGAATTCACAATTCAATGTAAGTATGTTATGTGAGCAGTATTGGAACCAAATTTACTGTATGTTGATGTGAAAAATAACAGATTAATTCTTTAGAAGCTGCACTAGTTTTAGTTTCTGTTACTTGAGTCTTTTATAGAAGCATATTAGAAATGTATGAGGATAAGTTCATGTAAACTTTTTTCCATGTTATAAAAAATTAAAGCTGTTTCATGTTCTTGATTTGAGATAAACTTTGTTTTTTTCTCATCATTCTCATCCATCCTTCCAGGTTTCTGACATTGACCACATTGAGAGGTGGATTTCATGCATGTACATGGCTCTTCCGATCTTCATGGTATCACCAAATATACTAAAAATGATGATGAGTTATTTAAATTGGTGAATATCATATTGTAATTTGGATTACATGATCTGCAGAGAGGAGCATCAGCAAGCAAGTTCCTCAATTACTTCGTCAAGCAAATTGTTCCAGCATTTGAGAAGGTACTCATTTCCACTTGTGCTTTGCCCTCTCTAATTCACATGAAAAAGTGCAAAAGGCATTTCCTTGGAACAACATGGCGACAGGGCAAAGCATTACATCTTTTTATTTTTATTGATTTAGTATTTTCATACTGAACAAAGAATGCTTTGTGTCTTGCTTGTTTGGTCTTGCTGCAGAATCATTATGAAGCCGATAGTTTTTGTTTGACTCTTCACAGTTTATATTTGCTATATTGTTGTCTATAAGTCCACATTTATCCAGTGAATTGTTTCCTGGATGTATAGCTACCATATATGTAGTGAAAAATGTTCAATACTAAATTGGTTACTCTCTTAACAAAAGCTAACATGGGATAAATTAACAAAAAAAGAAGCTGCGCCATACAGTACTTCCTCTGATCCAAATTATAAGTCGCTTTGACTTTTTTGGTTCATTCATTTTGCAATGTATCTAGACATTATTTATCTAGATGCATAGCAAAATGGATGTACCAAAAAAATGACTTATAATTTGGAACGGAGGGGGTAGTTATGAAGGTTTATGCTGTTGCTTTGTTTATTGTAACAGTTTTGACACTCCAACTCTTTACCCATGTCACGCATAAACTGGAAATCCATGTCCTGCATAAAGTGGAACTGTTTTTATTGGAAACTAAGTTTTTTATTTTTTCCATGCTATGCATATTTTAGATTCCTGAAGAAAAGAAACTGGATTTGCTCAAGACTATAGCTTCAAGTTCACCGTATGCGACAGCACAAGATTCACGTCAGCTGCTTCCATCTATTGTTCAGTTACTCAAGGTTAGTGCAGTTCTTATAATTCAGATATGTATCTGAGGCCTGAGCACAATTTTTCTAGGTTATGACATCTTTTGATAACAGACTGTTTAGCATTTGTTATTTTTTCTGCATACTTTTGAGCATTCTGTTACTGTTTGAGTTGCAGAAGTATATGCCTGGGAAGAAGGTGGAAGATATCAACCAGAATTATGTTGAGTGCTTACTGTACACTTTTCATCATTTGGCTCATAAGGTTAGGTTTGGTCATCAGTTATGAATCATATCGTTTCTTCCTGGATGCCCTTTTCTTAGTTCTGAGCTGCTGACCAAATCTGTCAATAAGGAGCACATTCTTAAAGTTGTCAAGTGCTTCAAATGGCGGCAATGTTTTTTTTCTTGTGCTTCCTTTTTCTGGCCTTATAATGCTAGTATTGAGTTTTGAGTGAGACATTTATGTGGTTACACAATTTTGTACTCCCTCTGTTCCAAATTGTAAGTCATTGTAGCTTCTTTAGGTTCATAGTTTTTGCTACATACCTAGATATACATTATATCTACATGCATAAAAATGACTTGTATCTAAAAAAGTTGGAACGATTTACAATTTGGAATGTAGGGTACTAGTCTGATTCTCTTGGAGACAAAAATTGAAGCTGGATTTATTTCCATTATCTGAAAAATGGTGCTGACCAAATCTGCATTTCAGACTCCAAACACAACGAACAGTCTATGTGGTTACAAGATTGTTACTGGGCAACCATCAGATAGGCTTGGAGAGGACTTCTCAGAGCATTACAAAGATTTCACAGAGAGGTAGCTTACAAATTTTCACCTTGGATGTGCTTCCATTGTCGCAGTAAGATAGTGTGTTCTATTTTGTTTTGTGCGGATTTGTTTAAAAGCACTAGCTGAGCGAGCAAGTCTAGTTGTTAGTTCTAGCCACTTGCTTCATAATTTTACACCAAACTTTCTGTTCATGTAGCCTGACCTCCCATTTTCTCATAACATTATTCAACCCTTTTCGGCTTCATCTCTCATTAACTGTGGTGTCTATTCTGCATTAGAGTCCATTTTGATGTGGATATTGAGCTGCTGGAATTGAAAGGTTCCAATACCAATACCAAATTGGACTAGTTTTGGAAATGGGCCACAATACTAAATCTTTTGTTTTTTTTGACAAGGAATACTAAATCTTTTGTTTGGATGTTGATGGAATTGCTACCTGGAATCCAGAAAGGTGGCAAATACCAATACATGCTATGTGCATATCGTCAAATTGAGAATTGGCCCATCTTCTCCTTTTTCGTCACACCCACAACCCAAGCACCCTGCGCTGGTTATCCAATCACCAGACCAGAACCCACAACCCAACCCTTCAGCTTCTTGTCTGGCCATGGTGGAGGCGAGAGGGGTGCAGATTGGGAGACGAAGGCATGGAGTGCCTCCAGATGGAGGATTTTACAGAGGGAGAATGGGTGTGCACCACCAGCCGCTGCTAACCCAGAGTGCTGTGTGCTTGCTCTATCTCTGCTGTGCTGCTATGAGAGCTAGGGCTAGGCATATGCATGATGAGCTGTCGTTTGAGTGGACGGGGGAGGGGAAGGCTGCCATGGAGTGTTGGCAGAGGTGGCCAGGGCCATGGAGTCAGACTCACCTAAGAGAGCTAAGGCAGGAAGAACTGACCTGCACGCTGCCGTCTAACTGCCCTGGTCACCTACCACGGGCTTCTGCTTTTATTCTTTCCTTTTTTGCTGGTTGGGGTGAAGTCTGGGTAAGTGGGCAATTTCAGACTACTGTGGAGCGGGTAGGCTCGGAATTGCGGAAGGGAGCACACCCAGTAAGCTGAATACCTTTTGATATTGGAGCTAATTTCCAGCCACCAATTCCCAGACCATTCAGACATATCAATTCTGGTGCACACAATACCAAATCTGAAATCTGGGCATGAATATATACATTCAAATGGGGTGTTAAAGATCTAAGCACATCCTTCTAATGAATTAATGAACCAGGTGTGATCTTAAGGGTGGTGTCAATCAATTGAAGCTGCATGTCCCTATGGACATGAAGAAACAAGAGAAGCAATCAATTTCGATCTTGGATCTTATAGACTTGAAATTTGGACAATCATCAATGAACAAATGTGAACAATCTCATCCCCACATTGGAAAGACCTCTCTCAAATGTGACTACAACCAAATTGTCATGGGAACTTTTTGACTATGTTATTTTCAGCTTTGCTCAATTCTATTCCTCTGTGGGAGCATTATACAGAGCACACAACCTGTGTTCATATCAGATTTGCATGTACTGATATGAAATCAAACAATTTTATGAGCAATGCTCAAAGTTTCATGCAACTTTCTACTGAAAAGTCTTCATTCGACCTGAACTTTTTCATTTAATGGTGTATTCTTTTTCCTCCAAACTTCATGTTTGAGAGTTTCTTACTCTTTGAAATACGCAGGTTAACTGGAACAGAAGAGACTGTCCGAGCAGCCTCAAAGCGACTCACTCAGGGGATGTCAGATTTCAACAAGGCAATATCTTCAGCAAAAACTGAAGAGGAAAAGACTAAAATTGTGAGTTTTTGTGATTTAGTAGACTGAAGTACTGAACAATATCATGGGTCAACAGTCTTTTTTCATAGTGATAACATTGCAGACAATTGTGATTTTTCCTTTTGTGCAGAAAGGTGATCAGCAAACTTCAACAAGGACAATGAGGTCATATAACAATATATTGGCAATGACACAGGTGATTTCTTGTTTTACTTGAGTATTAACTTTGGTAGGGTCGGACCCTTTTTCGAGTCCCTTAATTCTCTAGACTAGCTCTGGTCGGTCAATTTGGGCACAAAAAACCGATAACCGAGAACCGAACCGAATTAACCGGAACCGAAACCGAAATAACCGAAACTAAAATATTCGGCTCCTATTCGGTTCTAGGTTTAAGAGAACCGAAATTATTGTGGTTATTTCGGTTCTGGGCTCCGGTTAACCGAATTGACTTGAAATAACCGAAAACCGAATAGTACCAAAGTGGCCCATTAGCAGAAGAAGCCCAAGCCCACGAAGCACATATGCATATATATATCAGGTGCTCCACTCAGTTCCCAACCCTAGCCGTCGCTCAATCCCACTCCCACCCGTGGCCCGTGACCATGAGGGCGGCCGTGAGGCCGTGACCTCCTCTCTTCCTCACTCATTCATCCGTCTCCCTACTCTCGAACCCGACTCCGTCCCAAGCTCCCAATCCAGCGAAGGGCGGCGCCTCCTCTCCCCTCCTTCCTTCTCCGAGATCCACCGGCGATACCTCCTATCCTACTTCCTACCAATCTACCGGCGAAGGACAGGGGCGGCGCTGCCCTAGCTGCGCGCGGCCTCCTGCGGCGGTGAGGCTAGCTGCGAGCGGCGGGAGCAACGTGATTCCCCAGCGACGAGCAGCTCTCTGGGCTCCAGAAGATTCTATTTTTGCTTTTCCTCTTTTTTTTCCTGCTTGACATGCAAGTTGGGTCGGTTTGGTTAGAACCGGAACCGAACCGAATTAACCGAAACCGAAGTTACTCGGTTCTCGTTTTTGGAAAGAACCGAACGGTCCCCATTTTCTGATAACCGAACTTGTGGAGGATTCGAGGAACCGAGCCGATCGGTTCGGTTAGATCCGAATGCCCAGAGTGACTTGGTCGGCAGTAGAACATGTTTCCATCATTATTGTTATGACTAGATTCTGCGTGCCAGCAGTTTTTATAACATTGGAGGCCATGCAAATATAAGATGGTGATATTCAAATTGTGGACATAAAGAAAAAAGAGAAATATTTTAGGTCGCTATTTACCGCTCAGTTGAGGAAATTCCATTCATAGGATAAATAAGGTTGGGAATGAAGGAATTAAACAGAAAGCAGTAATAATAAGCCCTTGCGTGGTACATGATTAGATATGCATATATTCATAGGGAATGGAAGAATCGTGCACCCAGATGTCAATCTCGTAGTATTACTTTGCCTATAGTTTTTTCCCCAATATCTCGAGGACATAAATCCTGTGTCTATTTGGCCAAACTACAAGGTAGTATGGTCATATATGGTCCAACTAGACCTATTCTGTAGTTCTTCGTCTGAAGTATATGTTCTAGCTATGTAAACTTCGATATTGAATTTTGCAAACCTTGATGTACATATGTAATGACTAAAGGATACATTCTTCTGGTTTACACTGCCGATAGCTTGATGTGATGTCTATTTGTACCTGTTAGAAGCAATGTTCAAAAGCACTAAGCACTAGGCAGCTAATAATCAGGCTCTGAGCGTCTCTAAGCGCATGTACTCCTAGTTGATTAATTAATGCCTTGTTAAGTAGAGGATATATGACATTCAAAACAAGAACTTTGATATTAAATTGTGCAAACCTAGATATACATTCGTATATAATGCCTAAACAACTGAACCACATTCCTCTGGTTTCCACTGCCGATAACTTGATATGATGTCTATTTGTATCTGTCAGAAGCAATATTGAAAAAGCACCAAGTGCTACGCAGGCAACCAGGCTCTACCTGAGCCTATAGGCGTTTCTAGGTGCATGTACTGCCTAGTTGATTAGATATTTTGTGTGTTTAAGTAGAGGATATATGACATTCAAAACTAAAATTTGATATTATCATGTATATGTCAGTTCCATCATCATAGTTAATTATCCCCTATCTTTGATTTGCCCAACTTTCTTACATACAGGCCTAAACAACTTTTATCCCCTTTTGAAACAGAGCCATAAGTTTTTTCTTTTGACATGTCATGTACTTACAGTTTACATTTTCTAACTATATAAATGGTTTTTTGTTTCAGCCATTGCATTTGAAATCCCCTTTATTTATCGGTGATAAGAAAATCACTCTATCATGGATGGAGCAGCCCAAGAAACCAGCAGCTTCGACAGCAGGGTTGGATGTCTGCTATCCAATATTTTAATTTTTCTTATAGTTCCTAAAATGTTTCATTTTACTCATTTTTAGTTTGCAAATCATTCAGGGTGAAGAGGTCACAGCCTGCTACAAATGGGAACGGCCCTGCAAATAAGAAGGGGAGAGGAGGAATGCAAAACCAGCTTGTGAACAGAGCTTTTGAAGGATTGTCTTATGGTGGTAGAAGCAGTGGAAGGGGGCGGGGCAGGGGTCAGAGGAAGAGGATGGGGTGGCTACCGCTGAGATGACCTGGAACTCTGTTCAAACCTGACAAGGAATGACTTTCTGCTTCCACTTGAGAGTAAATGCATTTATTTGTGTGCATCACCACAACGAGTTCAAATTGATCAAGGCACACAACAGCAGAATGCGTACTGGAAAAGTAAAAGAGGATGCCTGAGAAATGTCAGCAAGATCTCATCGTGTTCTTTGCCACCCTAACCCTCGTTTCACCTGGGTGGCTGTTTGATGAAATGTCGGCAAGATCTGTGCATCGTTCATATTCATTTACATTCTCATTGTGTTCTTTGCACCCGTTTTACCTGTGTTGAATGTTTGATGAACTGAACATTTAGATATCGTTGTTTATTTCTTTTGTTTGTTTTTACCAGTGTTTTAAGAGGTGACAAAGCTTTTGTATTGGACTTTGTTTAAGTCCGTTTTATTATCCGCTGTACTGGCACAGATGAATTAGTGATTTAACTTTTATAGTTAAGGATTTATCTAGCCGTAAGCGTTTACATTTGAGCTATTTATGTGAGTGGCAGCAACCACTTATGGAATAATGATCTTTTTTTTTTACACAAAGCCAAAACGGCAAGTTTATAACATCAGATGCGTTACATCATTTGTTAAAAGTGCAATGGTAAATGTAGGCTTTGAATTAGCCCACATACTAGAAATCTTTGAAACTAAACCGTACCGAGATAGCTCATGCAGCCAATGTGATTCATTTGAGGGTGTGTTTGATATGGGCCATATTCCTCCGGCCAGGCCTGTTGGGGCCAAATGTTTGTGTTTGATATCGTGGCCCATGGAGTCTGGCCACCCGGATGTAAAATCCCTTCTCTCTCCTGGCTCTGGTCGCACGCCCTTCCTTTGCGTTCCACCTTGGCCTGGCTCTGGTGGCGCGTGCGGGTGTGATTCGGCGCCATGGCGGGAGGCCACGGCGGGCTCGCACGCGAATGGTGAAAGTTCCGCACACTTCCTTGCTCGCCGAAATCCTTCACCTATATTAACCCCCCTTCCGGCTTAGTTCTTCTACTCCACTCCCCACTCCACTCCCGTTGAGGTACCAGCGGCGGTGACCTCGGTTGCCGGCGCGTGGTGGTCTTCCCTGGGCTTGGATCTCCGTTCCCCCGGTATGGATCTGCATCCAGGCAGCGCGGCTCCCTCCGTTGCTGGGCTCCGACGAGGCCGTTTGCTTCCGTCTTCTTCTTCTCGGAGCAGCTTTGGTGGTGCTTCACCACCACATCTGCTACTTCTTCCGCACCTCTCTTCGATCCGACCTACTTCGGCTGCCTCTTGCTGACCCGAGGTGAAATCATTTTTGTTTTCCTCCATTCGTTGCGGTCTAGGGTTTGGTCTTGTGCTTACATATGTGCTTTGGATGATGGTGTTGATGTTGCTTTCGGTCTAGGGTTACTTCTTGCGGTCAGATTTGTGCTATTGTTGATGTTATGGAGTTATTGCATCTTGAACATGAGTGCTTTGTGCATCTTTGTCCACATTGCTATCGTTGTATAGTTGTTGGGGTTAGATATGAGGATTCTTTGAAGTGGGGTACCTACTGATGCTTGAACATGATTATTCTGTCCATTTGGATCTGGTTTTAGGCCACTTCTTTTGCATTACCCTTACACTGTTATTGATTATGTTGTTATTCTGTTGGTTTGGTTGATGATGGGATGAGACTGTTTGATGAAAGGTCGATGATGACTAGCTTGTGAGCACTGGGAGGCATTGATATGAATGTAGCCGTGCTATTTTTATTATGAATGCACACACTGTCATGCAGTGGTCAGCCAGGGTCTACCTAATTGTCTTATACATTTCTGAAATGATTTCGATGGATGCAAATGCACAACATTTGATGATGGCTAGGCAAGCAGCTGGGATGGTTGCTGTCATGGTGTGCTTTGTGGTCAGTAGGCTTAGGAAGATTACTGGAAATGAGAGTGCATCCGCTATAGGCCAAGGACTCATGCTGAGAGACATAGGTAGAGCACACTCCAGATGATGTTCAACTACAATGACACTGAATGCATAGTCATGCTACGCATGAGAAGGGTTCCATTTTTTTCCTTATGCAACCTGCTTCGTAGTAGGGGCCTTGTACCAGAAAATTTTGGATGCCAAGTTGAGGAGCAGGTAGCAATGTTTCTGCATGTGGTTGGTCAAAACCAGAGATTTAGGGTGGTCCACCAATCCTTTAGGAGGTCCATTGAGACTGTTAGTAGAATCTTCCACCAAGTGTTGTATGCTGTTGGTGAGCTAAGGGATGAGTTGATCAGGGCTCCTTCCACTGTCACACACCCTAAGATTATGGGTAGTCATAGATGGTTCCCTTTTTTCAAGGTATTTGTTAATTACCTAGATTTCTGTTGGGTAGGTTCAAATTTACCACATTTGCTTATGCACTTTATGTTGGTTTCTGTACAATGTAATTGTTGCCATTGATGGTACTCATGTGTTGGCAAGGTGCCTAGACACATGCAGCAAGCCTTCAGGGGTAGGAAAACAAGCCCCACACAGAATGAGATGGCATCAGTCAATTTTGATTTCAAATTCACCTATGTCCTAGCTAGTTGGGAGGGATCAGCCCAATTTTGAATCTTTTTATTTCTGCTTGCCTTTTTACTGCAATGATGTTGGATAGTTAGAAAATGGCTGAGATGATGTTGAAAAGTTGGAAAATAGCCAATGATGTTTATTTCTTTTATAAGTGATGAGGTAGCTGCTTGTTGTTTCTATTGATGTGGTGTCTTGATTTTATCATGTCTGTCATGGTTATGTGGGACTTGGCTAGTCCCTTGCAACACTAGTTCTGTGCAAGTGATTGCAGGGAATAGTCCTGGGCACATGAAATTGGCAGACATGAGTTTGCCAAGTCCTGGGCACCTGTGATTCATTTTTTTGCCATTACTAACTAATGCCAATGTTTTTCATTGTATCCTATGATGTAACTTGAGCAGCATTAGGGATCACCTATTTGTACAAACAAACCAGAGATTTTCAATTCCTCTTTGGTGACATGCTTGACAGGTGAAACTGATGACTGAGGATTTGTTTTCATCTTCATGCAGACCAATAGCTAAATGGTATGTGGTTTTTGAGGGACTCAAACCAGGGATCTACACATCCTAGCATGAGTGCAATGAGTATGCTCTTTGTGTTGAACATGCTAGGTACCAAAGCTATAAAACCCATGCTCAGGTTGTGCAAGCATGCAATGATGCTCTTAGGATGGGTACTGTCAAGCAGATCCAACCTAGGTCCATGACTAATCCAGTGCCGATGGCACTTCTTGCAAATGAGGGTAAGAATGTGATGATTGAGAAACCAAGTCCTAGTAAGAATGTGATCATTGTCATGCTTGGGGTGTTGGTGTTACTTCTCTGGAGCAGGCTGTCGACTTGTTGCTCCTGTAATTGAGATTGGGGTTCAATGGCCAATGATGACGGTTTGTTTTATTTTATTTAGACAAAACTATTAAGAATGACATCATTATTGAGTCTGAGGCCTTGTTGATGACTACTTTGTTAGTGCTTTGTTGATGTTGGCCCAAATGTTCAAAAATTGCTACTGCCAACATGCTCTTCTTCTTTGCTCAACTAGAATTCTATTGCTTGCTGTTAGTTGGACAGCCTGGGTCTGGCCCGAATCTAACACCATCCCTACATGGTAGTTGATGGTAGTTGGTCTTGGGCCAAGCTGAAAGCTGGAAATCAAACACAAAAAAGGCATGGGCTAGCTCCTAGTGATACAATGGAATCAAACAACTAACTTGTGCGGGTTAGGCCATGCCGTGGTTGGCCAGAGCCTGGCTCGTTGGCCAGGCCTTGCTGGGCTAAGAAATCAAACACGCCCTGAGTAAAATCCTAACTTTTCATAAGCTTCTGACAATGGAGAGTACATTATCGCAAGTAGAAAAATCACATCAATATTTATCATCAGCTTGTATTTGGGAGGTTTCTTCCAACCTCTAGTCCTCTACGCACTTTCAATGGTTCGACTCTGAGTTATCATAGTCATGGTTCGGCTTTGAGTTATCATGGTCATGTTAGGGCTTCTTGTTAGAATTGACTTCACCGGAAGCACCTCCGTTCCCAACATAGTACTAGCTCCTAGTTAGAATTAACTTCGCCACGTGGGACTTCTATCATTTGTTCCTATTTGATCACCATGTGCTTGCTCTTCAATGTCATATAGACTGTTCCAAACTAATTTAACACACTATACACCTAAACTATACCAAATTGATTTAGCTCGATCATACATGATCATATGCTTTAAGTCTTCAAGCCTCGACGACCACATCAGATAATATGAACTTCTCCGAGATGGTGGTTGAATAGTAGGCCTCTAAATGGGACCAAGCCATTGAGTACTCGCCAATCATATATTTTGATTTTCCATGATAGCCTCCAAAGTCTTTCCCACACATTCGTGCTACCCACATTAGCACCATCCTCAAACTGTGACATCCATTGGTGATGGTAGGCAAACCTCACTGAGAAGAGGCCTAATCGGTGGTAATGCCAATCAACCACATCCTCCCTCTTTAGAGACAAAGGAATTGAGAGAATGTCGTAATGACCCGTTGCTATTTTAACTAGAAACCTCTTAAGTGAAGATCAACTCGAGCTCAAGTCTACACTCGTGGAGATCACTAGTGCTTTGTATCAAAGAATAACGTTAGCTTCACCAAACCAAGTGTCACCATTAACCCTTATTAAGATATAAACAAGAAGATTGAAGTTAGTCCTGAATTAGTATTAAATTAAATATGTTTTGTTATCTGGAAAAGGTGACCCAAAAGATTCCAATATGGATTACCATCCTTATAAAGACATCCCTTTAGATACTAGAGTTTCAACTCAATCTTAAGTTGTCGATTTTCATATCAAGTTTGACAAGACAGAGAACTGATGGTACTGGTATTCCTTGAAGATGAGGCTATTCCAGAAGCTACAGACACACCTGCAGTTGCACATTGTGCGGGCGCTAAGACGGCTGAGAATGAGAACTAAGATATCGGTGGGGACGCCCAATTCGTTTCTCTTGTTGGTGGCCTCCTCCTCCATGCTGACTGCATCTGGTGGAGCTACTCCGGTGATGGAAGCGATGCCATTGTTGCTTGAATCAGAGAAGCAGCGCCTGCGGGGAGGCTTCAAGGATATCGTTAATAATCAGACGCAAGCTTGGTTCATACTGGGATGAGTGAAGAAGTGAATAAAAATCCAAGAAAGAAGGATGATGGAAGTGCGCGTTACCCTAGAGGGTGGATCTTGCGGCGACGACCTCGACCGGTCATGTTGTGCATCAGTACCAAGCTGGTCCACCGGTGGATCTTTACCAACTCGGCCTTTGAGAAGATACTCAACAGGTAGACGATTGATGCAATGTTATCCATTTGCTAGCAGATTGATTGCTACGACATTCAATAGACAACATACTTCATCCTACGGGATCAAATGTGCGGTAGTTGAACTTTCTAGTTCGCAACGAAACTTAACAGTTACGTCCCATCTTACTCGATCGACATGGGTGTGTTGGCCAACAACCTAGTAGCTGTCGATATGGAGGGGAAGACATGGAGGACAGACGTTGTGCCCTGAGCCGGGAAATCAATAATAACGTTGCATTAATTATTTTTGAGCGTTTTCCATGAATTTGGGTTGTGCTTTTGAGTTGTAGCGGTATTTAAAAAAATCAAATTCTTGCCTTCGATAAGATTTGTTGAACATGGTCTTTGAAATAAGTACAGAAAACCCCATTTTCTAGATATAATTTTTCTGTCTAGCTTTCCTACCGCGTTCCCTTTACTCTCGACTACTGTTGAAGTAGTGTCAATTTGACTAGGCCAGACATTTACAACTTTGACCTAGCTATGTGTCCAACTTTGGTCCGATCGACTATGGAGGATACTGTGAGATGCGATCAAATTTTTAGGGGTCGGATGTTCTTATGTGCCCAATAGTGTTTTAACACCAATGGCTCCTCCATTCTACATTAGGATGCGGCGAGACTATCTCCTCACTACAAGGCCGGAGCCATTGTATGCGATTGATACGATGCCATAGGTTTGCCAGCAGACTGATTGCTATGGCATTCATAACGGACAACCCTTCACATTTCATCCTATGAGGTTAAGTATGCAACCATCAGACTTTCTTGTGTTCGCTGTAATTTTTTTCTTTATTTTTGTTTGATCACGCCTCGCATATGACAGTTTGTAGTAAAATTCAATAGCTACATCTCATCCTTGATGCAGTAGATCGACACGACACTTGTTGAGATGAACACCTCGATGCATATGGTTAGAATAAACTAGTAAAAGGAACCAACATGGGCTACAAACCTAACACAAAATAACCAAGTGTCCAGTGCTACACCACGATCAACAGAATTGATTAACACACCTAATATAAAGTTCAACAAAGATCACAAACATTGGTCTTATGACAACAAGATAAAAATATACAACATCACAATTGTCTCCAGTGAACATTGAAAATAGAAATTAGATCATCGGTCATCAGGTACTTAAATGCCACACCAATTTCGGAAACAAAGATCTAAATATAGCATATGCAACTTCACTACTCTTCTTGCTTTGCCTTGAACATGGGAACATAAGGTATACATTGAGGTCCATTCAAATCCAACCTTTTTCTATCACATCTTCTGAGCCGGGCATGGAGGACATGGACTTCTCCACGGTTCATGTCATATGCAATTAGTCTACTGTGCTCCCCAATATGGAAAATCAAATTCCATTCTAGGTGAACTGCAATTAATCTATACTCCTCATTGGCATACATGATACCCGATGATGATATAGCCTTTCCAAATATCTACAATGTGTTCACCCTGTGCTTCAATGTCCATATATTAGTACCATAGCCTTCAAGGATCCAGATTGAAAGCTCAGCCATGTTGAGAATATCAACAACGCATACACAAAGCCAACCCTAATCTCCGGTCATGGATAATGGATAACTAATTGTAGGCAAAGGAATTGTCCTCCATGGCTTTCCCTCCATATCAACAACAACAATGTGGTAGGGCAATGCACGCATGTGCATAAAACCTTTAACAAACACACCTCTATAAAGATTTAGTACTATGGCACCCTGTGCCCATTCAGATTGTTTACAAATCCATTCCCTAGTTTCACTTGAGTAGATGCAGATAATAGAAAAATACATTTGTACCACATGGAACTACGAGGATACTGTCAGATCGAACGCCAAGCGAGATGAACTATCACAACGGATTGTAGGTGGTAGTACCTTGTATGTCCCCATCACCGGATTGCAGACAACATGATGATGCTCATTGGCCAAGAAGAAGAGGATGAGGCCATTGTAGCAATCTGCGAGGATTAGATCCATGTGCCGTGGCAAGAAGGAAAAGTTGGGGTATTCACTGGAGATGCTAGCGAATCAGGGTCTACTTCTTGCATTGAGCATGAAGAATCTGCTGACAAACTAGGGCAGATCCTTACGGTACTAGAATTTCTTGAAGATGAGGCTATTCCAGGAGCTACAGACACACCTGCAGCTGAACAAGGTGCGGATGCTGAGTGGCTAAGAATGATGACCAAGACATTTGTGGGACACCCAATTCGTTCCTCTTGTTGGTGGCCTCCTCCTCCATGTTGACTAGTTCTAGTGGAGCGGCGCCGGCGATGGTAGCGACGGCGCTGTCGCCTGAATCGATTAGAGAGTGCCTGCGAGGATGTATCACTCATCTCGTTAATAATCAAATGCAAGCTTGTTTCATACTGAGACGAGTGAAGAAGGGAATAAAAATCCAAGAAAGAAAGATTGAGGGAAATGCAAAAGCATTACCCTTTCTAGGGGATCTTGTGGCGGTGACCTTGAGTGTTCACACTAAACATGAGTAGGGATGGTCCACGGGTGGATCCATGTGGGGGTATCGATGAGGCGTATTGGCACGTAGCTTGTCAGTGGTGAGAGGCAGCTTGCACGCCGATGAGGAATTGATAGCAGCACTGAGGAGGAGACAGACAGGGGAGGACTAGGACGATGGGTATTGGGTAGAGGTCTTTTAAGGCAACTCCTGCAATAACAATAATGTAAACTCGCACGTGGCTGACAGAGAGGGACGGTGGATAGCTGTCTTTACCAACGTGGATAGCTGTCTATACCAATTCGTGCCTTTGATAAGTTTGTTGAACTTGCTCTTTGAACTAAGAATAGAAAACACCTTTTTCTAGATTTATTAATTTCTTATGTACAACTTTCCTACCGCATTCACTTGACTATTGAGTACTGTCCGAGTAGTGTCAATTTGACCGGGCCGACGTCTAACACTTTGTACCGAGCTATGTGTACAACTTTGCCCTCATTGACATTGGAGGGTGTTCTTAGATGAAGTATTTAGCGGCTGGACTTTCTTACATGTGCAATAGAATTTCAGTACCAATGGATCCTAGTTCTGCTTTAGGATGCGGTGAAACTGGCTCCTTCCTTGCATTTAGCAGCCAACATGTAGGCCATTGATACAATGCTATCGATTTGCCAGCAGACTGATTGCTACGACATTCAAAACTGATAAGCCTTCGACATTTGTCCTACCAGGTCAAATATGCAGTGGTCGGACTTTCTTGTGTTTGCATTAAAACTCAACAGCTACGTCTCATCCTTGATGCATTAGATCAAGACGAGAGTTGTTGAGATGAACTCCTTGCTGCCACAGGTTTACAACAAATAGGTACAAAGTACCACCAGAGGAAAAGCTTTGGCATGGAATTGGAGGAGGAGTTCATCCATCCCTCTCCCCCTCGCGCCTGCTGTTAAAGCCCCCTAATGCCTGCTGTAAAAGTTCGTGGGCTATGGACCACCCTAGCCACGACCACTGTTGGTGTTTCTTAGCAAAATCTGAGTCACTAAGATCTTACTTTTTGCACCAGAGCACACATGGTCTGCCAAGCGATACCGGCCTAAGGCTCTACGTCGAACCCAAACATGGGGATTACAAAGGATGCACAGGACAAGGTCAGTCCCTGCCACCTACCCCTCAACCGTGGGGAATGAGGCAAACGAATGTAACTCCTAGCTTAGACACTGTGTCTACGCTATTCGTAACTCTAGCGTTGGCCAGGAACTTCCGTCTTCATCAGGAGTCAAAAGGTAGTAACGACAAGGATAACTTAGCTAAAAGGAAAAGACGAACAACGAACCAGTAAGATTGTAACGACAAGGATAACTTAGCTGAAAGGAAAGGAGCCAAAAGGTAAACACGAACTTCTTGCTTCAAGTAGCAAGACGCCCATCAAGGTACAAGCGTGGAGGGAGCCGACAACTTTGGCACTCCACCTGGAAGACGATGCTCCCGGGAACTTTTGAAGAGGGCTCCACTAGCTTGATCTCACTCACTCCCTACTTATTCTAGCTAGAAGCTAGGTAGTGGCTCTACTTTCCCTCTTGAGTGTGTATGCTAGAATATGTCGAAGATGTGGAATGAGTGGGAGAGCCCATGCTTAAAAATGGAGTGAGTAGGTCAGTTTTGAGGACCAAATGACCAAACCACCCCTGCACCGCTAGTCCCAAGCATTGAATATACCGCCTCGCCGAAGATCGGGCCAGGCTGCTCAATCGGTGCGTCGGCCGGACCATGTGGGTCAGCCAACCCACCCAGAGCTAGTCTGGTGACCGCCTTTGGTCGGCTGGCTTTAGGCTGCGTCTGGACCTAGCCCATGGTGTGGGTTTGGGCCGGTACATCTTGTTTTGGCCTTTTTTCTGCTTCTTCTTCTTGTTTTGCCTTGGGCCAAGAAATGGGATGTGTAATTTGTTATTCTTTTCTTCCATTGTTGGCCCAATATAATATATTTTCATGAATGACCTGCAAAACAAGTGTGTACACCAAAACTATGGAATTTGTTAGTTTAAAACTCCTATCTATATTATTTTTGGTATATTCTATACTAATGTTGGTGGGGTAAGAATTGAGTTAAGAACCTCCAATAAACTCCCCCACACTTGGTTCTTTGCTCATCCTCGAGTAAAGATTGGAAGGACCAAGATGGTTTATTTTCCCAAGATGTTGATCTGCATACAAATTATTCCGAGCTTCACTATATCTGTGAACAGTCATGGTGTCTACCAAATTATCATGGAGTTATTGAAAGATGAAATAGCCTAGATTCAAATCAACATACTCTCCTCCTACTTTAGGAACTTGGGTTTTGAGAATTTTCATAAAGAAAGATAGCTTAGCTCCTCAAATGATGCTCTCAAATCGTTCTTTAAATTCTTTTTCTTTCCTCACCAAGTACCATGTTGCTCATCCTATCTCTATTTTGACTGGCTTAATATCTGGAGTTTATAGGTGGGGATGAGATGCACACTTACCTCGCATATGTTGCTGCATCAAGCCTTGGATCCTTGGAGGGAAGGACATATCCTTAGATCGAATCATTTGCAAGTGTGTGGAAGTATATGTGGAAGATGATTCCTAATTCTGAATACCTTTTGGTACTCCATGCATCATGACCCTTTTTATGGATGGATGATTATTGAATAGTATGGGCTATAGAAGGAATGTAACTTGTACTTTTATATATATTTTTGAACGGGAGTATGGATTTTCTTTTTCGTTGTTTATTTCTTGGATTTTTTTCTCTCATGCCCCTTGGCATGGAATTTATTTTCTCTTCTTTTTCTTTTTAGCATAGCCCATATCTCTATATGAAAACTATGAAAGAGGAGATGTCATGGTAAAATGCGAGGAGTACATTTTTGGTGGATTACAACTGCGCAACTCTCAGGTTAAGAGTCGACATTTATGGTGGATGGAAGAAATGTGTACGCGACTTCTCAGGGTAAGAGTCGGCAATATTATTTGGTGGGTGGACGTGAGGTTCGATCTTCGGGATATGAAGCTTCTCTCAACATAGATCACAAAACTTGATACAACCACTAGTGGAGATTTGGCCTTCCATGAAGAAATTCCTTATGATGATTCTGTTATGGTCACAGAAGAGTAGTTTCCATGACATTTTCATTGCTTTGGTCATTGAACTACGTGACGATTTTTATTTTTGTGACGTATTTTAAAAAGGTCACCGGAACCATCATGGAAACCCTGACGAAATCATCACAGTGGCATTCGTGGCACTGTTCACAACTGGATTGTGACCGTTTCACGAATATCTTAGTGTTGTCACCATACACACTTTGTCACTGATCCCCCGCTGCTCGATTTGGCTACGGGAGCCGGCGCCTTTGCATTCGGAGAGCCACCTGCACTCATACCTCCATCTACAGTTGGCATGCATCACTAGTACCCCTATTTGTCGTTAGTCATGGGACCCACCCATACTCAGATGGACACTTCTCCATTCGAAGTTATGGGACCGCCATTACTCATCTGTTCCGAATGGGCGCTGTTCTACATCCTGCATGCGGGACTAGTGTGTCAGTTATACCACACTTCATCGACCGTCCTGTGGGACCCGCCTGCCAGGGGAACCGTGAGGCCACCCCCGTCTTGCATCGTCACCATCCGAAGTGTGAGATTAGCGTTTCAGTTAGATGAGACCTGCCACAGGGGACCCATCCCTATTCACGTGGGGCCACCATTCCTTGACCGACCTGTGGGACCTCGTCTGGCACCCTTGTCAACCTGACGCGTGGGGCCAGAGCGTTGGTTAGATGAGACTCGCAATTGGGGACCCTTCTATTCATGTGGGACCGTCCTTCTTCGACTGACCTGTGGGACCCGTCTAGAACCCTAATCAACCAGACGCATGGGGCCAGAGCGGCAGTTAGAGGGGACCCGCAACTAGGGACCCTTCTGTTCATGTGGGACCGCCCTTCTTTGACTAACCTGTGGGACCCGTCAGGAACCCTTCCCAATCTGACACATGGGGCTAGAGCGTTAGTTACATGGGACCCACAACTGGGGACCCTTCTGTTCACGTGGGACCAAATTCACCAAAAAAGACTGGGTTCTCAGGTTTTGAACCCGGGACCTAGCACAAAGACATGAAGGTCTTTGCCACTACACTAAGCGGTTGTGTGTGTTCTCGACTATTTGGAGCCTTTATATAACAATATTTTCTATGCTTATGGCCAATAGATCCACTTTTATCTATATCTATATCTATATATATGGGATATGTCCCTTGATAGGGGAAAAGTATCTGCCCCTTGGACTTGAGCAGAGTCGGAGGTGGCAGCTGTCCCAAGTGTGTTGTGTTGGCTTCCGCATCCATTTGGAGGCAGGCGGAGGGGCTTTCCCGGTGGAGCATGGTGGCATTGGTGTCCACGTTGCTTGTGTGCCGTGGCAGAGGCATCAGATCCATTTCACAGGTCTCCTTTCTACCCTTTTTACTATTCATTTCTTCATTTGTGTTTTGCCTCAACATGAATCTACTATAGGACTTGAGGATTATGCTTAGATATATCACCTTTGATGCATACTGCCATACCTCTTAATTTTTGATAGATGTGGGATGGGGTATGGTTTTGGTAGTCCTTGTAGCACATGGCTATTGGATTTGTTAGGAGGCAGCAAATTAGTGCCACTAATCTTTAAGCTACACTTGTTGCTACGGATGCCAATGATAGTCACTAGCACTTGCTCTTGTAAAACCAAGGCAGCCTTTTTGGGTTCTGTAGATTTGAGATGAAACCCTGCTATGTTGTGTTCCGTGGCCGTAGGCGAGGGGTTTTTCGTAGCTAAGCTGACTGTCAGGACCAAGTTCATGGGTTTTCTGATGCTTCTTATAAAAAGTATAACTCCTATGAAGATGCAGTTACTGCCTTCAACTCAAGAGGAACAACTCAAATCCACCCTTGGCTGGTGATGATGACATCTATCTTCAAAACCCAATAACCGCTCCACCCTATTTCTCCTTCAAAACTGTTGTAATAGTCTTCATCGTTATCTATGTCTATAACATTTGGAAGAAGCTGAGCTCGTCAGTGTGATTGTTAGACTTGATTTAGCTGAATTTGTAATGGCATCGTAAGTGTGATGGATAGACTTGATTTAGCCAAATTTGTAATGGTTATAACTTCATTAACTGCTATTCTAGTTTGAGTTATATATATCTATGTGATGTTATTCTAAATGTTAATGAGATTGTATCATGGAAAATGTTAATGGTTGTTAAAGCTGCTATTCGTCGAACTGTAGGAGACCTGCAAGAACATGGACATAGTGGACTGGCTTAATGAGGATCTTGTTTTTGAGATCATCCGCCGCCTCCCCATCCACTCCTTGATCCGCTGCAAATTGGTCTGTAAAACCTAGCTCCGCCTATCACCCATGTTGTTGGCCTTGTAGTGGGTCAGGCTCGCTTGTGTTTCAATCCGACAACTTCCTCGCACTTCCATGTGATGGAAACTATACGTGGTGAATACCGTCAGTGCACAGGTTTGGAGATCTACTCATCTGAAACTGCATCATGGACCTATAAGGAATCTGAATGGGCTGAGGGCACCGATGGGATTTAGCATAGGTATAGATCACCAAGTGTGTTTCTTAATGGTTTCCTTATTTTATAGATTTAATTTCCAGGAGTATTCTAGAGCAATCATAATACAGAAATAAAATACTGTTTAGAGGCTAAGACTATTCAAAATTTCATAAACCATAAAAAATGAAGATGTACTAAAACTCTTTTAGCCTTTCACATGCACGCAACCCTTTTTTTGTCATTGAGAGCGCATTGATCAGCTTGTGGGTGGAGTGGCCCTACATGCTGCTGGTGGTTGTCATGCATGCAATGAGCAGAAACGACAAGCCTATGAACACAAAATGAGTTTGCAGTGTCTGGTTGGTCTTTTCTGGGGGATGGAGCTACCCATTGTGGGGGATAGAAAACACCGGTGCATGGAAGTTATTTTTGATATATATATATTTATATATATATCCTATTGACCACCCAAGGCTGTAAATAGTTATCAAACACCTCAGGTAGCCATGTCATCCTCATCCACAACAAACCATAGTCTTATTCCCACGATAATAAAATACACCCCACCAACATAAATGTAGACAATTAAAAACTTCCACGATTACTGCCAGCGATCTTTGAATTAGGTAACCATGTTACTATTACTATTCACACCTATGACCGTAAATCTCCAAAATGCTATTTAGTCAACCATTCCCCTTTTTTCTGTCATTTCTCTCTCCTCTCTCAATCGACGACTAGAGGTTCTAGGCAAACAGGGGCAGCAGCGATCGCGCAGTCGCGTCCTCCCCGACCGGCCATGACGCAGGAGCCTCACCGGCCACATGGTAAGCTTGACAGGGACCTTCCCTGTGATGGCAGCAGCCCGTCCTCGTCCTCACCAGTGGCGGCCCTCCGTCCTCGTCTTCACCAGTGGCGGTCCATGGCATCTTGGACTCCAGTGAGGCGCTGCCTGCCCCTACATCTACGGCAGTGAGCCTCCTTTGCCTCAACTTGCCTCGTCCGTGGCACTCCTCCCTTTGGCGGTCCCGGCAGCTGCGACCTCACCTTCCCTTTTGGCTGCTGATCCGATAGATTGGAAGGGTGGTGGCGAGGCTCCAAGAGAACGACTTTGTTGGCGGCCCATCCTTCGATCTGGCGGCGCCCCTGCAACGACCGTATCTGTTGATATTTCTTATGACTATTGAATAATTCTGTAAGCACACAGAATATATCGATGTAGCGCTTCATTTAGGAGTATCCCAAGTATCGTATTTATTTCCACAGGGAAGCTATGCAGGCAGGAATAGTGCTAATTAAACTACTACAAGTTTTTATGTTTTATAAATGTAATAGATAAATAACTAATAAGACTACTAAGAAAATGAAACGATTAAATCAGCTAAGCAGGAGAGATCACAGAGTGTTTGCAAGATAAAATATTCCACATGTAATCAATATAACAAATTAGTAGTTGGGACTCAACTAGTACTTTGGGGCGTAAGTGCTCCTGATTTAACTGGACACAACACACCTAGAACCCTTATCATTTAAAAACTAATCCAAGTGTGATGGACTACACAGGCAAACAGGCCTGTCACCACCTGTTGCTACCACCTCCGGAGGACTAGCCACAATTCTAAGGCAACATATAGTGTAAGAACCTCGCTTACACTACAAGCTACTACTCTAATCTCGCACTAAGACTAGAGCACCAACTAGCGGCGTAGAACCTGAATTCTTACTCTATTCTCTTCTTTCTTGTATATCTAAGCATTACACTTGGGGCGTATTTATAGTACACAAGAGTGTGGGAGGTATTTGTAGGTGAGGAAGGTCGGTGGCCCTGAGGTGGGGGAGGCCGCCTTGGTGAGGGCAGGTGCCCTCGGATCCATCGCCTCTCGATCGAACGGTGCCTCAACTGCTCTCCCAGGTCGGTTGCATGTCAAGTAAATTGGTTTGCATGGTTGGAAAGTCGGGTTGGAGCCCTCAAGTGGATGACAGTGGGTCCATGGATCCAAGTCACTTGTGTTGGTCACCACTCGATCAAAACCGACTTAGATGGACGGTCTGAGAGTCATGACAAGTCAAAGTCATGAATCAGTGACGTGGTGGACCGAGTTCTCGGGGGCGGGCGCCCAGGTCTAGGGTGGGCGCCCTAGATAGGGAGGGCGTCCTGGCGCTAGGTGGGCGCCCTAGCACCTGGGTCCACTCCTATCCAATTATGTTCCATGCCTTGTTCATGTCATTTTGTACCTGTTTTTGACGTTTTTACCTGCATTCAAATAAAACTCGTGTACAAGTAGAATTCCATTAGTTACAAACCAAATCCCTATCTTTTAAATGGATTTTCCCGTTAAAAGCATGCATTGTTGATGGTAAAAATGTGCATATAACAGCCATCAACAAACTCCCCCAAGCTTACCTTTTGCCAGTCCCTGAGTAAACCTTTAAATCATTAACCAACTTTTGATCTAGGCATGATAATGCAGAAAACTCATACCTATATTACCTTAGTCTCCATGGGACATTTAGCCTTTCCTTTTACCTGATAGTAGAGTGCAGTCCAGCTAGAGAGAGTCTCTCCTCCTTATCTTTATTGCTCAATCTTATCATATGGAGGTTTTACAGTTTTTATAGAAAACTCATGTCTTAGTTACTTCTGTTGCTCACTGAGTCGCTCATATATGTGGATGTGGAAAATGTTGAGGCACTAATGCCTTCATCCTCAGACTTCTTGTGGGCTCTTAGACTAATGAGGCATACCTTGCATCATGTAATATTGCAAAACTAAACAAGTGGAACAAAGGAGAAACAAGTCATATTCTTGGACTAAGAGTAAATGATGAATTTCTCCCTGAAGATGAGGTCATGGCTATTGGCTCAGTTTTGACGGGCACGTGCCCATCGTTTTTATTTCTGAGCATTTTTATCGACACATGATTTTTTTTTATTTTTAGCCATATCTATATAATATACATAGTATTAGGCTTAATAAATCCAGCATCACATTGCATGAGCAGCTCATGAGCATATCATTTGCATCTTGATTGCGGTTTGGGTGTTTGCTTGTTATATTTTAAATGTATGATTAATGGAGTCTTCAAAACCCTTTTTAGAAGTGCTATCTGCATTGCTCATTCAAGATAGACCTTTAATATGTTTTGTAGAGAAAATAATTTGGAACAAAAAGTCTATTTTCACCAAATCATGAAAATGCTTTGTAGTCACTCAAAAATGGCAAAAATGGTGTCTAGATATTAAATTTTATTAATTTTATAATTCAAATTTGAGCCAAATTAGTATTTTCAAAAATATGCTGAATTAACAAAAACTTTCTATATATGAAATGTTCCTCTCTTCAAATGAAGCAACTTTCATATTTTGAGTTTTCCAAATTCGAAATATTTAGCAAAATACAGAGAGTCAAAGTTTCAGTTCAAATTTATATAAGGGTAGGACCCACCTGGCCCCACCTGTCGGTCTCTCCCTTCTTTCCCTGTCTTCTTCCTCCCGCGGAACACGCCAAAGAGCACAACACAGTGCAGCGCTGCACCGCGCCGCTGCTGCGCCCCGCTGCCGCCTGCCCGCTCTCCAGCACCCGCACGCCGCTTGCGCTAGCGCTCGAGCGTGCCGCTCTCGAGTGCGCACGCGCCCCGCACCTAGTTGCCCGCTCGCACCTCGCTCAGCCTGCTGGACAAACGTGCCGCGCGCTCGCTGACTGCCTTGCCACACCGCACGCCAGCACCGCGCCAACAGCAACACGACGCGGTAAATCGGGCACTCAAGCACGCACTCGAGCACCCATGCGCGCCTGCCGCTCGCCCTTGCTTCCCCGCTACAGCGTTGCATCGCCGCACCGCGCGCCGGCCTCGCCGTCGGGTCGCCACTTGGCCCGACCCGCGCGCTCTCCCTATCAGAATCCAAGGGGCCCGAGCACCCTTTTCTATCCCTCCATACTCCTCGCTCTCTTCCTCACTCCACTCCTTGTTCTTCCATCGCAAAACACAGCGACCATCGGAGCTTACCATGGCCGTTATCGAGGCTGTCGCCTAGCCACCTGTCCAGTCGCTCACTTTTCAAATTGAGGGCAGTAGTTGATTTGCCATCACCTCCTCCACCTTCTTGACATCATCCCTCGACCGATTGTGCAAGGTAGAGGCCTAATTTGGTCGTTCGCTTCCTCTCGCGCGCCACGGCCGCCATGGCCGCGGGAGCGGTTCGCCGTGGCCGTGCTCCCTCTGTCCCCCTCCGTCCTGTTTCTTGCACATTCCGAGATCGTTAGGGTCTTTAGGAGCTCGATTGGGAGTTAATGGCGTCGGTCGTAGCTTCGTCTCGCCGGAAAACGGCCTTTCCGCTGCCATGCTCGCCGCCGTCCACCGCCGTAGCTCGTCGTCGCCGCTAGAGTCACTTCCGACCATCATTAGCTACCTCATCGAGTTTGCGCCATCGAGAGGTGTTCGTAGGTACCGGCCTTTTCGTCGGTGCTCGCCGCCGGCGAGGAACCATCGACCAACAACCACTCGCCTGTATTGGCCCGCTGACTGGTGGGGCCCGCGATGACGTGGCCCTAACGTCAGCCCAGGTACGCCTCTGGGTGCAAAGCTAGGTAGACCTAGCACATATCGCCTCTGGGTGTACCTCCGGGTGCGCTTAGCATTTTGAGTTGCGGATTTTAAAATAAAAGGAATTTCTAGATTTGTTGTTAAAGCTTTGAAAATTCATAACTTGGTCATTTTAAGTCCAAATGGGGTGGTTCAACTTGCAATATTTTTCTTATGAGGAGTACTATGCATGAAAAATATGAAATGTCATGTTTGGGACACTTTTCTGTATAGTTTTATTTAAAGGCTATTAAATGAATAAATCTAAAAAATGCATAACTAATTCTAGGGTTTATCAAAAAAATGTGAGTCTTATTTTGTTGCTCTAGTTAGGATGTGCTGGATCTATGAAAAATGCTAGTTGGCTATGTCATGTGTAAAAGTTACTCTATCTTTATAGGATGTTAGTTTTGCTAATGGATTAAGAAATTCATAATTAAATAATTATGTAAGATAACTGCTTGATAATTTTTGTAGGCTATTGTAGGGCTAAGCAGAAGATATTTATGTTATGAAATCTATTGTTTGACATGTTTTACTGTACAAAGTATTTTATGTCAAGTTAGTGTTACTGCCTTGTGATTTTTGTGTAGGATGAAATACTTATTGTTTTGTTTTGAAAATTTTACAGTAGACTTTATTTTACTTGCTTAAACTTCTATAATTTTTGTAGATTTTCTGAATAGCACAAATAGGTGTTTTAGTTCTGCCCTAGTTTAATTAGATGGTTAATTAGGGTTGTGTGATGACATTTCATGTAGTTTAGGTGCTTTGTTTGTCTTACTCAAGATAATTGCTGGTGGGTTGCTGAAAACTATTTTGGGGTTTTCTAAGTAGTACCGACATAACGAGTGCATTTTATCATCTGCCACATAGATATGCATTCATTCATGAGATACATCATACTCGCGATAATGCATACTTGGTATTCATATGCATCGATGCATCATACAGGTTTACCGACGGACCTTACACCAGTAGTTCAGGAGGAGCCGAAAGGGGAAGGACAGCAGGGACCAGTGCTGGAGGCAACAGCAGAGGACGAGGACCCATACGCTAACTTGCCAGAGTGCCCTGACCATCAGCCAAGCTGCTTTGAGAAAGGCAAGCCCCGGAGCATTCCTCCTTATGGTTTTACAAATAATTTAATTTGCGTCCTTTATTGTTTGTGATGCATTAAGTTTATAGGCATTGATCGATACCATTTATGCATTATGATTATCCTTGTCCACCTGAGTTACCCAAACACCCTGTTAGGTATTGGCACGATAAATGCGTAGCCCTACCTAACTAGATCGGTAGAAGTCGGGTGATTTTCTATCATCCGCGAGATATAGGTGGTGACCCATAATGATGAGCTAGGTTGATATTTGAGAATAACCATGAGGAGTAATAAATCAAGATCGGGCGGGATTGGTGCTGTGGACAGAACTGGAGGTCCTGTGTTGTTTTATCCCGTCTGTGTCAAACTAGGACCCCGTCCGATATCTCGGCCCTCTTGTCATGTTGAACGCATGCCCCACAGATAGCTGGAAGGATGCGATCATCTGATCACGAAGCCTCAAGTTCTGTTTGGGCCGTGCTTTGACCGAATGCTCATACTAGAGATGGTGGTGTGATGACAGGGCGCGGAGAGTAAGCCTGAGGTCGTTACGCGACTAGTATGCAGCCGGGCGGCCCCTGGGTACGATGGTTCATGTTGATCCCGCGACTCTACCCGAATAGGCTGAGGTGACCTAAGGCAAACAAGGCACCAGTTGTCTGTGTTTGTGTGGGGAATACCTCGTCAGCTGGTTTGCAAATCGATTATAATCGCCATCATTCCTGGAAGTGAATACTTGACTAAGCTCCGGCATCGTAGTAAGAACTTAAACAAAGAGATGAGATGGTTAAGATGTTGATGCTAAAAGATGTCAACCAAAATGGTTACTAGTCTTGCTTGATAATTACCCCATGACTCTTTAGATCAGGTGCTAATCTAGTATGATTAGGGTAAATATTATAAAATGCAAAGCTAGAAGATTTCAATAATTGCTCTTGATAAGCTCAAGCTTTTATGCAAAGAAATAAGTCAGCTTGCCTACCTATACAACCTTGCATACTCCTTGGAGTCAATTTATTTTTGTTTATGATGGGTAAGTATAGCTGAGTACATTCTCGTACTCAGGGTTTTATTTCCCATGTTGTTGCAGATGGTGAGATGTTCTATGGCCATTGCCAGACCTGCTTCTACCCAGCTTTGGGAGATGAATAGACCTTGGGCACGGTCACTCCGTATTATCATACCTCTATGCTTTTGTTGGATTTTGATGTGGACCAGGCACTATGTTCAAAATTACGTGTGTGTTTGTGAACTAAAACCTATATTTGCTTCTGCTATTTGAACTCATATTTGATATTGTAATAACTTATTTATGACTCTGATGTAATCAACTATGTGCGAACCTTATATAATATTATGGATGGTGTATGTTGAACCTTAATCGATCCGGGTAACAAGTTGAGATGTTTGAAATCCTTCGAGATTTCATGGACTACCGGGTTAATATGGGCACAATGTGCTAACTAAATTGCTTCGGTGATTTATTTAGTACTTTGGGTTTATATTAATTGGGCGGTTCTGTTAGAGCTGGCATCAGAGCAAGGTTCAATATATACTGTTCATAAGTAATTCAAAATAAAGATATGTTTTACAAAAGTAGTTATAAACTTATAGCCACTTAAACATATATAGGGTTTCCAGAAGGTGTGTGTGATTTTCAAACTTATATATCTATATGTGCCATGGACCAATCGTATCCTTTATGCCTAGTTTAGGACTATCAAGTGGCTAATATAAGTACTGATTTGGGGGTATTGCATCATATTTTCTGTTTGTTGTGCTCATACACGGCGGATATGTATGGGGGACATTCACTTGAATGGTTATGTATGGATCATTTTGCCTCTACGCCATGGTAAGTGTGAGTTGTGAGAGCATGATCGGACGCAGTGCCGATCTAGGGGAGTGCTTAATGGTGCTGAATTGTATACGTGCTTACGCATGTTTACATGAAGGTACCCCATGTGAGGGTGTCATCTTCTGGCGACTTGCTGGGTAGTGCACCTGGGAATGGGTGCAAGTAATCGGAGTTTTCACCTTGTTTGGAAGGTGCATGGAAATTTACGTCGCTTGCATTCATTGGGGATTTGGGCTACAATGAATCTTGTGCAGGTACCACTAACCGCAAAAATGAGTAGAATATTTAGAGTTTCGTATATAAATGAGAGCACGTACTCCACCGCCTAGACGTATTACCCTTAGGAAGTGAGGACGTAAGTAATGTGCATGCATCATGAATTAAAATTTGCTCATGTCATACATTACATCCCTCCCTTTCCTTACAATAAAAATTCGTTCCTTTCCTTATAATTGCTTATAATTTTAAAACATGTGCTGACCGAGATACTAAAAACTTTTACAGATGGCTTAGACCAAGCAGACGGCCCGCAAGAGTGCGTACCCACCTCTCCGCCGCAGGGTTGCTTCCCCTGAGGCTGCACCCCTTGTGGTTCGCCGGTTGTCGTCTCGCTAGCGCAGGGTGGCTAGCACTTTCCTAGAGCAGGGTGGCTTGCCCACTCTCCTCTGGAGGTTGCTGCATAGTGCTGGTTACCCCGTGGGAGTAGAGCCACAGTACTACTGGGTCAGAAATGACTTGGTGAACAACGGCTTTGCATCTGTGGTGGTTGTAGTGCCACCTTTGGGCCTTGACGAGAGTTGGTTTGGTTGGACAGCCAAGGGTGAGGGCATCCTCTCTTTGATGGTGCCCAGGACGCTGCCTTCTAGATCATTGAGAGGATTGTTGTGGAGCTGCCCAACGAGTTGGAGCGGATTCTCCCTGGTGTCTTTCCTTTGGCTTGTCCTCGTGATGATAAGTGGAGGCAGGCTAAGGGTATGGCACTGATGGCGGGACCCCAGGAGGCAGAGAGTAGCCATGCACCTACACAGAGTGTTGCGTTCGCCTTGATGAAGGCGTATGCAGCACAGGAGGATCTTGCCCTCTCTAGGTACGATGAGCTGGACCGTACCAGGAGAGAGAGGAGGTGCAGCAAGAGAAGTACGAGAAGAAGATCGAGGAGCTTAGAGAGGAGTTGGCACTAGTGACTGAGCAGAGGGACCAGGCAGTCTAGAGAGATGAGCTAGCCACACAGTAGGTTCAGGAGCTTCAGGCGAAGCTTGACCATCATGACGATGCTCTCAAGAACTATGAGGATGCATTGGGCCCACCATATTGGAGCGGAATGCGGCTTGGACTGAGGCATGCAGTTTGAGGTCTACTTAATGCGTTCTCAAGCAGGACCTACATGACTAGGAGTTGCGCATCGACACCTTGCGCGAGGAGATTTAAACGAGACAACATGGACAGTTGGAGTCTCCCCCACCCGTTGACACGGCCAGTCAGGGAGCCACCAGTCGTATACGCTAGGCCTAGAGAGACTGTTCGGAGTATGCTAGTTGAGGTTTTGCTAGCCTGTAGTTGAGCTTTTGTGACTCTTTGTATCTTGTGGCCATGTTATAATAGTGCGTTAGAAAGACCACAGTGTGAACTTGGATCCCATTGCACGTAATGTGATGTACCTTGCACGCCCTTAAAAAGTCCAGTATATGTATGCTGGCAACCATGGATAATGCAGAACCTCTATAATGTTTTGACTTAATATTATTATTAGTGCAGTTGTGATGTGGAAAATGAATTATTATGCCTGTGAGATTGATTGTATGAATTTATTCTCTCCAATTTATTCTGCATGGCATAATCTACACATTTGTTTACCCTCAAAAATCCAACTCCTAATAATTAGACATGGTTGTGGTTGGAGCATGCAGATGGTGGAGACACGCAGTGGATTTGGAGCCGGTGGTAGCCATGGTGGTGGTCAGGGTGGTGGAGAGGCACGTGGTGTGCCACCTGCTCCTCCTCCCACCGAGCAACTTTTTGCACAGTTCCTGGGAAGTCAGTGCAACATCGAGCAGCTGTTGCGTGAAAACTTGGATGCCAACAGCAACATCCGTCAGGGTCATTAGCCTAACTAGTATAGTGACTTTAAGGATTTCATGGATACCAAGCCTCCCGTGTTCAGGAATGCCCCTGAGCCACTTATGGCTGATGCCTGGATTAACACCATTGAGGAACGGTTCCGTTTGCTAAGGCTGTCAGAGGATCTAAAGGCTACCTATGCTGCACACCTGCTGGAAAGTGACGCAGGACTGTGGTAGAAGCAGCATCGCAACTCTTTTCCTGCTGGTCAGCCTATCACATGGAATCAGTTTGTTGCTGCCTTCCGTGCCGCCTACATTCCTGCCATTCTCATGGAAATGAAGAAGTCTGAGTTCCATGCTTTGACCATGGGTACTCGTTCTGTGAAGGAGTACTTGCATGCCTTCAACAACCTGTCTCATTATGCCCTAGAGTTTGTTAACACTGATGAGAACAAGATTGTTGCTTTCAAGAAGGGCCTGAGTACTAAGTTAATGAAGACCATGGGTACTTCTACCCAGGTGACTTTCAATGACTTCTACAATGATTGTTTGACTCAGGAGAATCTAAACAACTTGCACGCTGCTACCAAGAATCGAAAGAGGGCGCATGAAGGTGGTCCTTCTCGGCTAAGGGCTGCACCTGCATACCATCCTCCTTATCATCCTCAAGGATTGGGGTCTAAGTACTGGCCTCCACAAAAGAAAAATGCTCCTACTCAGAATCAGCAGAAGTCTTAGAGGGCCTTCAGGATGCCCGTACCATAGGGAAAGCCAGGACAGACTAGTGCCACAGGTGCCAAGACTGGGATGATTGGCCCCTGCTACAACTGTGGCCAGAATGGACTCTTTATCAAGTATTGTCCTTATCCTAAGAAGCCGCAGCCTGCACATGTGCACCACAGTTCCTTAGAGGAGATTCTTGCTAGAGAACCCATGATTACTGGTATGTTTCCTGTGAACCAGATTCCCGCTGCTGTTCTATTTGATACCGGATCATCGCATTCCTATATGAGTCAAGCATTTGCACATAAGCATAATCAAACCATAACTGAGTTAAGTATAGAGTTTCGTGTGAGCTCAACTAGGGCTGATGTAAACACGAGACAAATGGTACAAGGGGCAACTTTGGATTTGTACAAGTGGAGGTTCTGGCTGAACTTGATAGTTCTTCCCAGATTAGGAGTGGATGTGATAGTAGGAATGAGTTGGATGAATCATTGGGTGTAGTTTTGGATACTACAAATAGGATGTTGTCAATCCGGAATCCATTAGGTGAAAGAACTTTCCAGTGTCCTTACCGTGAAAGTTTAAATTGGAAAGTGTGTCGTATGCTACTACGGTGACCCTCTACATAAGATCCTAGTAGTATGCGAGTTTCCGGATGTCTTTCCGAATGAGCTTCCAGGCCTCCTGCCAGATAGGGATGTTGAGTTTCGCATTGAGTTGTTGCCTGGAACAGCCCCAATATCTAGGAGACCTTATCACATGCCACCAAATGAGCTAAGAGAACTTAAGAAGCAGCTGAAGGAATTATTGGTTAAGGGTCTGATTCATCCTAGTGCATCCGAATGGGGTAGTCCTGTTCTATTCATGAAGAAAAAGATCAATCTTTGCGAATGTGCGTGGATTATCGCCAACTTAATGCAGTAACAGTCAAGAACAAATATCCCTTGCCCAGCATCAACATTCTGTTTGATCAGTTGTTTAAGGCTAGGGTTTTCTCTAAGATAGATATGAGGTCAGGTTACCATCAGATCAAGATCAGGCCACAGGACATTCCTAAGACCGCTTTTTCTACCAGATATTGGTTGTATGAGTATTTGGTGATGTCCTTCGGGTTAACCAATGCTCCTGCATACTTTATGTATCTGATGAATTTGGTTTTTATGCCCGAACTTGATCACTTTGTGGTGGTATTTATTGATGACATTTTGGTATACTCGGAGAATGAGGAAGGCCATGCTAAGCACTTGAGGGTTGTTTTGGAGAGACTTAGGGAACACAAATTATATGCCAAGTTTAGCAAGTGTGAATTTTGGTTGAGAAAAGTTCACTTCCTTGGTCATATTCTATCCGAAGAAGGCATATCAATGGACCCTAGCAATATAGAGAAGGTCTTGAAATGGGAAGCACCAACTTTCATTCATGAAGTTTGAAGTTTCCTTGGTTTAGCTGGATATTATCATCGCTTTATTCTAGGCTTCTCAAAGATTGCCAAGCCAATGACCAATTTGTTGCATAAGGGATAGAAGTTCGCCTGGAAGAAAGAGTGCAAAACAGCTTTCTGCACTTTGCGGGAAATGTTGACCACTGCTCCTGTGCTAGCGCAACCAGATATAAGAAACCTTTTGATGTGTATTGTGATGCCTCAAAGATGGGTTTGGGATGTGTACTTATGCAAGAAGGTAGAGTCATAGCTTATGCCTCCTGACAGTTGAAGAATCATGAGATGAACTATCCAACACATGACCTAGAGCTTGCAGCTGTAGTTCATGCATTGAAGATTTGGAGGCATTACCTTCTTGGCAATCATTATAATGTGTACACTGATCATAAGAGATTAAAGTGCAACGCCGATGGTTTGAGTTGATTAAGGACTATGACTTGCAGCTGCAATACCATCTTGGCAAAGCTAATGTTGTTGCTGACGCCTTGAGTCAGAAATCATATTGCCATACTCTTCAGCCACTGATTGCAGATGGCTTTGACCTTATTCATCCCGTGATCTTGCAAAATATTCAGCTTAGCTGTGAACTTGAAAGCAAGATTATGGAGGGTCAGAAATCGAATAGTGAGATAATAGCTATTAAGGAAAGGATAAAAAGCAAGCCATCTCTACACTTTAAGGAAGATGACTAGGGAATCCTATAGTTCGATAATAGATTAGTTGTGCCAGAGAACCAAGAGCTCAGAACTCAAATTATGATTGAAGCCCATTTGTCCAAGCTATCCATTCATCCTGGTAGTAGTAAGATGTTCCAAGACTTGAAAACTAGATTTTGGTGGCCACACATGAAAAGCGATCTAGCTGAGTATGTAGCCAAATGTGACAACTGTTGTAGAGTGAAAGTTGAGCACCTGAAGCCTGGTGGTTTACTACAGTCATCCTCTATTCCAGAATGGAAGTGGGAAGATATTTGTTTGGATTTCATTACTGGCCTTCCCACCTCTCCGAATGGTAATAATTCTATTTGGGTGATCGTGGATCGACTCACCAAGTCAGCACCTTTCCTACCTGTTCATAACAAGTTTCGAGCACCTCAATATGCTGATTTATATATCAAGGAGATTGTGAGGTTACATGGTGTGCCCAAGACCATTTTATTGTATAGAGGATCTCAATTCATGGTGCACTTTTGGGACCAGTTACAAAGAGGCTTAAGGACAAAATTGTTGCGTAGTTCTGCCTATCATCCTCAGACCTTGGGTCAAGTGGAAAGGGTAAATCAAATCTTGGAAGATATGTTACGAGCCTGCATACTTTCTGCTAAAGGTTCATGGGAGAAGTGGTTGCCTTTAGCTGAGTTCTCCTATAATAATAGTTCCCAAGAGAGTATTAAAATGCCTCCTTTTGAAGCACTATATGACAGAAAGTGTAGAACACCCTTAAGTTGGGTTGAAGCCGGAGGCAGAAACTACTATGGTGTTGACTTTGTCAAAGAGGCTGCCGATCAAGTAAAAATTATCCAGCAACATCTTGCTACCGCTTAGTCCTGGCAAAAGAGTTATGCCGACAAGAGGCGAAGACCCCTATTCTTCAAGGTTGGTGATCACGTGTATCTGAAGGTTTCACCTATGAAGAAAGTGCAACATTTTGGAGTGAAACAAAAGTTAACACCTCGATTTATAGGACCTTTTAAGATCTTGGAACAAAAAGGAGAAGTGGCCTATAAGCTAGAGTTGCCTGAAGAAATGAATGCAGTTTTTCCTGTCTTCCATGTGACGCAACTCAAGAAGTGTGTGCATGTCCCATCTGAGAAGGTGAAAGCCAAGGACACTCAAATAAGATCAGATTTAACTTTTGATGAGCAACCAACCAAGATTCTGGATGTTAAGGAAAGAATAACTCGAAATCGAGTGGTCAAGGTTTACAAAGTGTATTGGAGTCACCATGATGACCAAGATGCCACTTGGGAGACCGAGGACTATCTTAAAGATGCGTATCCTAGTTTCCACGAAACATGGTTAGTCCGCTTAAATCTCGAGACAAGATTTCTTTAAGGGGAGGTAGGCTATAACATCCACAGTATTAGGCTTGATAAATCCAGCATCACATTGCATGAGCATCTCATGAGCATCTCATTTGCCTCTTGATTGGGGTTTGGGTGTTTGCTTGTTATATTTTAAATGTATGATTAATGGAGTCTTCAAAACCCTTTTTAGAAGTGCTATTTGCATTGCTCATTCCAAGATGGACCTTTAATATGTTTGTAGAGAAAATAATTTAGAACAAAAAATCTATTTTCACCAAATCATGAAAATGCTTTTTAGTCACTCAAAAATGGCAAAAACAGTGTCTAGATATTAAATTTTATTAATTTTATAATTTAAATTTGAGCCAAATTAGTGCTTTCAAAAATATGCCGAATTAGCAAAAACTTTCTATATATGAAATGTTCCATTCTTCAAATGAAGCAACTTTCATATTTTGAGTTTTCCAAATTCGAAATATTTTGCAAAATACGGAGAGTCAAAGTTTTAGTTCAAATTTATATAAGGGTGGGACCCACCCGGCCCCACCTATCGGTCTCTCCCTTCTTCCCCTGTTTTCTTCCTCCTGCTGAACGGGCCAGAGCGTGCAGCACAGCGCAGCGCTGCGTCGCGCCGCTGCTGCACCCCGCTGCCGCCTGCCCGCTCTCCTGCACCTGCGCGCCACTTGCGCTAGTGCTCGAGTGCGTCGCACTCGAGTACGCACGTGCGCCCGTACCCGGTAGCCCGCTCGCGCCTCGCTCTACCTGCTGGACAAACGCGCCGCATGCTAGCCGGTCGCCTTGCAACACCACGCGCCAGCGCCGCACCAACAGCTGCACGACGCGACAAACTGGGCACTCGAGCACCCACACGCACCTGCCGCATCATCGCCCCATGCGCCGGCGTCGCCGTCGGGTCGCCACTCGGCCCGACCCACGCGCCCTCCCTGTAACAACCCAAAATTTTCAAACACCAAAAAATGTAACCAACAAAATTTTTTTTGAAACAAACCCATGTTTGTTGCTTGTCATACTAAGCATTGCATCGTAACTCCATCACATGTGTCTTAATATATTTCTTAAGCCACATATGATTGGCATCTTAAATAAACACATGTACCCCTTTGTGATGATCTTGCACAAGTATCACTTTTCCCTACCTTGTATTTAATTTATTACATAACATACTTCCATGTTGCATTGCTAATAAACATGTGATTTGGCTCTTCTTTGGATTTTATGTGATGTTGAATAAAAGACCAACAAATGTTTATTTATATAATAAACATATATACTACTATGGGAATAATACCCTAATAAGCCCTAAGATCTATTATGTCCACCATGATGCTTTTTCCATGAGCCTAAACCTCATATATATGGCATACATGTTTTCATGCAAGAAATAATTTGAAAACAGAAATAGAAAAGGAATAAGAAATAATTTGACCATGGCAGTAGCCCAGCCGGCCTGCCTTCCCTTTTCTCTCTCCCCGCCAAAGCTAGTAATCGAATCGGCCCACGCGACCCATGACGCCTCGGCCCAGCAAGCCTGAGGTAGCAGCCGTAGCATACCACGTGCTGTTTACTCCTCTCCCAGAGCCAGTGACAGGTGGCCCCCGCTGTGGACCCCAGCTGTCATAGCTCTCACCTGATCCCTCCCCTGCTTTTCCCCGCGCGAACACGCACACGCCGAGAAAGCTACCCCACCACGGCATCCACCTTCGCCCTCCAATTCCGCCCTCGGTAATCGGTCGCTCCCGAGCATGCTATCTACACGCCCGTGAGACCCACAGGGTCACGCAATTCGCATACCCCTGCCGAAGCCGTGGTGCTACCTAATGGAACCTGAGACTCGCTCTGGATGTGCTATTCACTCTGTGCCGTCGCTCGCCGTTGCATCACTGTTGGCATTTCTTAGCATTACTACTAAAGATAGACTATAAATCCATCCTTAATAATAATACTAGAAACATGTGTTGACATTCCTAACCACCATTACTTTAGAAAGGTAACCCTCGGCCCTTAATGGCACTGGCCTAGGTAATGCAATCTGGTAATAACAGTTAGAAGTGTCGGATTGGCCTTCCTAACCGTCGTTACTTACGATATGCAACACTGCGGCATGGCGCCGTGGGGTGTAACAAGAATTACAATCCTTAAGTAATGGTACTTAGGTACGCCAATCGATAGCTCAGTAAGAAATAAGAATTAACCTGCAAGTGTACAGAACTATCATTGTAGCATTTCAACCCATGAGTATTCAAGGGTGTCGTATTTATAATTTCTCATAGGAGGGCAATATGCATCAAGCGTGGTGTAAACATGATCACTTATTAAGTGCAATGGTCGGCATAGAGTAAACAAGAATAAGACATGACTTCAAGATATTGGACACACATCTCGGTTGACCTCAAGGATAAAAGAGAAACATAGAATGAAAGAATATAACTAAACAGAGCAGGCATTGGTCATATATAACTATGCAAAGAACTGTTAGCAAAACACCCAAGAGGTTCTACTCATTGATAAGTAAATGATTGAGTAGTAAGAGGGACAGCACGAGAGTCTTATGTTACTTCCAAACAAGCATAACTCTAGCCATGGATCATTGTGGTATATATTAAGTAAAGATAGACCAGTGTCTTGTATACTGTGAGCGTACTCCCGAAACTCACCCCAGCAAATGGCTTCGACAGTAAGCACCTCGAGCTCTACATCAAACTAAACCTATCATGGTGGACTACACAGGCAAATAGGGCTGTCACCACCTATTGCTACCACCTCCGAAGATTTATGAGCATCCATAGGCAAACTATAGCCTAATCACCTTGCTCAATCTATAGACTCACTACGTCTAACCTCATGACTGATTAGAGCACCTTAATCGGGCGGTGGAACAAGCACACAAGAATGATAAATAAATACTTAAGATTATCACTCGAGCATAGTGATGAGGACATCAACACCAACCATACATCCACGCCGTCCACGCCAACACCAGTACCTATTGCTGGTCCTCTTACTCGTGCTCGTGCTCGTCAACTCAACCATCAAGTAAGTTCATTCTTAAACTCTCATCCATCATATTTAGACAATGGAGACAAGTGCACTTTTGTGTTGCTCAGGAATGATGCAGAGGATCAACAAGGGAAGGTGCGACTGCATTCAGAATGCGACGCAACACCAGCTCAAGGGTTGATTGCATATGGGAAGCATGGTACCTTAACAAAGGTGATTGGGGATCAAGTCCATGTGTCCACAACGTCCTCCATCAGGCTACCACGTCGCTTCTAGAGCAAGGAAAGCAAGAGTCCAAACCCAACACGATTTGGGAGTTGGATTCGGACTGCACAACAACCCCGACTTGTATGGGTCACCACGGCTTCATACGGACTCCAATCAGGACGTTTTGATACTTGATGGAAAGCTAATCAAGTCTACTTTCATATGGATCCAGTCTCATGTTGATATTTTCTCAGAGTCAGAGGCAATGATGCAAATAACGCCAAGAGGTTTTTCTGTCCTCGTGTCACCTGATTGTTGCCCGATGGGCCATGTATCAAGTGGGGCCCAATAGGGGCGTGTCCTAGGGTTGTGGGACGACTCCTGCCAGGACAAGGTCGCCCTCTACCCTCTCTTATACCTCCATAGCCGCTACAAACAGATTGGGTTTTGTTGAAATCAAGTTTAGCCGTCGCTACTTGCTTGTAGGTGCGCGTGCTGATCTAGCCGCCCATCTCCTTGTCTTCGGAACCCCACTCATCATAAGATTCAGTTTGAAACCTTCAATTTGATCTTTCCAATTCAGTGCTTGTTTCCTCGTTCTTGCTAGTTCTTCAATTGCTTGCAGGACGGGAGCCCTAGTGGCTGGTTGTCGCGCTCCACAAGATCGTGACGGCCTTTGGAAGTGGTGTATCGGTCGCTAAGGCGCAGTCATGAAGGCTGTAGTCGGGGCATGAACGTCATCTCCATCCACCAATCAAGTTATCTCACGCCTCTCATCGAAAGATCATCCCCAAACCCTAGCGGGTTCACATCAGTTGGTAATCAGAGCAAGGTTTACCGGTGAGAGATTTTTAATCGTTGTTTTATTTTTCCTATAGTCCAGAAAAGCCAAAAAATAGTAGATTAGTTTTCCATATTCCTACAAAACCTTTGTGTCGTGGCTAGTACTGGTTAGTTAGGGCTTGTTGAGTTTGCGTTTGCTTTGGTTGTGTCCAGTGCTGGTTTTAGTTCTAGTCTTTTAGAGTTTCGAGTTCTTGTCACGTTTTGGTCACTATCGGTCTTTTACATCTCCGCTGCCATCGCCACTGCAAATATTACTACCATATCCATCCTCTCTATTCTCAATCAAGTTTCGTTCACATATAAAAAAATTTCTGAGTTGCTAGTTGCATTCTTGTCACCCATGAAAAGAAAGAGAAATACATACTAAGAGTTTTTTTTTCTGAAATCTGATTTGCCAAGATTCAGATTTGTTCAGTTGTGCAAAGTGAAAAAAAAGAAGAAAGAAAACAGCAAAGAAAAAAAAGGAGAAAGAAAAAAAGAGTTGAGGAAAAGAAGGGGAGTGATTCCTTGCTGTTTGAGCAAAAGAAGGCGAGTCATTCCTTGCTGTTACGTGTCTTTTTCCTTGTTGTATCGTGACTTCGTTTGTGTCCAGGCTCGCGTCTCTAGCACAGTCTAGCCTAGGACCAGCATAGCACCACTGTTGAATGTTTATTCAGCTAGCTTTTATAACTAACGTGGTGCTAGTTCGTTCCTTGTTTCAGCCACCTATAGCTCCACATATTCTACAGCTTGACAGGTCTTGTTGCTGCGGCACCGATACACTTCATTCCATTGCTGCGGACTTGTTGGTAGTCGATTCCTCCTATTGAGCAAGGTAAGAATTGGTAAGAACTTGTCTAACAGGTTGAGAGGGAGCGCCTTGCTGTAGCCACGTCCTAATAGATATAGGGCTTTTATTTCTTCACCTGTTTTCTTGTCTCCACTTCGTTTTGTTGAACCATGACAGGATCAGAGGACAGTGATGAGATTCCACGATCTCCTCGTACCAAGGGCATCATTCAACATTTTACAAGGAAAGTGCAACTGCATACAGACGGACTTGATAACGATTTACAAGTAACCAATGACAAGATTGGGCAATTGGAGACAGCCCAACTTACCACCTCCAACAAGCTTACAGGGTTGGAGGCATCTGTGTCTCATATGGACAAAAGCCTTGCTGCCCTTTTGCACCGTTTTGATGACTTCCACACAAAAGACAAAGAGCGGCATAATGACGACAAGAAGGATGAAGAGCAAGTTGAAGATAATTATGATGAAGATTATACTGGTGATACCGAACATGATGATCGGGATGCTTGTGATCAACGTCGTCTACGCTATAATCGTAGAGGTATGGGTGGTCACCGTCGACGTGAGGTATCTAATAATAATGATGCTTTCAGCAAGATTAAATTTAAAATAACTTCTTTTGATGTTAAGTATGATCCTGATGCGTACATTACTTGGGAAATTGCCGTTGACCAAAAGTTTGCATGTCACAATTTTCCTGAGGATACTCGTGTTAGAACTGCTACTAGTGAGTTTACCGATTTTGCTTCAGTTTGGTGGATAGAACATGGTAACAAAAATCCTAATAACGTTCCTCGAACTTGGGAAGTGTTGAAACAAGTCATGAGGGCTAGCTTTGTTCCTTCTTACTATGCACGTGATATGTTAAATAAGATGCAGCGACTAAGACAAGGTGCTAAAAGTGTAGAAGAATATTATTAGGAATTACAAATGGGAATGCTGCGTTGTAACTTACAGGAGGAAGAGGAATCTGCTATGGCTAGATTTTTGGGCGGGCTAAATCGTGAAATCCAGGACATCCTTGAATATAAAGATTATACTAACATGACCCATTTGTTTCGTCTTGCTTGTAAAGCTGAAAGGGAAGTGCAGGGACGACATGCTAGCGTAATGAATAATATTTCTGCAGGGAAAACTAACTCATGGCAGCAACACACGTCTACAACTCCGTCTACATGTACTCCTACGCCATCATCCAGTGACAAGAGTCGAGTGCCCCCACCAATTCGGTTGCGAAGACAATGCAAAAGCCAGCTGCGAGTACTTCATCCGTGGCATCGACAGGTAGAACAAGCAAGATACAATTTCACCGGTGCAAGGGATATGGGCATGTGATGCGTGACTGTCCAAACAAGCGTGTTATGATTGTCAAAGAAGATGGTGAGTGTTCGTCTGCTAGTGATTATGATGAAGATACACTTGCGTTGCTTGCGGCTGACCATGCAGGTAGTGAGGAACACATAGAAGAACATATTACTGCAGGTGACGCGGACCACTATGAGAGCTTGATTGTACATCGAGTGCTTAGTGCACAAATGGAGAAGGCGGAGCAAAATCAGCGACACACTTTATTTCAAACCAAATGTGTCATCAAGGAGCATTTGTGCCGCATGATCATTGATGGAGGTAGCTGTAACAACTTGGCAAGCAGCGATACGGTGCAGAAGCTTGCCCTCACCACCAAACCACACCCGCATCCCTACTACATTCAGTGGCTAAACAACAGTGGTAAGGCAAAGGTAACTAGACTTGTGCGACTTAATTTTTCTGTCGGATCATACAAAGATATTGTTGAATGTGATGTTGTGCCTATGCAAGCTTGCAATATTCTGTTAGGTAGACCTTGGCAATTTGATAGAGATTCTATGCATCATGGCAGATCAAATCAATATTCTTTTCTATACCATGATCAGAAAATTATGTTGCATCCTATGTCTCCTGAAACCATTATGCAAAATGATGTTGCAAAGGCTGCAAAAGCGATGAGTGAGAGCAGCAAAAATACCAAATCTGTTGTTTATGACAAAGATGAGGTAAAAATGAAAGGACGTTGTATGCTTGCTACAAAATCTGATACTAATGAGTTCAATGCATCCACCTCTATTGCTTATGCTTTGGTATGCAAGGATGCTTTGATTTCAATTGAGGATATGCAACGTTCTTTGCCCCCTGCTGTTGCTAACATTTTGCAGGACTATTCTGATGTGTTTCCAAGTGAGATACCAGCGGGGCTGCCACCAATACGCGGGATTGAGCACCAAATTGATCTTATTCCTGGTGCATCTTTGCCAAACCGTGCACCATACAGAACAAATCCGAAAGA
Organism: Bothriochloa decipiens; assembly: GCA_023333625.1. Classification (NCBI taxonomy): domain Eukaryota; kingdom Viridiplantae; phylum Streptophyta; class Magnoliopsida; order Poales; family Poaceae; genus Bothriochloa; species Bothriochloa decipiens. The sequence continues at coordinate 26,752,408 of CM041645.1, forward strand.
AACAAAGGAAATTCAGCGACAAGTGCAAGAACTACTAGATAAAGGTTATGTGCGTGAATCTCTTAGTCCTTGTGCAGTTCCTATAATTTTAGTGCCCAAGAAAGATGGAACATGGCGTATGTGTGTTGATTGTAGGGCTATTAATAATATCACTATTCGATATCGACACCCTATTCCACGATTAGATGATATGCTTGATGAATTAATTGGTGCTGTTGTGTTTTCAAAAGTTGATTTGCGTAGTAGGTACCACCAGATTCGTATGAAATTGGGAGATGGCGTAGGAGTACATGTAGACGGAGTTGTAGATGTGCGTTGCTGCCATGAGTTAGTTTTCCCTGTAGAAATATTATTCCTTGCGCTAGCACGTCGTCCCTGCACTTCCCTTTCAGCTTTACAAGCAAGATGAAACAAACAGGTTATGTTAGTATAATCTTTATATTCAAGGATGTCCTGGATTTCACGATTTAGCCTGCCCAAAAATCTAGCCGTAGCAGATTCCTCTTCCTCCTATAAGTTACAACGCAACATTCCCATTTGTAATTCCTGATAATATTCTTCTACACTTTTAGCACCTTGTCTTAATCGCTGCATCTTATTTAACATATCACGTGCATAGTAAGAAGGAACAAATCTAGCCCTCATGACTCGTTTCAACGCTTCGCAAGTTCAAGGAACGTTATTAGGATTTTTGTTACCATGTTCTATCCACTAAACTGAAGCAAAATCGATAAACTCACTAGTAGCAGCTCTAACACGAGTATCCTCAGGAAAATTGTGACATGCAAACTTTTGGTCAACGGCAATTTCTCAAGTAATGTACGCATCAGGATCATACTTACCATCAAAAGAAGGTATTTTAAATTTAATCTTGTTGAAAGCATCATTATTATTAGGTACCTCACGTCGACGGTGACCACCCATACCTCACGATTATAGCGTAGACGACGTCGATCACAAGCATCCCTATCATCATGTTCGGTATCACCAGTATAATCTTCATCATAATTATCTTCAACTTGCTCTTCATCCTTCTTGTCGTCATTATGCTGCTCTTTGTCTTTTGTGTGGAAGTCATCAAAACGGTGCAAAAGGGCAGCAAGGCTTTTGTCCATATGAGCCACAGATGCCTCGAACCCTGTAAGCTTGTTGGAGGTGGTAAGTTGGGCTGTCTCCAATTACCCAATCTTGTCATTGGTTACTTGTAAATCGTTATCAAGTCCGTCTGTATGCAGCTGCACTTGCCTTGTAAAATGTTGAATGATGCCCTTGGTACGAGGAGATCGTGGAATCTCATCACCATCCTCTGATCCTGTCATGGTTCAACAAAACAAGGTGGAGACAAGAAAACAAGTGAAGAAATAAAAGCCCTATATCTATTAGGACGTGGCTACAGCAAGGCGCTCCCTCTCAACCTGTTAGACAAGTTCTTACAATTCTTACCTTGCTCAACAGGAGGAATCAACTACCAACAAGTCCGCAGCAATGGAATGAAGTGTATCGGTGCCGCAGCAACAAGACCTGTCAAGCTGTAGAATATGTGGAGCTATAGGTGGCTGAAACATGGAACGAACTAGCACCACGTTAGTTATAAAAGCTAGCTGAATAAACGTTCAATAGTGGGCTATGCTGGTCCTAGGCTAGACTGTGCTAGACACGCGAGCCTGGACACAAACGAAGTCATGATACAACAAGGAAAAAGACACGTAACAGCAAGGAATGACTCGCCTTCTTTTGCTCAAACAGCAAAGAATCACTCCCCTTCTTTTCCTCAACTCTTCTTTTCTTTCTCCTTTTTTTCTTTGCTGTTTTTTCTTCTTTTTTTCACTTTGCACAACTAGAACAAATCTGAATCTTGGCAAATCAGATTTCAGAAAAAACTCTTAGTATGTATTTCTCTTTCTTTTCAGGGGTGACAAGAATGCAACTAGCAACTCAGAAATTTTAATTTTTTTATATGTGAACGAAACTTGATTGAGAATAGTGAGGATGGATATGGTAGTAATATTTGCAGTGGCGAGGGCAGCGCAGATGTAAAAGACCGATAGTGACCAAAATATGACAAGAACTCGAAACTCTAAAAGACTAGAACTAAAACCAGCACTGGACACAACCGAAGCAAACGCAAACTCAACAAGCCCTAACTAACCAGTACTAGCCACAGCACAAAGGTTTTGTAGGAATATGGAAAATTAATCTATTATTTTTTGGCTTTTCTGGACTATAGGAAAAATAAAACAACGATTAAAAATCTCTCACCGGTAAACCTACTCTGATACCAACTGATGTGAACCCGCTAGGGTTTGGGGACGATCTTTCGATGAGAGGCGTGAGATAACTTGATTGGTGGATGGAGATGACATTCACGGCCTGACTACAGCCTTCAAGACTGCACCTTAGCGACTGATACACCACTTCCAAAGGCTGTCACGATCTTGTGGAGCGCGACAACCAGCCACTAGGGCTCCCGTCCTGTAAGCAATCGAAAAACTAGCAAGAACGAGGAAACAAGCACTGAATTAGCAAGATCAAATTGAAGGTTTCAACTGAATCTTATTATGAATGGGGTTCTGAAGACAAGGAGATGGGCGGCTGGATCAGCACGCGCACCTACAAGCAAGTAGCGACGGCTAAACTTGATGTAAACAAAACCCAATCTGTTTGTAGCGGCTATGGAGGTATAAGAGAGGGTAGAGGGCGATTGTCCTGGCAGGAGTCATCTCACAACCCTAGGACACGCCCCTATTGGGCCCCACTTGATACATGGCCCATCGGGCAACAATCAGGTGACACGAGGACAGAAAAACCTCTCGGCGTTATTTGCATCATTGCCTCTGACTCTGAGAAGATATCAACACGAGACTAGATCCATTTGAATGTAGACTTGATAAGCTTTCCATCAAGTATCAAAACATCCCAATTGGAGTCTGTATGAAGCCGTGGTGACCCACACAAGTCGGGGTTGTTCTGCAGTCCGAATCCAACTCCCAAATCGTGTTGGGTTTGGACTCTTGCTTTCCTTGCTCTAGAAGCGACGTGGTAGCCTAATGGAGGACGTTGTGGACACATGGACCTGATCCCCAATCACCTTTGTTAAGGTACCATGCTTCCCATACGCAATCAACCCTTGAGCTGGTGTTGCCTCACATTCTGAATGCAGTCGCACCTTCCCTTGTTGATCCTCTCCATCATTCCTGAGCAACACAAAAGTGCACTTGTCTCTATTGTCTAAATATGATGGACGAGAGTTTAAGAATGAACTTACTTGATGGTTGAGTTGACGAGCACGAGCACGAGTAAGAGGACCAGCAATAGGTACTGGTGTTGGCGTGGACGGCGTGGATGTATGGTTGGTGTTGATGTCCTCATCAGCCATGAGGCCTTCATAGAAGTTCTGGAGCATGAGCCAATCTTCCATTCCATGATGAGGACAGGCCTGGATGTATTCCTGAAGCCTTTCCCAAGCTTCGGGGATGGACTCAAGTGAAGATTGCTGGAAGTTTGAAATCTTCCCCCTCAAAGCACTGGTCCTACTCATGGGGAAGAACTTGGCCAGGAATGCTGCGAAACATTTGTACCACGTATTGATAGCTTCCTTGTTTTGATAGAACCATTGTTTCGCTTTCCCCGTGAGGGAGAAAGTAAACAAGCGGAGGTGATACTGTCCTGTGCGATGTCCTTGATGACAATGGTGTCGCACAACTCAAGGAAGGGCTCGCCTGCACTATCGAGATGAGGCCCGTACGGATCATGAAGTTTCCATTCCCAACGTTGACAGCAGGCCCAACGGGCACGTTGGCAACAGCGGGGGTGGAGTAGTCATGGAGTGTCTTGGCCATAGTGAAGTAGCAGATGCTGCGGGAGTGACCGATTCGTCTGCCAGTGGAGTAGCAGAAGAAGAAGAGTTGCGAGACCTTTTCTTCCTTCGGAGAGCTTCTGGATTGCGGATGAAGTTGTCCGGCAGAGCAAAACTGCTCAAACACTATCCTGTTTTCATTCCAATAAAAAGAGGAAGAAAACAGCGAAGTTAGCCTGCTTAAACTATGACTACCGATGCTTATTATGCAATCGATGTTTGTGCCAGCTAGATGTTTGCCCTCGCCGGCAACGGTGCCAGAAATGCTTATTGGCATTTCTTAGCATTACTACTAAAGATAGACTATAAATCCATCCTCAATAATAATACTAGAAACATGTGTTGACATTCCTAACCACCATTACTTCAGAAACGTAACCCTCAGGCCATAATGGCACCAGCCTAGGTAATGCAGTCTGGTAATAACAGTTAGAAGTGCTGGATTGGCCTTCCTAAGCGTCGTTACTTACAATATGCAAAATTGTGGCACGGCGCCGTGGGGTGCAACAAGAATTACAATCCTTAAGTAACGGTACTTAGGTACGCCAATCGATAGCTCAGTAAGAAATAAGAATTAATCTGCAAGCGCACAGAACTATCATTGTAGCATTTCAACCCGTGAGTATTCAAGGGTGTCATATTTATAATTTCTCGTAGGAGGGCAATATGCATCAAGCATGGTGTAAACATTTTCACTTATTAAGTGCAATGGTAGGCATAAAGTAAACAGGAATATGACATGATTTCAAGATAGTGGACACACATCTGGGTCGACCTCAAGGATAAAAGAGAAATAAAGAATGAAAGAATATAACTAAACAGAGTAGGCATTGGTCATATATAACTACGCAAAGAACTGTTAGCAAAACATCTAACTAGTATGTCTAGCATCAGGACTAAGTCTGGGATAATAAGGAGATCCCCGCAGCTGGTCTACCAGCCGATAGAGACTTTCTGAACTCCTACTCAATATCCGAACGTGGGGGAATGCTAGGGATGGACAGGGCTGTCACCACCTGCCCATCTACCCCTGTGCCCGTGGGATACTGACATATTCGTCGATCCCTGCATACCCGAGCAACATGCTCGTGTAATTGGAAAGAACTCCTAACCCCCGCGGACCCAAACCCTTCGGATTGATAGGCTAGGTTAAGAGCAACCATAAAGGCACGACGAACCATCACCCCATCCCTAGTTCTTCCTCTATTCATACTGATTCGATGAACAACAAAGAATGATGATGAACAAGTCAAGAACATGATACATAAACTATATACTAGCTCATATATTATGCTCATAACAAGATCATAACTATACTCTAGTTCATATGCATTTCTTCCAAGGAGACAAGCTCTCCTTGATAGCTTTTTCCTTGCTCACAAACTACTAGAACTATTCTAAAGATACAAGTGAGAGGTGCGAGATGAATGACTCCAAAATGATGTGTGTTCTGGAATGGTGGAGCACCATCTATTTTGATAAGATCCCGCTTGGGTTTGTAGTCGACCTTTCGATGAGAGGCGTGAGATAACTCGATTGGTGGATGGAGATGACGTTCACGGCCCGACTACAGCCTTCCAAGACCGCGCCTTAGCGACCGATACACCACTTCCAAAGGCCGTCACGATCTTGTGGAGATGCGACAACCAGCCACTAGGGCTCCCGTCCTGCAAGCAACCGAAGAACTAGCAAGAACGAGGAAACAAGCACTGAAATTGCAAGATGTAATTGAAAGTTTCAAACTGAATCTTATTATGAGTGGGGTTCCGAAAAACAAGGAGACGGGCGGCTGGATCAGCACGCGCGCCTTCAAGCAAGTAGCGACGGCTAAACTTGACCTAAACAAAACCCAAGGGTTCCTGGTGGCGGCTATGGGGAATAAAACATGGGGAGGACGACCACAAGAGAGTTTGGGTCATTCTCCAAACCTAGGACACGTCCCTATTGGACTCCAAACGATACAAGCCCATTGGGCTAATTTAAGGTGGCGCAGCACCCTTGACAGAAAGACCTCTTGGTAGTTGTTGGCCTATTGACGCCGCCTCTGGACAGATATGAGTAGGAGACCAGATCCATATGAAAATAGACTTGACAAGCTTTCCAACAAGTCCTGATTCATCCCAAACCGACTCTGTATGTAACCATGGTGACCGTAACGAATTGGAGGTGTGCTGCAGTCCGAATCCAGCCTACGCAAGTCCTTTTCCCTCTTGGTCTTCTCCTTGATTCCTAATGAAAACAAAAGTGCACGTGTCTCCAAGATCTAAACAAGATGGACAAGAACTCAAGAAGGAACTCACTTGATGATTAAGTTTGCGAGCACGCGCACGAGTAATAGGACCAGCAAGTATTGGCGTGGCTGACTTGGATGTATGATCAGTGTTGATGTCCTCATCATATTTATATCTAGGATAGGATAGTTCGGGCGTCTCCAGGTTTGGAAGGAGGTGAAACCGCCCTTGGGGAACCGCCTAGAGCACCGCCTTCGAAGGATGGGCCCGGGAGGGCTCACTGGGGGAACGGCCGCCCCCAGGACTGGCGGCCTACCTTCGGGTGGTCGGTTCCTCCCTCGGCCTGGACCTCTCCTGTGGTTATGATCAGGCCCGGGTATGCACCGAAGGTGGGCTTCTTCATTATTCTTGTTTGCGCATTTGCTAAATTTGTCTTTTAATTTTGCGCTTTCTCCATGACGTTGCGTATTTCCACTTGTTACACCATAAAACCTGCAAAAACATGAATAGGGGTACAAGTGGAACTTGTCAGTAGTAAAGGCATATGTGCTAGAATATGATTGTCTTTCTTCTTTTTAGTCTAAGTTGGCGGTATAGAAATGGTATAGAAATGATCCATAAGGGCCGCCAACAGTCACCGCTGCCAGCGCCATGGCTAGGGAAGAACGGGAGTCCCACAGTCGCCATGATGGATACCTTCATGCTCTCCATAGCCTCCTGATGCTGAATCGCTGCTTGAGGAAGAGAAAGAACCACCTGGAGCGCGTTCCAGTTTTGCTGTCGCCGTGCACCACCACCACCGCGCCGCCATCATCGGGTCCAAGCTTCGCCAAGTTCCCAGTTGCTGCCTTTGGGTACATTGATAAATTCTCCATGATAACACAAAGCAGATGAGCAAGTTAATGAAGCCCAAGGACCATCGTGACGCCGAAATTGAAGACTTCATCGTCCGCTGGCCGTTGGTGCCGCGGGTAGCCACCGTGGATGATTCATCGGAGCCCCTGCTAGCCAAGCCAAGTCTGCTATGGGCTTCTGATGCTATATCGCAAGTTAATGAAGACCAGAGGCCACCCTGTAGCCCGAGCGTGTGACCTCGCCGTTGCCGGTGAGCTGCGTCATCACAGCGGAGCAGAAACAGAGAATGAGGATGAGTTGCGTGGGCACCGTGGAGATGGAAATGAACCTAGTTTGTGTGAACCATGGGACTAACAACGGGGCCCGCAGGCGCTGCCTACCATGCGCCAGATCAGTGGACCAGGGAGCCCAGCCGGCCTGGCTCGTGAACCGGTGTACATGAACCAGAGACTGATGGGGAATTCCCACGTACACCGGTGCACCGTAGACCAACAGTCGTAGACCTGACCTGTTAAGAGCCTAGTCCAGATCCAGTTGAAGTCATGTCGGCACCTGATGCTGCCACATGGAGGGCCTTACCCGGCCCTTATCCAGCCCGTTCGGCCCTAATTCGGCCCTACTCGGCCTGTTCTAGACCCACATGGTTGACCAAGGTCTACGATGACGTAATGCTGAGGTCATCATGACGTCACTCGGACCCCACCTGCCACATCAACGCCACATCGACTCGACCCCACTGTTCACGTGGACCAACTAGATGCAGACATGTGTCTGCCCCTGGATTAATCAGCCATTTATGTTTTTTAGTATATACGTTAATCTTCAGAAATTCATAATTTATTTATACGAGCTCAGAAAAATATGATCCAAGTATCCAAATTTTCTATAAATTGAGCTCTATCTATTTATGCTATGTTTGAGTGCATTTGGATCTTTTTGGTATTCATTTGGTTCTTTGTGAATTTTATAGGAGTCGCTTACGTGACTATTAAGTCTCGATTTCAGAGTCGTTGGAGGAGCGATTTGAGGATGAGTCTACAAACACGAAGGAGGAGGCCCTATTCAACGACTCCGTTGATGGACGAAGACTTGTACCACTACTACCTCTACATCACATGTGTCATGGCAGCCCCTTGTTTTGGAAATCCTATTAGACATGGCCAATAACTAGAACTGCTAGTGCTTTACTTTTCTGCAATGGATACACCTGTGCTAGGTTTGCATGGTAGATATATTACTTGTTTGCCCCTTCCTTGTCGTAATCTTTCACCTGCTCACCCGCTGTTAGGTTAGAAACCCGCTTATATGTTGTTATTGCTGATATATATATACTTCACTCGCTTATGTTTTGATGTGATGTGATGAACCCTAGGTTGGTTTGGCTAGGATGCCAGGCTCGATGGACTTGTTGGATCTGATGGACTTGGTGAGCTGATGATGGGTATCTGGGTTTGGGGTGGAACTTACGGAAGGGTGTAGGGTGAGGGTTGAGTCGATTGGACAGGATCTACGACGAGTCTTAGGATGAGTCTTGAGACGAGTCTTGCCGGGGATGCTACCTGGGCATCCCCACGAAGCGTACCTATGGTGGGTACATGCGACATGAGAAGACCCAGCGTGGAGAGCCCTCGGGGAGGAGGCGACGTGACTTGAGGAAAACCCCAGGTGGAGAGCCCTCAGGAAGGCGGGGTGTTGGAGAACCTTGTTTCATGAAGACGTCCTATCTGGTCCCACTTAGGAACTGATGTCTCAGGAGAACCGAAACCACAGACTTTACGTGCACACCACTTGCTCTTGCTTCCTCAAGGGATGGTAGTTAAACTAGTCTGGACGATGACATACTGCTGGGATGTGAGGTGATAGTTGGAGGCGAGCCTGCACCATTCTATTCAACAGTACCACTTGGGGGCCCGGTGCTATTGATCCTAGTCCCAGGGTGTATGGTAAGCCATCACTTTCTAGGGCTAGGAAGCAGGATGATATTGTCCAGGTTAGAAGAACGTCCGGCATCAGCCTAGGTGAGCGCACGTCTATGATGGTGATTTGGTGGTTACGGGTGTACACGCTCTGCAGAGTTGATCGATCTATGCGCATACCACGGCCTTGGTTATGGCCATTCCATGACCTACGTTTCTGTCGAGTAGTGAGAGGAGTGTGCTACCTCCCCTAGAGATACTTTTGGCCGTGAGCCCTAGGTTGTGGGCTGCGGGCCACTAAGACAGACCGAGAGGGAGTTGGCCTGGTCGACCTGAGAGTGAGTCTAGATGGTGGTGGTGATGGTGATGTGGTGATGGATCTGGGATGGATGGGATGGTGGATGGGTGAATATGGATGGGTTTGGGAATGAGTTAAAACTTGATTTATCACTATATTAAATTTGATTACTCCCTGCATGCATAGGAAACCCACAGCCAAACTATAGGATCGCCAGATCCCTTTATTTTTTAGTTTCACTAAAGCTCATCGGTGCTGACCATGGCCTGCACAAATCTGTCAGTGTGCAGATTTACCTGCTTCACAGTGATGTTGGATTAGAAGGTCTCGTGCCTACGCTCAAGATGGTTTATGAAGATCCTTCCGTGAGTGTTCTCTTACTTCTGCAGCTGTTCTAGATGCTTATACTTTGATGATCCGCCATGTGTTGATGTAATAAATAATGAAGCCCTATTATTGTACTCTTTTATCGAGTTTTGATATATGGATTTGATTATCAACTATTGTATAATAATGTGATAGATTATATTTTTACATTATTATTCGTTCTGTGAATTTTTCCTTCGTGGAAAATTTGAGGATGCTTCAGTTGGTATCAGAGCCATCCTTGACCTTAGGACAAGACCCATAGGTTTAGACGTTAAGAATAAGTTGAACCAGCCCTTATTTCAGTTATATACCGACCTTGCACCATTTGTGCATGGATTATCTCTTACAATTAACTTGTCATTCCATTTCTTGGACCCGAATGAAGATGGCTTCCTTTGAGAGCGTACCCTTCTTCGTCAAGCACAACGATGGATACTGTTGGCAAATCTTAGCGTCACTACCAAAGATTGGCAATGGCACCAGAAATGCCTGTGGGGTAAATTCTAAGTCTATTGGACAATTTCGCAAGTGCACAGAATTACCGCTATAGCACTTCGCCCGGGAGTATTCCAAGGTATCGTAATTTATATTTTCCCAGGGGAAAGCAGTAGCTAGGAATATTTAATAAAAGGAGATTGAGATCCTTGTGTCTACTACAACCTAGTATCACTAGTGTAACAGGGGGTAAGTAAATAAATAGGAAGGGTACGTAAATGATCACAACAATCCTAATCTAAAAATAAATGGTAGAGAGCTAGCTAGGTGGGAGGACAACGAGTGAGTATAGGACTCCTATGTATCTTACTTTACTTCTATGGACCTAATCCTAACAGATAGCTGACTCACACTAGACTGGTGCCTTACTACTTGCGTAGTGGGGATAGGTGAGAAATCAGGAGATAGAACTCCTACTAAAGCAGCTATACTCTTATGGGCGCCCTACGTTTTAAGAACTAGCCCAAACGTGGTGAGAAAACCCTAATGCCGCCCGAGACCTGTCACCTCTCGGGAGTGCGCTCACAAACTGTCCGTGCAGACCAGCGGCAATCAAAGGTAAGACTAAGTCTGAGCACCACGCTCACACTTACTCCTACAACTCTAGCTAAAGATCAAATAGCTAGAGCTCCTATGCATGATAGGACAATGATACACAAACAAGGAAGTTGGTAACAGGAAACCAATCCAGCTAAGGCAGCTATACTACTAAGACAAGCACACAACAAGACTATAAAGACTATAGACTTGCAATCAGTGAATACTAAGTAAAGTAAAGCAAGAATAATATATAAATAAAAGGAAAGTCTTACAAAAGAGAAAAGGTACAAGAGCTATACCAGACTCTCCAGAAGACGACTCTGGAAACCCCCGAGCTTCGCTTGACTCAACTCTAACTCCCACTCTAAACTAACTACTACTACTCTAGCTTGGAGCTTGATGTAGTGATTGATGTGGTTGTTGTGATACTTTCCAAGGGTGGTGGTAGCCTCCTTATATAGGGGAAGGAGAGGGGGTGCCACATCAGCGATCTGTGTGCTCCTCCTCTCTGCACCCTTGGATGAACTAACTTCATAACCTACGTAGATGGACGCTCATGATTGGACTTGATGCATGGCGGCATGAAGGAGGTCAGTGGGAGGCCAACCGACCTTGGGGCCCACATTGTGTGGGTCAGCCGACCCCCTCACTGGCAGGTGGGCCTGGCTGGGTCTTCTAGAAGGTGACCCCACCTGTCATGTGAAGTGGCTCAGTGTTCTTCCAAATATTTATCATGTTGCTTGCTTGCTTGTGGGTCCATCAATCCATGTGAAATGAGCTTGTGCCATTGGATGAAGACATTAGTTGATCTCATGGCTGAGTTGCACTCTAGTGAGCTTGACTTGGATCGTGCTCGAAGCTGAGCTCAGGAGGAGCTCATAGGGGGGTCGACGACCCCCTCATTGGGACCCACAAAGCTGAAAATTGTTGCTCCCTAAAAACACAAGCTAAGAGTACAGGTGGAACTGATTATTGATAAAATATACTCATGTTATGCTATTCTTCCTTGGAACCGAGGCATGTTGATGGTGTTTTGAGTGGGTATTTTCATGGTATAATCACAACAGGATCCCCCCAAGCTTAACCTTTACTCGTCCCGAGCAATCAATCAAACTTAGTCTTGGTGGATCAGGTATTGTTACTATGCCCATATTTCAATAGTACCGTGTGCACAACAAAGTTCTTCTCCTTGAATGGAAAAATTAGTTATAAAGACTCACCCATATTACCTTAGTCCTCTATGGGGCTTATGGATTTCCCTTTGTCTTGGGCGGTTGAAAGACAAAACAGTTTGACTTGAGCACTAACTTTCTTATTCATAGCAAGTCTCATACCGGAGGTATTGCAATATTTTTTGAAAGAAAACTTAATGTTCCTCATATGGTTCTCTCATGTCGCTCAAACGGTGTATGATTCCTCACCTAGGCACAAGATAAGATTGCCTTTCCTTAATTCATCCTACTTTTAAAAAGGCTTATGTGGAGCTCAAGGTAGGGATAACAAGGAAATAGCATACTTACTTGCATATATTGCAACGTCAAAGCTCGAATCCTTGAAGAGGAGTGTCATACCCCCAGATCAAGATGTGCAAGTGTGTGGTAGATAGTGGACTAGATTGCTCCTTTATTTGATGAGATCTCTCTCTATTTCTCTATTGAGACAGGGCTAGCATATTCTTTTTCATAGACTTTCATGTGTCCATCTATATCTCAATGCTTATTTTTCCTAGCCCTTATCTTGTGTCTCATCTTTCAAACAATACTTAGAGAAATTTTCTAACACTTAGAGCATGGAGCAATCTATTTGGTGGAAATGGAATGCATGTTTGTGCGTACTTCCAGTGTAGAAGCAGCATCAATATATAGGGCGTGCGTGTGATCTTGATCTTAGAGGCATGAAAAGTCTCTTTACAAGGGTCAACAAGACTTGACAACACTCAACACAAAGCAAATAGCCTATGTGAAAGGTTTTGAACATGTAAAGCGTATATGGCTGTGGTAGGAATTTCATCACCATTGAGGAACAATTAAGGTTTTGATCATTTTAAGAATAAATTCTCTGGTAATCAATCATTCTTAGAACAATATTATAGCAGCTCTTATCTCACTATCTCATATCTCTCAACAACTTAGACTTTGTTCTAGCACTTGCAACCCACAAAGTTTTCAGTTCATGATGGTTCAAGAGAGCTAAGTAATCCATACTTAAAGAAGCATTAAGTTGTAAACTAGTCACTAGAGAAACATTGACAAGGTAACTACTCATCATTTCCATAAGGAGAACAAACATACATGAAGCATATATACTAACAACAAGTAACTATTTTTGGTATTTTTAAACTTTTTCAATTTTTTAAGTAAAGAGGATAAATAACTAAAATGCAAAAGTTAAGATAGAATACTTACCTTAGTGGGAGAGAGGATCTCCCCCAAGCTTGGCTCTTTTCTCACTGTGGTGGTGGATAGTATTGGAACCATCCAGCCCAATGTTGTGCTTCCTCCTCTTGTATTGCTTGCAGGTATTGGGCATTCTGTTGCGCTCATTGTAATGTTGCCTCTTGTTCAATGTGCATTGTGCCCATGTTGTTGATGAGGTCATCCATGTTTGTCCCCTGGGGGCGCCTCTCCCTTCGCCTTGGGTGAGGAGTGTCTTGTGGACGTGGAGGCCTCCCCATGGACCTTGAAATGTCCATGGAGCTTGCCTCATCACCTTCTTCAACTTCTTCTTCTGTAGGGCGTGAGGGGCCTGCTTGGTTCATCTGAGCAGCTCGTGACATCCCTCTTGTCATCCTGTTCGTCCCTACAACATTTTGGCTTCTCTCCTCTCGATCCAATTTGATGGTTAGTGTCCTAAGATTATATAGCCGACGTCTCTCACAAGGGAGAGGAACTTTGACTATATGGCCAGGATAAACCATTTTGAGTCCACCCGTTGGACCTCTTTTGAGTATACCAAACGTGATAAAAATGTCTTCAGTTATAACATCTCTAGGTACAGTAATATACTCAAAAGCATGTGTTTCTGTCAAATCCCAAGTATCGGCTATCCGAGTAATAAAAGATGTGAAGTAAATGGGCCTTGCACGATCAAAAGAATGAAGTCAAAAGTTTACTAGCAGTTTAACAGGAGAAACCTTAATCTTGTTTACCATGGCATATAGCAATTTAAGTTCATCATCTTTTAAAATGCTTGCTACAGAGCTAGGAAAAAGAGTCATGTTAATCCAATAACGAAGAAAACGCAAGGTTGGATTATGAATATGGTAAACAACCGTGAGAGAGCAATCATCAAACCCAGAAATGGCTTTCCAGAAATTAGCTCTATCAAAACCGTGAGTGGCAATGTCTAAATCAAGATGGCAATCTGGATCACATCCTAAAGCAGTGTTTAACATACTCCAAGATAAATTAAACACTTGCCCACACATGCGGAAAGTAACCCCATCATCGGTTAGATTTTATACCGAGTTCAGGAACTTCGCAAAAACCTCCCCAACCAATGGCATTAAAGACATCGTTGAATTCTTTGGTTGTACCTATGCAGTCCAGAAGGGCCATATCAATGATGCTCGTGTGGTTGAAGCTGCTTCCTTGAAGGATGTTATACCTCTGCAACTCTTCATGGTTCATCTCAAGGTTGCTCTCAAGCGCAACTGCTCTCTGTGGAGGCTCATAAACTACCATCGGATGGTAGCTTTCTTCCTCATCTCTTCTCTCTTGGGCCGGATCAATGATGCCCGGGAGTATTCCAAGGTATCATAATTTATATTTTTCCAGGGGAAAGCAGTAGCTAGGAATATTTAATAAAAGGGGATTGAGATCCTTGTGTCTACTACAACCTAGTGTCACTAGTGTAACAGGGGGTAAGTAAATAAATAGGAAGGATAGGTAAATGATCCCAACAATCCTAATCTAAAGATAAATGATAGAGAGCTAGCTAGGTGGGAGGACAACGAGTGAGTATAGGACTCCTATGTATCTTACTTTACTTCTATGGACCTAATCCTAACAGATAGATGACTCACACTAGACTGGTGCCTTACTACTTGTGTGGTAGGGATAGGCAAGAAAGCAAGAGATAGAACTCCTACTAAAGTGGCTATACTCTTATGGGCGCCCTGCGTTTTAAGAACTAGCCCGAACGTCGTGAGAAAACCCTAATGCCGCCCGAGACCTGTCACCTCTCGGGAGTGCGCTTACGAACTGTCTGTGCGGACCAGCGGCAATCAAAGGTAAGAAAAAGTCTGAGCACCATGTTGTTGACGGTCCTTAACTACCAATTTTGATCATCATTATTGCATCAAAATGAGGACAACCAACAATACAAGTAGCGATTTATGTTTATAATTCACCTAGTTCCACTTGTACTTGGAAATTTTATTTGTATGCAGGAAAAATATCAAAAATGGATAAAAATGGAACAATGAAGGCAATGGAATGTGGCAGGGCTAGCAACCCAGCCAGGGCTAGGACGCCCACCCTGGCCAGGGTGCCGACTGTGCCAACAAACCAACCCAGCCATATCACCGATCCGCGACAACATCTTCCCACATCTCCCAACCATCGAAACCAAGTCGGTTTGATCCAAGGGCGCTCGATGGATGTCACTTGGATTCATGGGCCCATTGTCATACACTTGGAGTACCAAAGTCAGTTGGAACCGACTCCAAACGGACTTACCGTGCATGCAACGGACATGGGGCTGTGATCCATCACCGTTGGATACAAAGGCGGTGCGATTGGACGGTATGGTCGCGCCCACCCTGGCCAGGGTGCCCACCTTGGACCCAGGGCGCTCACCCCCGGAGTCACAGCTATCGACCTTCAGATGTTATAAATAGGTCCCCCATTCTTCATTTGTAACACACACACCAAGAGAAGCTCTCTCTCTACTCTTCAATATGTAGCTCTATGAGTAGTCTTAGTGTGAGCTCTGCTCAGAGTCTGGAGAAATCTTTAGAAGTCTGGTATAGCTTTGTACCTCTCTTGTAGTACTTTGCTTATTTCAATAAAGAATTACTTTCTCTGCAAGTACTTTTCCAAGTCTTTACTTCAAGTAATAGTCTTGTCCTTTAGCTATGCTCCAATATCCATGTTGGCCTTGTTTAGTGTGGTTTATCCTGTGCGGGTTCTACGCCGCTAGTCGGTGCTCTAGTCTTGGCCAGATTAGAGTAGTATCTTGTAGTGTAAGCAAGGTGCTTAGACTATATGTTGCCTTAGAATGGTGGCTAGTCCTCCGGAGGTGGTAGCAACAGGTGGTGATAGCCCTGTTTGCCTATGTAGTCCATCACGCTTGGATTAGTTTATTAAAACACTAGGGCTCTAGATGCGTTGTGTCCGGTTAAATTTGGAGCTCATGCGCTCCGATGTGCATGATAAATCCCTCTATTTCCTGTACATCTACATACTCCATAGCTAGAGTTGTGCTTGTTTAGAAGTAATGTGAGACTCCCTCTTAACTACTCGATCATTTACTTATCTATGAGTAGACCCATTTTAGTCTAGCTGGTATACTAGATAGTAGATATAGGATGGTTCACTATCATTATCTTTAACCATTGCTTCCCTGTGGATAAATACGATACCCTGGAATACTCTTGGGTGAAGTGCTATAATGATATTCTGTGCGCTTGCAGAATCTTCTACATGAGCATAAGAAATATCAACAGGCATTTCTGGCATCATTGCCAGGAACTAACAAACTTGATAGCGACGTTAAGAAATGTCAACAAGCATTTCTGGCGCCATTACCGGGGAAGCAATTGGCGTAAAGGTTTTGGTAGTTAGCTTGATATCTGCTAACCTAGTTGTAACTAGTTTTTTTGGGTAATACATTTATCATGAGCCCAGGGTGCCTGATCATTCTTGAACAATCAAACCACCACCCTGCCATCGTGTAGATAGATATGTGTGCACACTATTTCTGTGCAGATGGAGAAAATGTCACCCTCAAGCTGAAGAAAATCATCATATGTGTGATGGAGCGACTACATTACATCATCTGAAATTCAATCACAAATTGTGAGTGATGAATCGATGAAGGTATGAGAGAACCAACCCAAAAACATTTTATGCATCCTAATTTTATTTTCACCACTACATGTTTGTTAATTTATCACCCGTTTAAACTTTCTTCAAAACCATGGCATGTTTGATTGATCATATTCAATCACCCGTCTGTATCACCTTGCATATAAAAAACATTGGTTCTCTAATTCATGAATCAATGGTCACACATACATTTGAATCAATCTCAAATTTATCATTCACATAATACCTTTATCTATGCAAGTATGCTTTGGTTTAGAAGTACTGATCCTACTTTCATTGGGTTTTTAAATTAAGCATGGTGCTTAGGTTAATTAGCCTACCTTAATCAAATTAAACATGGTGTTGAGTTTGATTATTGAACTAAAACTGCTTGTATAGACATTGGTTCTGTATCTGGACTAACCCCTGTAGGAAATTGACAATTTAAGCGCGTAACGTCTTTGAGATAAATGCAATGGAGAAGTCATGCTCAACTGACTTAAAACAATGAGCCCTTGCCGACAGGTAAACTGGTATGTATCCCATATTTAATTTTTGCATAATGTTTTAGCTTGTGCATGTTTAGTTTCAAAAAAATTGTTTCTTTTCCCTTCATGCATAATAAATTAGAAGAACCTTATCTTACGTTTAAAAAAAGAAATTGATTCTTAGCATAATAAGCGTGCAAGCACAGTCCCAATATATATGAAGGAAAGAATGTGCTCTAAGATAGATTCCCTTTGGTGTCTTTGCTCACTAAATATTTCAAGATTAAAAAGAACAAAGGGAATGCATGTCTAGAAATTTGATTCTTGCTCTTGCCCTATCCCTCAAAAATAAAACATAAGTTGTTCCCTTTTTCATTCTCACCTAAAAGAAAGTTGTAATTAAAATATCCTCATAAAAGTGAGAACCAAATGCATCCGTAGACTTTGTATCCTTCGGGTATGCTTGTCACTAAACCTTGCAGGATGAACACAAAGAGAATGAAGGGTCAAAACAACATGGTAGAACAATTTGAGCAAGACATCATTTAGCGATAGAGTACATTTCGAGGGATGACCAACATCGACACTAGGCTTTTAATGTCAAAGACATAAAAGTCCTAGTGTGGGGGAGGCTGCGCAATTCATATGTACCAACCTCTCAGCCTCTACCATTTTGGCACACTGGTTTGCACCCCCCGGCCACTCCTGCTTTTTCATCATAAGCTTGATATCCTGATAATGCTACATGTTAAAAACATCAAGCTTAAAATCCTGTGGTGTTCTTTGTTAGAATCTAATGCAAAAAGAGGTGGCATTAATCTTGACTTAAGTACCTATCTTAAATTGACAACTTAAAATTTTGCTGGAAATAATGAATAGTTGCTCTGTGATACTTTGCAAAAGCTCGTCATACAACCCTTTACTGCTTATGTTTTGAGCATGCGAAACTAGATTTCATCTTAAGTCAAACGCTATTGTGGGTTGCACATGCCATAACCAAGTTTATGCTCTTGTGAGATTAGTTGTGGTAGTGAATAGAGTAAATCTTTTAACTTGTCTGAGGAATGGTTGAGACAAATCTGGAGTTTTATTTTAAAAAATCTAAAAACCTTGCCAAAAGTTCCTCGATGGTGTTAAAATCCCTACCACAAGCCATGTACATGTTTGCTTGATAAGAAAGCCCCACAAAAAACCACTTGATTGTTTTGAGCTTGGTTAGGCCTTATTGATCTAAGTAGAGAAACTAGTCATGCTTCCTGATCAAGATTACTTAAACGTGCACCCCTTGCTACTTCTACAATGAAAGTATGCAACCACCAAATAACTATGCACCCCCTGCTGTTTCCACATCAGAAATACGCAACTAGCTCCATACACTATTTGAGACATATTTTTGAAGGGTATGTGCTACGAAAGATAAAACAAATTGAAAGAAAAGAGGGATATAATCCCCAAATGAGAGATGATACAGCGGAAGCCACAATACCCGTTGTGAGAGAAAAAAAGAGTGCTCTCAACTGAAAAAAAGTCAAACAAAAAAGTTACCATCAGAAAGTCTCAAAGGAGTTCCACCAAATATTCACACTTGCGCATCTTGATCATTTTGTATGCCTTGTTGCTCCTTTTGATCTAAGTGTCTAACTTAGCAATATATTCAGTTCAATTCTGCTTATTCTTTCCTCACCTTTTGAGCTCCACATAAGCTTTAGTATAGGTGCAAAAGGTCTCTATCTTTGGCCTTGGTGAGAATTATCAAACACCATTGAGCGATCGAGTGTACCATTTGAGGAACTTACGCATGCTTTTCTTTTAAAATCTTGAAAAACCCCAGAAAGAGTCTCAGCTTTACCAAAGCAAGGTACAAAGTTTCTACCTACTACTCTATCTTACTCTTGCATATTATAAGGTGAAAGCTATAAGCCCCATATGGCTAAGATTAATGGTGGATTTCTAACTCTAACCTGCTCAACTCAATAGTAGAATTGGTTTGTATATGAGTTTTTGCAGGACGTCACATTGTAGCAACTCCTGATCTAACATGCTAAAGCCCACATCTTTGCTCGGGACGAGAAAAGGTTTAGTGTGGGGGAGCTTTTTGATGGTCCTTAACTACCAATTTTGACCGTCATTATTGCATCAAAATGAGGACAACCAACAATACAAGTAGCGATTTATGTTTATAGTTCACCTAGTTCCACTTGTACATGGAAATTTTATTTGTATGCAGGAAAATATCAAAAATGGATGAAAATGGAACAATGAAGGCAATGGAATGTGGCAAGGCTAGCAACCTAGCCAGGGCCAGGGCGCCTACCGTGACCGTGCCAACAAACCAACCCAGCCATGTCACTGATCCGCGACAACATCTTCCCACATCTCCCAATCATCGAAACCAAGTCGGTTTGATCCAAGGGCGCTCGATGGATGTCACTTGGATTCATGGGCCCATTGGCATACACATGGAGTACCAAAGTCGGTTGGAACAGACACCAAACCGACTTACCGTGCATGCAACTGACTTGGGGGTGTGATCCATTGTCGGTGGATGCAAAGGCGGTGCAAATGGACGGTATGGCAAGGGCTCCCACCCTGGACCCAAGGCGCCCGCCCCCGAGGTCACAGCTACCAACCTCCAAAGTTTATAAATAGGTCCCCCATCCTTCATTTGTAACACACACACCAAGAGAAGCTCTCTCTCTACTTTTCAATATGTAGCTCTATTAGTAGTCTTAGTGGGAGCTCTGCTCGAAGTCTGGAGAAGTCTTCAGGAGTCTGGTATAGGTTTGTACCTCTCTTGTAATACTTTGCTTATTTCAATAAAGAATTACTTTCTTTGCAAGTACTTTTTCCAAGTTTTTACTTTAAGTAATAGTCTTGTCCTTTAGCTATGCTCCAATATCCATGTTGGCCTTGTTTAGTGTGGTTTATCCTGTGCGGGTTCTACACCGCTAGTCGGTGCTCTAGTCTTGGCCAGATTAGAGTAGTAGCTTGTAGTGTAAGCAAGGTGCTTGGACTATGTTGCCTTAGAATGGTGGCTAGTCCTCCGGAGGTGGTAGCAATAGGTGGTGACAGCCCTGTTTGACTGTATAGTCCATCACGCTTGGATTAGTTTATTAAAACACTAGGGCTCCAGGTGTGTTGTGTCCGGTTAAATCCGGAGCGCATGCGCTCCGAAGTGCATGATAAATCCCTCTATTTCTTGGTACATCTACATAATCCATAGCTAGAGTTGTGCTTGTTCAGAAGTAATGTGAGACTCCCTCTTAACTACTCGATCATTTACTTATCTATGAGTAGACCCATTTTAGTCTAGCTAGTATACTAGATAGTAGATATAGGATGGTTCACTATCATTATCTTTAACCATCGCTTCCTATGGATAAATATGATACCCTGGAATACTCTTGGGTGAAGTGCTATAACGATATTCTATGCGCTTGCGGAATCTTCTACATGAGCATAAGAAATATCAACAGGCATTTCTGACATCGTTGCCAGGAACTAACAAACTTGGTAGCGACGTTAAGAAATGTCAACACATGCTCACACTTACTCCTACAACCCTAGCGAACGATCAGATAGCTAGAGCTCCTATTCATGATAGGACAATGATACACACACAAGGAAGTTGGTTACAGGAAACCAATCCAGCTAAGGCAACTATACTACTAAGACAAGCACACAACAAGACTATAAATACTATAGACTTGCACTTAGTGAATACTAAGTAAAGTAAAGCAAGGATAATATATTAATAAAAGGAAAGTCTTACAAAAGAGAAAAGGTATAAGAGCTATACCAGACTCTTCAGAAGATGACTTCGGAGACCCCAAGCTTCGCTCGACTCGAATCTAACTCCCACTCTAGACTAACTACTACTACTCTAGCTCGGAGCTTGATGTAGTGATTGATGTGGTTGTTGTGATACTTTCCAAGGGTGGTGGCAGCCTGCTTATATAGGCGAAGGAGAGGGGGTGCCACGTCAGCGATCCATGTGCTCCTCCTCTCTACACCCTTGCATGAACCGACTTCATAACCAACATAGATGGACGCTCATGATTGGACTTGATGCATGGCGGCATGCAGGAGGTCAGTGGGAGGCCAACCGACCTTGGGGCCGACAGGGTGTGGGTCGGCCGACCCCCTCACTGGCAGGTGAGCCCGGCTGGGTCTTCTAGAAGGTGACCCCACCTGTCATGTGAAGTGGCGGTGTTCTTCCAAATATTTGTCACGTTGCTTGCTTGCTTGTGGGTCCATCAATCCATGTGAAATGAGCTTGTGCTGTTGGATGAAGACATTAGTTGATCTGATGGCTGAGTTGCACTCTAGTGAGCTTGACTTGGATCGTGCTCGAAGCTAAGTTCAGGAGGAGCTCATAGGGGGGTCGGTCGACCCCTACATTGGGACCCACAAAGCTGGAAATTGTTGCTCCCTGAAAACACAAGCTAAGAGTAAAGATGGAACTGATTATTGATAAAATATGCTCATGTTATGCTATTCTTCCTTGGAACCGAGGCATGTCGATGGTGTTTTGAGTGGGTATTTTCATGGTATAATCACCGTCAATAGATACGCCCAAGTATTACGAGAAGTTTTGAAGAAGGTTGGTGTTCCTGAAGAAAAGCATCAATAGATGTGTTGCAACAAGGTAGTTCCTAGAGGAGCCGAGGTCTGCATCAAGGTGATCGTGTAGATTTTCCCTTGTGAAGGGATGCCCCAAATCGTTCATGAGTTGGGAAATACCATCTCTACTATTGAATAGCTCATCGTACCTGTTGCTCTCTGACTTGTGACGCAAGATGCGCACGAACTCCTCGAGCATGGCCCCTGCCGTCTATTGCCCTGTGCCCTCGATGCCTACAAAAGTGCCATAGGGCAAGGGAATGAAGCTGGGCGACATCTGGTCATCCAAGACAAGCTCATGTCAGAGCTCGAACATGATATGTACTTCTAGAAACACGAGGTCATCGTACATGATGACGGAAGCCCCACAATGGCTACTAGACCGATCATGTTGTAGAATAGAATGTCCACCACTATGAGCTATCTACACATAGTACATTTAACGTGAATCTTCTAGTATAGCTAAAGGAGATATCGCCTTTTAATAAACCCATGTGATGAGTGCCTGGATTTTATAGCATCTTATGGTTCTTCATGCATCTTTGATTGAGTGTAGACTAGTTTAAAATGTTTTAAATTACCTACAATTCTGAACTATTATATTAAATTGCTATAAGACATATCACCTGCACCTAACCCACTTGAGGACAATGCAGAAGATGTCTACTCGTCGCTCTGACCGTCTAAGGAACCATCGTGCCCCTTCCCCTGCACCGATCATCTGTGACCATGCACCTGGCCATGGACGTGGTCATGGTCACTATGGAGGATGCGTGGAACCTCACACTTCTTCCTCGAAGCATGGTAACCCTTTCGGCCATGGTTCATCTGATGGAGCCCCTGCCAGAAGAGATCTTCCCCTGCCTCCACGATCGCCTGTTAGAGCCCCTACTGGAGGAGACCTACCACCAGTCCATCTGGCCGAGGTGATGGCCCAACAAACCCAACTTCTGGCAGCACTCCATAAGATGCTATAAATGGATGTTTAAATGGATGTTCAAAGAGTTGATAAATAAGCTAGCTTCTGGCAGTAATAGCTGAGTCCACCTATTCACTGAGATTTCATGGGCCTAGGGGTTTAAATGGACGTTCAAAGAGTTGATAAATAAGCTTGAGTGATTAGTTTTTGATATGGAGGCATTTCAATCCTGGAGTTTATCGTAAAAGAATAGAAACTAAGTTCTAAAACAGCCTATTTATCGACTGTGGATGAGTAAAAGGTGTGTTTTCCTGTTCACTCAGTTTTCATGGGCCTAGGAGTTTAAATGGATGCTCAAAGAGTTGATAAATAAGCTAGATTGATTAGTTTTTGACATGAAGGCAATACAATCCTGGGGTTTTCGCAAAATAATAGAAACTGAGTCCTAAAATGGCCTTTTTTTTCAACTTATGGTAATAGCTGACTCCACCTTTTCACTAAGTTTTCGTGGGGCCAGGGGTTCAAATGGATGTTCAAAGAGTTGATAAATAAGCTAGAGTGATTAGTTTTGACACGGAGGCATTTCGATCCTGGGGTTCATCGCAAAAGAATAGAAACTGAGTCCTAAAACGGTCTTTTTATCAACGTGCGGATTAGTAATCGCTGACTCCACCTGTTCACTCAGTTTTATAGGGGTTTAAATGGATGTTCAAAGAGTTGATAAATAAGCTAGAGTGATTAGTTTTGACATGGAGGCATTTCGATCCTGGGGTTTATCGTAAAAGAATAGAAACTAAGTCCTAAAATAGCCTTTTTATCAACTTGCGGATTAGCAATAGCTGACTCCACCCGTTCACTCAGTTTTGGTGGCGCCAGGGGTTTAAATGGTTGTTTAAAGAGTTGATAAACAAGCTAGAGTGATTAGTTTTTACATGGAGGCATTTCGATCCTGGGGTTTATCGCAAAAGAATAGAAATTGAGTCCTAAAACGACCTTTTTATCAACTTGCGGATTTGTAATAGCTGACTCCACCTGTTCACTCAGTTTTGGTGGGGTCAGGGGTTTAAATGGATGTTCAAAGAGTTGATAAATATGCTAGAGTGATTAGTTTTTAACATGGAGGCATTTCAATCCTGGGGTTTATCGCAAAAGAATAGAAACTGAGTCCTAAAACGGTCTTTTTATCAACTTGCGGATTAGTAATCGCTGACTCCACCTGTTCACTCAGTTTTGTAGGGGTTTAAATAGATGTTCAATGGGTTGATAAATAAGCTAGAGTGATTAGTTTTTAACATGGAGGCATTTTGATCCTGGGGTTTATCGCAAAAGAATAGAAACTGAGTACTAAAATGGCCTTTTTATCAACATGCAGATTAGCAATAGCTGACTCCACCTGTTCACTCAGTTTTCATGGGGCCAGGGGTTTAAATGGATGTTCAAAGAGTTGATAAATAAGCTAGAGTGATTAGTTTTGACATGGAGACATTTCGATCCTGGGCTTTATCGCAAAAGAATAGAAACTGAGTCCTAAAACGACCTTTTTATCAACTTGCGGATTTGTAATAGCTGACTCCACCCGTTCACTCAGTTTTGGTGGGGCTAGGGGTTTAAATGGAAGTTCAAAGAGTTGATAAATAAGCTAGAGTGATTAGTTTTGACATGGTGGCATTTCGATCCTGGGGTTTATCGCAAAAGAATAGAAACTGAGTCCAAAAACAGTCTTTTTATCAACTTGCGGATTTGTAATAGCTGACTCCACCTGTTCACTCAGTTTTCGTGGGGCCAGGGGTTTAAATGGATGTTCAAAGAGTTGATAAATAAGCTAGAGTGATTAGTTTTTACATGGAGGCATTTTGATCCTGGGGTTTATCGCAAAAGTATAGAAACTAAGTCCTAAAATGTAGTTTTTATCAACTTGTGGATTAGCAATAGCTGACTCCACCCGTTCACTCAGTTTTGGTGGTGCCAGGGGTTTAAATGGATGTTCAAATAGTTGATAAATGAGCTAGAGTGATTAGTTTTGACAGGGAGGCATTGCGATCCGAGGGTTCCTCGCAAAAGAAAAGAAACTGAGTCCTAAAACGGCCTTTCTATCAACTTGTGGATTAGTAACAGCTGACTCCACCTGTTGACTCAATTTTGGTGGGGCTAGGGGTTTAAACGGAGGTTCAAAGAGTTGATTAATAAGCTTGAGTGATTAGTTTTTAACATGGAGGCAGTTCGATCCTGGGGTTTATCACGAAAGAATAGAAACTGAGTCCTAAAATTGCCTTTTTAACAACATGCGGATTAGTAATAGCTGAGTCCACCTGTTCACTTAGTTTTGTAGGGGTTTAAATGGATGTTCAAAGAGTTGATGAATAAGGTAGAGTGATTAGTTTTTGACATGGAGGCATTTCGTCCTGGGGTTTATCGTAAAAGAATAGAAACGGAGTACTAAAATGGCCTTTTTATCAACTTGCAGATTAGCAATAGCTGACTCCACCTGTTCACTCAGTTTTGGTGGGGATAGGGTTTAAATGGATGTTCAAAGAGTTGATAAATAAGCTAGGGTGATTAGTTTTTAACATGGAGGCATTTCGATCCTAGGGTTTATCGCAAAAGAATAGAAACTGAGTCCTAAAACGGTCTTGTTATCAACTTGTGAATTAGTAATCGCTGACTCCACCTGTTCACTCAGTTTTGTAGGGGTTCAAATGGATGTTCAAAGTGTTGATAAATAAACTAGAGTGATTAGTTTTAACATGGAGGCATTTCGATCCTGGGGTTTATTGCAAAAGAAAAGAAACTAAGTCCTAAAACAGCGTTTTTATCAACTTGCGGGTTAGTAATAGCTGACTCCACCCGTTCACTCAGTTTTGGTGGAGCCAGGGGTTTAAATGGATGTTCAAAGAGTTGATAAATAAGCTAGAGTGATCAGTTTTTGACATGGAGGCATTTCAATCCTAGGGTTTTTCGCAAAAGAATAGAAACTAAGTCC
Source organism: Bothriochloa decipiens (assembly GCA_023333625.1). Classification (NCBI taxonomy): domain Eukaryota; kingdom Viridiplantae; phylum Streptophyta; class Magnoliopsida; order Poales; family Poaceae; genus Bothriochloa; species Bothriochloa decipiens. The sequence continues at coordinate 26,778,007 of CM041645.1, forward strand.
TATAACGGCCTTTTTATCAACTTGTGGTAATAGCTGACTCCACCTTTTCACTATGTTTTCGTAGGGCCAGAGGTTTAAATGGATGTTCAAAGAGTTGATAAATAAGCTAGAGTGATTAGTTTTGACATGGAGGCATTTTGATCCTGGGGTTTATCGCAAAAGAATAGAAACTGAGTCCTAAAATGACCTTTTTATCAACTAACGGATTTGTAATAGCTGACTCCACCCGTTCACTCAGTTTTGATGGGGCCAGGGGTTTAAACGAATGTTCAAAGAGTTTATAAATAAGCTTGAGTGATTAGGTATTGACATGGACGCAGTTCGATCCTGGGGTTTATCACAAAAGAATAGAAACTGAGTCCTAAAATTGCCTTTTTATCAACAAGCGGATTAGTAATAGCTGAGTCCACCTGTTCACTCAGATTTCGTGGGCCTAGGGGTTTAAATGGATTTTCAAAGAGTTGATGAATAAGGTAGAGTGATTAGTTTTTGACACGGAGGCATTTCGTCCTGGGGTTTTTCGTGAAAGAATAGAAACTGAGTACTAAAATGGCCTTTTTATCAACTTGCAGATTAGCAATAGCTGACTCCACCTGTTCACTTAGTTTTGGAGGGGATAGGGTTTAAATGGATATTCAAAGAGTTGATAAATAAGCTAGAGTGATTCATTTTTAACATGGACGCATTTCGATCCTGGGGTTTACCGCAAAAGAATAGAAACTGAGTCCTAAAACGGTCTTTTTATCAACTTGAGGATTAGTAATCGCTGACTCCACCTGTTCACTCAGTTTCGTAGGGGTTTAAATGGATGTTCAAAGACTTGATAAATAAGCTAGAGTGATTAGTTTTTACATGGAGGCATTTCGAACCTAGGGTTTATTTCAAAAGAATAGAAACTGAGTCCTAAAACAGCCTTTTTATCAACATGCGGATTACTAATAGCTGACTCCACCCGTTCACTCAGTTTTGGTGGGGCCAGGGGTTTAAATGGTTGTTTAAAG
>CM041645.1:26787308-26797935 GCA_023333625.1 Bothriochloa decipiens
TGGTTACCTTTGGCAGAATTCTCTTATAACAATAGTTACCAAGAGAGTATACAGATGGCTCCTTTTGAGGCACTGTATGGCCGAAAGTGTAGAACGCCTGTGAATTGGGTAGGACCTGGAGAAAGAAGATATTATGGTATTGACTTTGTTAAAGAAGCTGAAGAGCAGGTTTGAATAATTCAACAACACATAGCAGTTGCGCAATCTCGTCAGAAGAGTTATGCTGACAAGAGAAGAAGACCTCTAGTTTTTAATGTTGGTGATTATGTGTATCTGAAGGTCTCTCCTATGAAGAAAGTGCAACGTTTTGGTGTTAAAAGAAAACTAGCACCTCGTTATGTTGGTCCATATCAGATAGTAGAAAGAAAAGGATTATGGGCCTATAAGCTCAAACTGTCTGAAGAGATGAGTGTTGTGTTTCCTGTTTTTCATGTATCCCAACTCAAGAAATGTCTACGTGTTCCAACCGAAGAGGTCGTTAAAGTTAAAGAAATTAAGCTGAGTTCAGATTTAAATTATGAAGAGAAACCTATGAGGCTCCGGGATGTCAAAGACAGAGTGACCAAAAATCGTGTGGTCAGGCAATACAAGGTTTCTTGGAGCAATCATGACAATAGCGATGCCACTTAGGAAACCGAGGACTATTTAAAAGAAGTATATCCCGATTTTCATAAAGAATGGTTAGTCTACTTAATCTCGGGGTGAGATTTCTTTAAGGGGGGAAGGGCTATAACACTCTAGTGTTAAGCATGCATAACCACTTGCATTCTTAAGCATAAGCATCATTATGCATGGCATTGATGAAAAGATTAATTGTTATTTTATGTGAATGCTTGAATTATTCAAATTATAGTTGCATTTCACATGACTTGGATAAGTGGTATGAGTGTTTGGTGTTTGATGACCTCTAAAGTAACCTAGACATGATTAGGACACCAAATGTACCTAAATTTATGTTCATGGTTTTGGTTAATTAAGCTTTGATGTCATGGTTGACCAAGGTGGACAATGAAAGTGGTTTTGTTTGATGGATTTGAAAGTGGTAGCTAGAATGCTTGCATGTGTGTGCACCCTAAATAAAGTTTGTAGAGAATTTCATAAGGAACAAAAGTTGTTATTATCACTTTTCATGAAAATGCTTGGAAGATGTTCAAAAATGTTGAAAAAGGCAGGTTTGGGGGCTGTTTTTCTATTTTAGGGAATTTTAAAGGCATTTTAATTTGGATTTTTGTATTTCAAAATCTATAAAGAATCTAGCCATACTTTGTATAGATGAAATGTTCTACTCTTCTAGAGGTACATTTTCTTCAATATAAGTTTTGGCTAATTCAGCTTGGTTTGGGAGTTATTGGGCAGAAAAGTCTGTATTAGAGATCATGAAAATAGTATTTCAGTGATGGTTGGTCAAAGCCGTCAGGGAAATGGCCGGCCACCGCCCATCGCGCCCAGCCCGCGCGCTCCGCGTGGCACGCGTCCACCGGCGGTCCGGGGCGGCAGCGGCCGTTCCAACCGCGTTAACTCGCCCGCGCGCCCGCTCCATTTTCCCCCTCTCCCCACCTCTCTCCTCCCCGCAGCGCAGCTCGTCGGCGTCGCCATCGTCCGCCGCCGCCATTTTCGCCCACGAACGCGCCATTTTCTTCCTGGAAGCCGCCATCGAGCTCGTCCGCATGTGCTCCATCCTCTGCTGCCCTCACCTCGTCAAGCCGAGCCCGAGGTATGGCCCAATCGGGCGTGTTGCCATCCGCCGCCATGACCGTGGCTCCGCAAGCTCGCGGTCCGCCGTGGCCCCGGCGATTGAGCTGCCATTTCCTTTTCCTTCCTCCAGCATTAGGTGCGCCGCATCGAGTAGCAGCTGTAGCCCTAGCTAATGGAGCCGATGCGGGTCACCTCTCGCCGAATTTGGCCTCGCCGTCGGCCGGGGAGCCGCCGCTCCGGCGTGCGTGCGGCCGAAGCCGCCACGGCCGTACTCTGCCCGCAATAGAACCCTAGACCAATGTGCCTTGACCCGCTCATGCTTCCTCGCCGCTCAGCCGCGCCGGAGAACCGCCGTCCCGGCCGGCAACGGTGAACCGAGCCACTCCTCTCTCTCCCCCTCTCGCAAGGACGCCGTCCTTGAATTCAAGGAAAGTCGAGGGTCTTCGTGCATATCTGCCAGACACAGGATATTTCTTTATCGGGCTTAGTGAATTTGTGTTAACCTCAGGGTCTCCGGTGCAAAAGTGTTTTTCTTTTTCGTTTTAAATAACTATTTCAAGATTTGAATAAAACCTTTGAAAAATCATATCTTGCTCATTTTTCACCTAAATGAGTTGGTTTAACTTGCAGTATTTTTCTTATGAGAAGATCTATGCATGAAAAATATGAAATGTAAAATTTATGATACTTTTTTGTATAGATTTATTTATCTCTATTAATTGCTTTTACCTTAGAAAATGCATAAGTAATTCTCTGTTGCTCAGAAAAATATGAGACCAAGTTTGTTAGTCTTCTTATGTCATGCTCTATCTGTGAAAAATGTTATGAGGCTATGTCCTGTGGAAAGTTTGCTCGGTCTAGTTATGGTGCCTACTTCCATTAGATGATAAATAATTCATAATAAATAACATATAAGGAATTTGTGCATGAAACTTTTTGGAGAATGTTTTTAGGCTAATATAGAGCTAATGATATTCACATTTTTCTATATACAAAGTATTTTATGCCCATTGAATTGTGCTGCCATGCCATTTTTGTGTAGGATAAAGTACTTACTGTTTTGACTTAAAAATTTTATGGTAGTCCATATTAGGTATGTTTAAGCTCCTGTAATTTTTACAGAATTTTCTAAGTAGTCTAAAGTCATGTTGGAGTTCTACCCTGATTTCTTTTAATAAGTAATAATGCTTTATAGCTACCATTTCATGTGTGTAAAAATGCTTTTTATGATATTTGTGATGTGTGTGATCTGTTATTGGTTTTGGTTCAGTAGAGGGTAGTATGCAAAATAATGGTTGTTTATAATCCCTTATAGCATGCGAGTAAATTATAATGCGAGGCTTGTTGAAGATTTGTCGGTAGAAGAGAATGCAGATGACATGTGCTTATCTTACATGTTTCAAAATCATATCATTTATCTTAGCTGAGCATTCATTCACCATCAGCATCAACATTGTATTTCTATGTATACATGGTATTCATACGCACTATGCATCATACAGGATCGTTAGAGCTCGAAACGATAGTTCCCAGAGCACCAGAAGAGGAAGGCCAGTAGGAAGCTCTGGTGCGGGAGATAACAGCAGAAGAGGATCCCGAAGCTGATCTTCCTGAGTGTCCCGACCACCAGCCAAGCTCTTTCCTCAAAGGCAAGCCCCGGAGCATTCTCCCTGTGGTTTGCAAAATATCTAACTTGAGTCCTTTACTTGTTTGATGCATTAAGTTATAGGCGTTGTTTTATACCGTTGTTGCATTACTTATATTCCTTGCCACTGCTTATACTTCAAACCTGTTAGGTTCAGGAACGAGTATCTGCTTAGCCCTGCTTTAACTAGATCGGTAGAAGTCGGGTGATTTCCTGTCATCCGCGAGTTATAGGTGCTTACTCAAAATGGTTGAATACATTGTTATCTTGGATAACCATGTGGAGATAATAAATCGAGACCAGGCGGGATTGGTGTTGGGACTGAACTAGAGGTTCGGTGAGGTTATTTTGTCTGTGTCAAACTAGGACCCCATCCGTTGTACGTCCTCAAGTCATATTGAATTTATGCCTCACATTTAGCTGGAAGGATAAGTCGTTCCGACCGCGAAGCCTAGATTTGATTTGGGCCGGGAGTCAACCTGCTGTACGCATCATATTGGTGAAGATGGGGGACCACGGGTTACGCGGAGAGTAAGTACGAGGTCAGGGTCACCCTGAATAAGGCAGCCGGGCGGTTCCTGCATACGATGGTACCTGTTGATCCCGCGACTTTACCCGAATTGAATTTTCGGTGATCTGTAGCTCACCTTAGCGGGTGAGTGTGGTTTGTGTGAGAAATACCCCACCAGCTGGTTAGTAATCGATTATAATCACCATCGTTCCTGGACAGTGAACACTTGACTTGAGCAGTGGCATCGTAGTAAGAACTTGAACAAGAGATGAGATGGTTGAGCTATTGAGATTGAAAGATACTCAACCGAAATTGGTTACTTTTCCTGTTGAATAATTATTACCATGCTTGTTTAGTACAGGTGCTAATTTAGCATGATAAGGTTAATCAAATTAAAATACAATGCTAGAAGGTCATGATCAATTCTTTCTTAACGCAAGCTTTTCTGCAACTTATGAGTCAGCTATCCTACTTATACAGCCTTGCATACTCATTGGAGTCAATTTATTTTGAGTTTATGACGAGTAAGTCTAGCTGAGTACATTCTCGTACTCAGGGTTTTATTTCCCATGTTGTTGCAGATGGTGAGATGTTTTATGGCTATTGTTAGCACTGCTTTTATCCCGCCTTGGGAGATGACTAGACCTTGGGCATGGTCACTCTACTCTACCTTATGCTTTTGTTGAATATTGACCGAGGACCTGGCACAGTATTTGAACTGGTATGTGTGTATTTGAACTTAATCGCTTCCGCTATTTTGAAATTTGAACTTGGTTTGTAATAACTTTATTCGTACTCCGATGGCGTAAAACTATGTGTGAACTATGTACGTTGTGAATGGTGACGCTAAACTCATTACGATCTTGGTCGTGCCAGAAATGTTTGAAATCCTTCGAGATTTCGGTATGACTATCGGGTTTATTAGGTCTCAATTATGTAGTTTGCCGTCTTAATGGCAAATTATGTGCTTGTGCTCTAATAAATTGGTCGGTTCTGTCACAGCTGGCATCGGAGCAAGGTTTAGCGTGTTACTGTTCACAAGTGTTTAAACTAAAAGAGGTTTTGTTTGCGAAAAGTATTTACAAAATGTATAGCTATACATAGGTGTTCAAATCTATGGTTTTGAAAATTTAGTGTGCCAGTGGTCATATCCTTTATGCCCAATAGGATTCAGGTGGCTTAATTAAGTACTGACTTGGGGGAATTGCATCATATTTTCTGTTTTGTCGTTTCCTATACAATGACGGAGTCGTATGGGTGCCATTCACTTGAGTGGTAATGTATGGATCAAATTGCCTCTACGCCCTGGTATGTGTGAGTTGTGAGAGCATGATTGGATGCAATGCCAGTCTAGAGGAGTGCTTATTGATGCTGGATTATTCACATGTTGCATACATGTTGATATGAAGGTATCCCATGTTCGGACCGTCTTCTGGCGGTGTCGTCTTCTACGCGACTGTTGGGGTAGTAAGTAATCGGTGTTTTCACCTTGTTCGGAAGGTGCGTGAATTTTTACGTTGAATTGCATTCATATAGGATATGGGCTGAAATAAATTTTCTGCAGGTACACTAACCGCGTGAACGGTAGAACAAAGTAGTTATGTATAAATGAGAGAACGATGTATGCCACCGCATAGAGCGTTAGATTATTAGTTCGTGAGGACGTATGTAACGTGCATGTATCATGGTTAAAATTGCTCATTCATACATTCACGGTTCCTTCCCTTATAAATAAATTGTCTCATTTCTTTAAAATTTTAAACTTATGGGATATACAACTTTTGGACAGATGCCGAGAACCAAGCAGACTGCTCGCAAGTCCACTGGAGGAGGAGTGCCCCGTGGTCCTTTGGCTGTCCATGAGTCAGCACCAAGGGAGGTGGACAATTTTCTTGAGGAGCACGCTATGCCTAGCCTTCTTTGGAGGATTCTCTCCAACGCTGGATACACGGTGGGCACGGAGCCTCACTACTACTGGGACAAGGATGACTTGGTGAACTATGGAGAGGCTCGGGTGGAGGTAGTTGTCCCACCTTTGGACGGTGACCCCCACTGGGTTGGGTGGCGCTGTTTTGGTGTGGGCAGGACTACCAAGACGGGTGCCACGTTTGCAGCTTTTGACATGGTGGAGCACCTGATGGAGGAGATACCTCACCAGCTTGCCCAGGCTTTTCCTGTAGTGTTTCCCTTTGCTCACCACCTTTCTAGGTGGCCAAATGCTGAGGGAAACCCACTGAAGGCAGGTCCTGAGGAGGCGCGGGCTAGCAGCACGCCTGCCATGAGTGCTATGTTTGCAGTGATGAGGGCCTATGTCAGCATGGAGACTAAGGCACTTCGTCTGAGTGAGGAGTTCAAGGAGGCTCGAGCCGATGCACGCGAGGAGAAGCGTGAGTTGACACGTGAGCTTCAGCGCTCACGAGAGGAGGTAGCCCCGTGTGTCTCAGCATCGAGACAAGGTTGTTCAGGAGAGCCAGAAGATGGCGCAGGCTAGGGATGAAGACTGGTCTGAGTTTCGTCATCTTAGCATCCGTCAGCAGCAGGTGCTAGAGGACGTGGAGGATGTTCGTGCTTACAATGCTAGTCTTCACAAGGAGGTGCACAGGAAGCAGGAGGAGATCCGTCAGCTGAGGGCAGCCTTAGCAGCAGCTAGAAGGGCTATGGACGGTGCTTCTAGTGAGAGTAGCAACAATGGAGAGTAGCCTTGTTGATGATCGCTAGTCTCTAGTTGTCCTTTTGCGTTCCTGTCAGGTGGTCATGTAACCCTTTTGCACGCTATTGAGACTTTGATGTAATGTGGAACATGGTGTTTGATGTGGTGATATCCGTACAACTTTAAAAGTCCAGTGTATGTATGCTGGCAAAATGTGGATGTTGGAAGACGCTTTGCGATGGTTCGAAGTAATAATAGTAGTGAAGTTGTGATGTGAAAAATTAGAATTATTGTGCCTCTATTTATTGTGTGAATTTATTTCCCTCGATAAATTCAGTTTGGCATGATTTTTACATTCACCTCTCATTATGACAACATTCACCTAATAAATACTTATTGCTGAAATATGCAGATGCCGGTTACCCGTAGTGGTTCGGGTGGTAATGGCAGTGGTGGTGCTGAAGAGGGTGCCGATAATACTGCACGTGGTGTACCACCCCCACCTCTGACCAATGCGGAGCAGCTGTTTGCTCAATTCTTGGGCAGCCAGCGTAATGTGGAGCAGCTTCTTCATGAGAGCTTAGCCCGTGATGTTCTTCAGGGTCCTCAGCAAAATTAGTATAGCAGCTTCAAGGACTTTTAGGACACTAAACCTCTGGTATTTAAGGATGCTCCTGAACTGCTTGAAGCAAATGAATGGCTCATCACCATGGAAGATAAATTTCGTCTTCTAAGGTTAACAGAAGAATTGAAAACGGAGTATGCAGCCCATCAACTTGAGGGACAAGCGGGAACGTGGTGGAAGCAACATCGCACCACCTTTTAGCAGGGTGTTCCTATTACTTGGGACCGCTTTGTACGTGCTTTTTGAGGAAATTTCATTCCTCCTAGTTTGATGGCTATGAAGAAGACTGAGTTTCTGTCGCTCACTATGGGAACTCGTAATATGAAGGAGTATCTGCACGCCTTCAATACCTTGAGTCGGTATGCCCCTGAGTTTATCAACACTGATGAGAACAAGATAGTTAGTTTCAAGAGAGGCTTGAGTTCCAAGTTGATGAAGACCATGAGCACTTCTGCCCGTGTTACATTCAATGACTTTCTGAATGATTGTATTATGCAAGAAAATAGTAACAATGTTCATGCTACCGCCAAGAATCGCAAGAGAGCCCATGATGGAGGTGGTTCTTCTCAAGCAAGAGCCTCAACTACTTTTCGTACACCGTTTTGTCCACCTATGTCTGGTGCGAGGTTCAGGCCCCCGCAGTAGAAAAGACATAACCCTTATCCAGCTCAGAATCCGCAGAAGCATCACAGAGCATTCAAAGTTCCTGCTCCATAGGGGAAAGCAGGACAGAGCAGCTTGACCGGTGCTAACAAGACACCTGTCAATGGACCTTGCTTCAACTGCAACCAGACAGGGCACTTTGCTCGTTATTGCCCTTTTCCCAAGAAGCAGCAGGCCCCATACCAAGCTCGTGTGCACAATACCTCGATTGAGGAGATTCTTGCTGGTGAACCAGTGACTGTGGGTATGTTTTTTGTGAATCAAATCCCTGTCGCTGTTTTGTTTGATTCTGGATCATCGCATTCTTTCATGAGTCAAGCATTTGCACAGAAGCATGATCAAAAGATACTTGAATTGAGCATTGAATTCAAGGTTAGTTCAGCTGGGGCTGATATAACTACTAAGCAGATAGTTCAGGGTGCAATTATAGATCTAGACAAGTGGAGGTTTCGGTTGAACTTGATAGTTCTACCTGGCTTAGGAGTGGACGTGACAGTGGGGATGAGTTGGATGAAATTCTAGGGTGCTGTGATCGATACAGGTAATAGGGTGCTATCTATCAGAAATCCTCTTGGGGAGGGTACCTTTCAAGTGCCGTTACCCCGAAAGTTTAAGCTGGAGAGCGTATCCTATTCTACTCGTGTGACCCCTCTTCCCAAAATTCCTGTTGTGTGTGAGTTTTTGAATGTTTTTCCTAAAGAGCTTCCGGGTCTTCCATCGGATAGGGATGTTGAGTTTTGCATAGAGTTACTGCCTGGCACCGCCCCAATTTCTAGGAGGCCATATCGGATGCCACCAAATGAATTGGTAGAGCTTAAAAATCAGTTGAAAGAATTGTTGGACAAGGGTCTTATTCGCCCTAGTGTGTCTGAATGGGGTTGTCCTGCTATCTTTGTGAAGAAGAAGGACAAATCTCTACGGATGTGCGTGGATTATCGTCCACTCAATGCTGTGACCGTCAAGAACAAGTATCCGTTACCCTGTATTGACATTCTATTTGACCAGTTGTCCAAGACGAGAGTGTTTTCCAAGATTGATCTTAGGTCCGGTTACCATCAGATCAAGATTAGACCGGAAGACGTGCCTAAGACCGCTTTTTCTACCAGATATGGATTATATGAGTGTCTTGTTATGTCCTTTGGCTTAACAAATGCTCCTGCATACTTCATGTATCTGATGAATTTGGTCTTTATGTCGGAGTTAGACAAGTTTGTGGTGGTGTTTATCGATGACATCTTGGTGTACTCAGAAAATGAAGAAGATCATGCCGAGCATCTGAGGATTGTTCTAGAAAGGTAGGGAACATAAGCTGTATGCCAAGTTTAGCAAGTGTGAGTTTTGGCTCAAGAAAGTTCAATTCCCTGGCCATGTTCTATCTGATGAGGGAATCTCAGTAGATCCGAGCAAAGTACAAGAGGTTATAAATTGGGAAGCACCAACTTCTGTGCATGAAGTTCAGAGTTTTCTTGGTCTAGCCGGATATTATCATCGTTTCATTCCAGATTTCTCGAAGATTGCCAAACCTATGACAAATCTGTTGCAGAAAGAGAAGAAGTTTGTCTGGACAGAGGAGTGTGAAACAGCTTTCCGTACCTTGCGGGAATTGTTGACCACTGCTCCTGTTCTTGCGCAACCAGATTTAGGGAAACCTTTTGATGTATATTGCGATGCATCAAAAATAGGCTTAGGATGTGTGCTTATGCAAGAAGGGAGAGTCATAGCTTATGCCTCACGCTAGTTAAAGAAGCATGAAGTGAATTATCCAACACATGATTTGGAGCTAGCAGCTGTTGTGCATGCTCTAAAAATCTAGAGGCATTACTTGCTGGGTAATTTCTGTAAAGTCTACACTAACCACAAGAGTTTGAAGTATATCTTTACTCAACTCGAGTTGAACATGAGACAACATCGATGGATGGAGTTTATTAAGGACTTCAATATGGAGATATTGTATCATCCAGGCAAGGCAAACGTAGTCGCAGATGCGTTGAGTCAAAAATCACATTGCCATGCTATTCAACCTTTGTTAGCAGATGGCTTTAATCTCATGCATCCTGTTGTGCTGCGTAACATCTAAATTAGTTGTTCGCTTGAAAGCAAGATCATCGAGGGTCAGAAAACTGATAAGGGTATAGGTCATATCAAGGAGAAGATGCTAAAATAGCCAATCAAGCATTTCAGAGTAGATGAGAAGGAAATCTTATGGTTTGATGATCGTCTGGTCATACCAAAAGATTGAGAACTCAAAAACCAAATCATGGATGAAGCTCACTTATCAAAGTTATCTATTCATCCTGGAGGTAGTAAGATGTTTCATGATCTGAAGGCTCGCTATTGGTGGACAAAAATGAGAAAGGAGATTGCAGCTTATGTCGCACGGTGTGACATCTGTTGTCGCATAAAGGCTGTTCATTTGAAGCCAGCCGGAATGCTTCAACCGTTGCCGATTCTTGAATGGAAATGGGAAGATATCTGTATGAATTTCATTATCGAACCTCCCACAACTCCAAAAGGGCATGACTCTATTTGGGTAATCGTTGATCGACTTACCAAGAGTGCGCATTTTATTCCAGTTCGTACAGATTATCGACCGCCTCAATATGCTGATATTTATCTCAAGGAGATTATCCATTTGCATGGAACTCCTAAGACAATTGTATCTGATCGAGGATCTCAGTTTATCGCTCATTTCTGGGAACACTTGCAGAAGGATCTGGGGACAAAGCTGAATCGTAGTACAGCTTATCATCCTCAAACTTCAGGACAGACAGAAAGAGTGAATCAAGTTCTTGAAGATCTCTTGAGGGCTTGTGTTTTATCATCCAAGGGTTCATGGGA